>PITA01000912.1:0-220419 GCA_004023965.1 Spilogale gracilis
AATTCAGCTCTCTTCAGGGAACTCCCTGAAATGCGGTCACCTGGCCTTCCGCCATCTTGACCCTCTCCCATAATTATGTATTTTTTATAGCTCAGGTCATTGCGGGGTGTGTGATTTGCTACAAAGACAAAGGGTGGCAGGCAACAAAATAGTGCTCTGTCTTCTTTGTATGTGTCTGTGCGTGTTTAAATGTGATGTCAAAATTTGCATGGTAATCCAAAATTTAAAATGTGTCATGTGACCTGCATGATGTTAGGCTCAGGGTAGGATGAGAAACAGTATTTCCATTTTATGTGACTGCATGTCCCAAATAATAGCTGTAACAACAATAACTTTTACCTGGATGATATTTTGCAATGTAAATGATGGTTACTCTTGTAATAATGGGTAGTATAACTGGCACACCTGTCAACCCTTACCAAAGGCTGATTGCAAGGCAGAAAAGATTAAGTTAGTCTAAGAAATATTACACCTTTGAATTCATAGAAGTAAACTTACAAGGATTTTAATTTCAAATTTAAAAATCGGAATTAAAAAATACCATAGATGCTCCATTAGCAGTCCATTAGCAGTATTGAGGGGACCCATTTCCTCACTCCCCTGCTGTCACGGAAGGTTACCATTTCATTTTTTGTCAATCTGATGAGAACAACATGGTATGTGATTGTTTATATCCCGTCCCCTGACTACTAGTGAGCAACCAACTACATAACTTGTGGGGCCCAGGACAAAATGAAAATGCAGGGCCCCACCCTAGATCCAGAAATCAGTCTCCCTGTCTCACAACACAGCCCTACAGCCCGTGGCAGATGGAGGACTTCCAAGGAATTTACACCTGGACACACTTGGCACCTGGCCACAGGTGGGTAAGATAGTTCTGCTGGGGAACTCCCTGAACAAGCAGTGAAGCAATCCAGGATCACCTGGGGCATGTGCTTGACCCATCTCTTTCAGCCCCCCACCTAGGCCCACAGCCTTCACAGAGCAGTAGCAAAATGGAGGCCTTCCCCAGCCAGACAAGCTGATTTCTGTCCTCTGTGGGGAGGAGGAGAAGCCATCTGAGGAAGGAAGCACCCAGGAAGGTGAGAAGAGGCTGCACTCACATGAACCAAACACATGCTCCAAATGTCCCCTCAGAGTTCATTTACAAAACTCAAATTTTTAAAAATAAAATTATTAATAATTCTAAGATGATGGCCACAGAGAACTAGACCCCCACCAAGAGGGCCTGTTAAGTGTGGGAACCTGTGTTAAGGGTCATCTGTCTTTGTCTATCTATGAAACAGCACCTGCAAATGAGAGTGAACAGCTATTCACAAGTTTGTTGGGCATATATATATATATATATATATATATATATATATATATATTTTTTTTTTTTTGGTCTAAATTTCCTAAATATATTTGTTCACTATGATGCTTTTTTTATATTTTTTCTTAGACATTCTGGAATCATTTTAAGAGAGATATGAACATATATTCTGCCCAATATATTATCAATAACTCCTAACTTATTTTTGTCTTTTTAAAGACTTCAAAATTTTGTGTAAAAAAGTAGTTTAATTTATTTTCCATCATGAACTCTGGCAATAAGATCTTTTCTACTTCCAAAGTATGAAAAGACCCTGATATTTCCCATTGATCTTTTATTTAATTTACTTATTTATTTTTTTTTCATTTTGAGTTCTAGTTCAATGGAAGTACATTTATATGTATGATGAGATGTGTGGGTGTAATTTTATGTTCTTTCACGGTTTCAGTAATCAAATACCATTATTAAACAGTTCAGGTCTTTCCTTCTTTTGCCTATAATTCCATCTATATCACATTCAAAATTTCCATTTATATTTGGGTAAGTTTTGGTTCTCTTTATTTTACTATATTGAACCACCGTGTCATTATGACAACTATCTGATTATAATAGCCTCATTGTGTATGTTAGTTATGTGGTATTGCTGATTTTTTAAAGATTAGAAATGAATACTCAACTCTTTTCATAACATGCAGCTTAGCTGTTACTCAGTATGTGGAAGTGCTTAACCGGACATTTTATGTTTTTGTAGGCAATGCAATGTGGTTTAAGGTTTACATAAATACTTGAGTCAAATCTTATATTGAAATCCCATTCATATAAGTACTAGTCAACATGCAAATTGCCTATACTTTCAATGCCTTATTCTTTTCCATCTCTAAAACAAGGATAATGAATCCTTTTTCACAAAACAAATTTCTTGCAACATTACAAATGCTCAGTATTAATCCTCCCACATGATAACATCAGAATACTGAAAATTTTTTTAAAGATTTACTTTTTTATTTGAGAGAGAGAGCGTGCATGTGCAAAAACAAGTCAAGGGCAAAGGAGAGGGGTGGGGGATGAATCTCAAGCAGACATCCTGGGGAGCCCAAGAGCCTGATGCAGGGCTCAGTCTCAGGACCTAGGGTCATGACCTGAGCTGAAATCAAAATAGTCGAAAGTCAGATGCTTTAGCAACTGAGCTACCCACGTGCCCCCTTGAACTTTAATCTTGGTTTATCTCTCTTCATATCTTTCTCTTCTACATTTGCAGTTTTCAGGTGGGCATCATTTCTTTGGCAAGCAGGATAGAACTGGAAAATTTTAATCTGATTTGAAGTCGTGTTTTGCAGCAGAGAACTGTAGCTTCTTTGCAGTTAGTCTAATAATAAATAAATTTAAGTTTATTCTTCCTCTGGGGCACCTGGGTGGCTCAGTCATTAAAAGTCTGCCTTCGGCTCAGGTCATGATCCTGATATCCTGGAATTGAGCCCTGCATCAGACTTCTGGTTCAGCGGGAAGCCTGCTTCTCTCTTTCCCACTCCTCCTGCTTGTATTTCCTCTGTCACTGTTTCTCTTTCTGTGTCAAATAAATAAATAAAAGTCTTTTAAAAAAAGTTTACTCTTCCTATCCTATCTGACTTTTATTATTCTATACCATTTCATATGCCTTTTCCCCCTTTATTTACTGTTGAATGTTCATTTTCCTAAAGTCAGTAATTTCATGTCTTATGTATACACATATATATTTTCCTCAGTATTTATCTTATTTTTAATGGTTGCTTTTTAACCATGGGTTTATATATCAATATGGTCAAACCAAATAATTTATAAGCCCTTCCTCTTCCTTAAACAAAATCTTCAGGACACATTTTTCTCCTCACCTCTTTTTCCAACTTACAAAATCAACTAATTTAAAATAAACTTCTGAATGTTAAGTCCAAGTTAGTTAGTTTTGTTTTGTTTTGTTTTCCCCAGAATGCTTCTAATGCCAATAGTATTATTTCCAATAATATTATCATCAATTCTGGATGAACTATGAATTCTACTGGATTTATTTCTTGATTAATTTGCCTTCTATTTTGAAATATCATTATATGATTTTCATTCAACTATAGTATTTTCCTGAGTAATTTTCTCAGAATGTATATGTCCCTTATATTTGTCTCAGTGTATAATCCATATGTGAGTGTGTGTGTGTGTGTGTGTGTGTGTGTGTGTGTGTGTGTGTGTAACTACTGACTGGCTTACTTTCTTCCCTTCTTGTCTTTCTTTGTTTTAAATTTTCTTCCTGTTCCTTTTTCATTTTCTTGGTATAGTAAAGAAGTAAAGCCTCAGAGAACTGTGCAGTCTGCTGTACTTCATTGATGCAGGTGAGATGTGTGATACAAAATTGACTCCTTCACTCTCATGAAGTTCATATATTTTTTGTTTATCCTTGATATTGAGAAAATTTCACCAGGCTACGTATTCATTAATCAGACTTGGTACTTGGTGGGCATGACTTTAAAAACTAAATTCTTTTTCAGCCAACATGAATACTGTATTCATTTTTTCTAATGCCTTTTTTTGTTGCCTTCCAGAATACCCATTGTTCAAATAGATTCCCTGGATTTGTTCTCCATTTGTTTTGTTGCTCTCAGTCCTGATTTTCAGTTCTTCATAGTTTTTTTTGTGTTGTGGGGAATTTTGTCATTTGATTTCCCAAACCATTAATTCTGCTTTCAGCATTTTATTTTCCACTTTTTCTATAGAATATTGAAAATGTAAAAATCACAATTCAAATGAGTTGTTAAAATCCCTATCCTAAGATTATTTTTCTGTAATATCTCTGTCTCCTTAACAATTCCTTTCTGTAAAAATATATACTGTGAAAAAAATCTTCACTGAATAAGATGAAGAATTTAGCTTTTGAAAGAAGTTTCTGAAATCAGATCTTAATTTTACCAATTACTAACTTTTTACCTTTTATTCTTAGACCAATAGCTTCATGTCACAAATCTTAACTTCAGGGAATTTTTTTGAGAATTAAATGCAGACACTGAGAAACAAAGCTTAGCTCCTAGTAGGTGCTTAATCAATGGGATTAATTACATTAAACAAACTGAAAACTGCCTGAGAAAAGGTGTTTTACATAAACATCCTTTAGCTGAGAACACTCTTGTGTATTAGATATGCCATTAGTATTAATCACAATGTCTCAAATTAAAAAAAAATTGGGGCGCCTGGGTGGCTTAGTCCTTAAGCGCCTGCCTTCGGTTGGGGTCATGATCCTGGAGTGCCAGGATTGAGCCCCATCAGGCTCCCTGCTCAGCGGGAAGCCTGCTTCTCCCTCTCTCACTGTGTTTCTCTCTGTCAAATAAATAAATAAAATCTTTAAAAAAATTAATGCATCTAATTCAGATAGTTTTTTACTAATTTATGCTCTTAAAGAATCATATATGAGCTCATGAAAACTTATGATCACTATACTTTTGTATTTAGACATTTCAACCTACCCCTTAAGTCAATCCCAATACATAGTAAAGAAGAAATACAGGGTGGTTAAAACCTTACTTTGAAATATTTTTCAAAAGTTTTCATTCTTCATCATATTTTTTAAATGAAAAGAGTAGGACTTCGATTCATTTTGCTATTCATTTTAATATTGGTTATATTTCTGGCTATTTTTAAGAAGTAAAAGGAAGCCAGACAGTGAGAATCCTAATGAGCCAGTGAGAGTGGTAGCATCAGCCACCACCCAGCAGCTCCTTGATGGTTCCTCTACTGCCCCTTTAAACATCTTTGGAATTGGAATCCATTTACAATAAATGTGTGCAACGAATGTAAAACTTTCTCTTCTCATTCCCAATCCTCTGAAAATATGTTATTAATCAAATAAGGAGCTTTACAGTTGATGTATAAGAGAGACTTTTATGGGGCGCCTGGGTGGTTTAGTCGGTTAAGTGTCTGCCTTCAGCTCAGGTCATGATCTCAGGGTCCTGGGATGAAGCCTGGCATGGGGCTCCCTGCTCAGGCAGGAGCCTGCTTCTCCCTCTGCCTGCCACTCACCCTGCTTGTCCTCTCTCCCTTTCTCTGTCAAATAAATAAATGAAATCTTTAAAAAGAGAGAGAGTTTTATGACCTTGTAAGTAAAAAGAAAATACCTATTTAGGCATGCCCTGAATAATTTGTTTTCTTTTTTATCTAAAAAATGGAGATTAAAAAATTTTGACCTTTCTACCTAACAGACTTGTCTCAAGACAGAGAGTCCGTTTCAAAAGTACCTTATGCACATAAGATGTGCTTCTTTATTAAAATCATTATACACCATTACTTGGACACCACGACAGAAGATGCTGCAACTGAGCTATTGCTGGGTGTTTGCCATTGGGAGAGTAACATAAAGAGCAACGGCCACTGGAAGTTTTCACTTTATCATTACGCTGGACATTTTTGAAATGTGACTGCTGCCGAGGAGTTGTCCATGGTACCGAACATGGCAAGGCTAGACTTGATGGATTGATGGAAAGCAGATGTTCCCAACCAATATCCCAAAAGAAATGTGTGATAGATTGTAATGACAAGACAGGAGTTTTGAGATGCAGGCAGAAGGTAGAATGTCCCGTTACTTTGTACTGCGGTAGAATAAAATACGTGTCCCATGTTTGAGACTTGAAGAGAACATCACTATTATAAAATAATCATATTTCCAATTTTTTTTCTTCACTTTGCCTGGAGGAGATTAATGACTCAGCTGTCAGTACAGCTTGTGATCTTAAAGTTGAAATGAGGCTGAAATCTGTGCTTGGCATTTTTCTTTTTTTTCTTTCTTTTTTTTTTTTTTTTAATGTATGTGCTTGACATTCTTAAAATGCTTGTCAGTGAACCACTGGTTAGGGGATAACCAGTCGTGGAATCTCCACATATGCCTCAATAATACTAGTTCACCAAATTGCAAATTGTGCAATTGGCAAGGAACTTGAGATTTATTTTCATTACTACCAAATAATCTCAAATTTCTAAACACTGAAATGAACAACTAAAATCATAACTAAGAATGCTGACCTTGAAAAAAAAAAAGAGCCTACATTTTTATGTTTCTCAGTATGTCAAGGAGTAGGAGTACTGCTGTCATCCTGCAGTAAATCTTATAAAAGCAACATATTTTAAATGATGATTAGATTTGCACAGTGTGCTCCAGCCACAATTCATTCCTAAGGACCATGATAACAGACAACCCAACAGCATAAACACATGCTTCTCAGTTTGATGTTGTGAAAGCTTCCATTTCCATTTGACCAACAATCAAGGTGTATAGTGAGAATGAGAAAGTGTCACAAAATAAAATGGATCAAAAGGCACGATGGACAGTTGGGATGATACACAAGGAGTTTAAAGGACAATAAAATCAATGTGAGTTTTGGGCTGACAACCAGATTTCCTGTAAAAAGAGGAAAAATTTTATAATAAAGAAAATAGAGTTCCAAGAGCCTGGGCTGAACCCTGCTCTGGGGGAGGAAGTAGGAGAAAAGAAACTTCAATCAGAGTTGTCATATTGAGGGGACAATGGAGAGAAAAAAATGATTAATAAAGTTTCTTCTAGCTGCCTGGCAGGGCATAGAGTTCATTAGTTTACATTGGCAGTGAGATGAATAGATTATTCAGTTTTAGAGGTAGAACCATTGGTACCTTTTTTATATATACCATTCCATTATGGTATGAATGTGACTTCAAAGGAAATATAAATTTTTATCAAGATACAAATCTATCCATAATTTTTGAAAAAAAAAAAGCATTGCCCATTATTAGTTCTTAAGTCATCTTTTTTTTTCTGCTTGGGTAAATGTCTGCACAACTCCAACCTACCTCCTCCCCTTTAGATTAGGAATGCCACTGTTTATGCTATACGAAACCTGACAAAATTCTTTGCCATGAGGTTGCTCTGCCAAATAAGTTATAAAAATGTTTCATGTGTAACATGATACAAAGTTATTTTCTTCAACTATATTATCATAGATATTTCTATGCATATACATATGTGTGTATATACATGTGTGTATATATGTACACCTCAGTATTGATTCTTATTTTTTATTTCTTCTTAATACATGTTTCTCCTCCTCTTATGCATTTTGTTGGTGATTGCCTACATTAAAATTTCCATGGGCCATAAATCCTCCAGATAATATCCATAAGATTGGGAAGACTTGCTGAGTAATAATAAAGAGGTCTGATCTTAAGTGCATCTTGCATGAGATGCTACATCATTGGTTCTTTTTTCTCTCTCCATCTTCTGAAGAAAGCACCATCAAAAAGCACTTAAGCTTTCCAGGGCTTCCTTCACATTTACTTAACCTTTGATAAAAGAAGACATATTTAATGCTGCTTACAAAGCCCTCCCCCCAACCCCTCACAGGCGTCCCTGCTCCTCTTCCAGGTCTTTTTACTAAATCCTGATATTTCTATCAGTGTTGGCTGTGGAAAATCAGGGCACACCATTTGTTGAAAGTAGCTAAAAGAAAACTTTCAATGTTTTTCTGTGACTAAAAGAAGGAAGAGAAGGAAGGGGAAATAGGCAGCATGAAAATGGAGAGGAACAAGCATAGACGTAGGATAATACATGGGGCCTAAAATGTTTTGCAAAAAAAGGGAGACAGTCACTCACTGATGAGTTCTCCAGTGCCAGGAACAGTCTTTTTCTTCCAGCAAATTGCATTGACACAAGTTTCCAAATGAATAAAATAAATTTAACATGAACAAATTAGTAAGAAAAAGAGGCAAAATCATGATACTCTTAACTAAATTTAGAATTCTTCAATGTTTGGGATTAGGGTATGCAAAGATGATCATTGAAATGTAATTTAACCCTGGATGGCTGCATTATTTCCATATGCTGTTTTTCAATTATATATAAGGACTGTTGGTTAATTAATTCAAAAGAATCTCTGAATATATGTATCGTTTCTACTATTATACTGCTATTATACTATTACACTTCTATTATATTAAAGAATTACTATCCCAATTTTCTGGAAAGAAGAATAAAACAATTTGAAAATTTTTTATTTGTTTTGATTCAATAATATTTTAGGCATTCAATTCATGAGAATGAGACCTAGGTCAGGTGTAATGTTCTGGGAAATACACTAAGAAATAATTGCATTTTCTACATTTTTTTCACTTGGAAACCTATTCAATTATGCAAAGCAGTAATTTTTCTTCTTTTCCATAAATGTGAAATATCTTGGGATTTTATCCTGCCTTTTTACTTATCTGCCACATGCCTTGGGCCAGTTTCTTCTTTCTGCTTCTGTTTCTTTATCTATAAGATGATGATATGATGACAATGATGATGAGGATGAGATTTTCTACTTCAGAGAGTTTCTGAGGGACATAAAATTAATAATAATGAAAGATGCATACAATAGTGACTGTCACTTACTAAATATTGTATAAATTAAATGTTTACTCTTACCATTATCATTATTATATTAGGTTTAAATTTTAAGCAAAAGGAGGTTTACATGTCAGAAAAGACCTTATGGTTATTAGACTGTATTAATAGTGACTGTCTTAAGGGTTAATGGCAAAAACATTTTTTTAATAGGATTGTTGGAAGGGCATTGCGATTTAGAAAAAGGAAGCAATAATTTTTTTATCACAAAATGTAGTTATTTAGGCTATTTTTTAAATCCCTAGAAGATCTCATCCCAGTGATTTGTGTTTCCTCTCATTTTTTTAGAATATGATATATTATTATTTTCTGATGGAAAAGGAAATATTATATCAGAGATCTTCCTGGAGCAATACATGGCAATATTATGTTTGGAACCTGTATTGTAAATTTAATTATAAAATTATGTTAAAAATCATTCTGACTGGAAATTAATGTCCACATAATATCCCTGACCCTTTTAATAATGTTTTATTATCAATACATATAAAATCCTTCACAAGGTGGTGTCAGATAATTAGCCACCCCAGTTTCTGTTTACTTCCTCTGCACAATATCCTTCTAGACAATTTTCTTTTCTTGACTCCTCAAAACCCCCATCTTGCAGAATGGAATAGCTTCTTTCATCTTCACTTGGGTAACTCCTACTAATTCCTTGAAAGATAACTTAAAAATCAAATCCTTTGTGACACCTCTATGGACGTCTCTGGGTAAAGTTAACTGCTCTGCTCAATCCCTTTTGCAAAACTCAAACAAGTTCCTATCTTCAATGGAGATTGGAGAGAACCCCTCCCATTAGCATGTGCACGCATATAAGTGTGTGTTGGGACACTGTGACACATCTGTGCAATTACACACTTGCAATAATGTAAAATAGTCTGCCCCTCCTTTGGCTCCTTGCTCTGATCAATGCCACTAACTGAGGTCTTTCTTTCTTTTTTTTTAATCTTTTTTTTTTTTAAGATTTTATTCATTTATTTGACAGAGAGAGACAGTGAAAGAAGGACACAAGCAGGAAAAGAAGCAGGCTTCCTGGTGAGCAGGGAGCCTGAGGCAGAGCTTAACACCAGGACCCTGGGGTCATGACCTGAGTCGATGGCAGATACCTAACGACTGAGCCACCCAGGCGCTCCGAATACTTACTATTTAGCAGGTACTGACTCCTTTATTCCTCCATGTCAGCAGCTGAGAGGTTTAATTCTGTCCATTTTACAGATGAACTGAAGCAGAGTGACAAATACCCTCTCTAAGTACACAGGTGCTAAGTGATAGACCCAAGATCCAAATCTAGGAATTCCAATGGCAAAGAGTATGCACTACACTCAATCATGACCTGATAATGGGTTCTACTGAGATTTAAACAGTGACTTAAATGGGTAAAATTATCTTAAACTGATCGCACACATATTATAATTTTTTGAAAGAAAACCTTGTTTGTGCCTGAATTGGGGAATTGGGAACAATCCTATGAAGTTGTGTGAGCTCTGTCAAAGGTTGCAGAAGAAACTGTGCTTGCATCAATCTGCCATCTCCTCAGACCCTGCTAGGTCCTTCTTTCTGTACAAACCCTGTCACTGACTTCTGCTTCTCATTCAGGTAACTGCTCAAACATCACCTTGAAAAAAAGAAAGACTTTTCTGACAATGCAAATAATTTTACTTCTCACTCTCTTCACCCCAAATGTGCTTCTTCTCTATCACCATGCATTTTTATTTCTTTTGTATCATCTCATTATTTTGTTTTCTCCTTGACAGAGTAAAAGGTATTAAGAAATACAGAAAGGGAATACATTTCTAAGAGTGGAATTGATAGATTAGAGTATATATGTTAAGACCTTTGATGCATCTTGCCAAGTTTCTATCCAGAGATACTTTATTGCTATTGCTATCATTATATAGCATGTTTAATTTCAATACAGATCTATAATTAAACCATTCATTATAACTACCATTTGTGTTCTTACAATATCCCAATCACTGTGCTAAGTGTCATAATGCATTAAGTGTGTCTTTACATGTATTTAAGTGTAATTATTTGCACTTCCATGGGAATATAAAAGTGTGTAAATTTTAACATTCTATTACCATTATTTTCAAAATTTTTGATCACTAAAAATTATATTTTACTTTCTAAATTTAAATTTCTTCATCGGCAATATGATAGAACATGTTTTCATATTTTAGTAGTTATTTGCATTGCTTTTTTAAAAAAATAAACGCAGTGCATTAATTTGCTAGGGTTGACTTAGCAAAGTACTACAAACTGCATAGCTGAAAAAACAGAAGTTTATCATCTCACAGTTCCAGAGACCGGAAGTTCAAGGTCATTTGTCAACAGGGTCCTACTCTTTCTGAAGGCAACAAGGAAGGATTGATTCCAAGTCTCTCCCTTAGTGTCTGATAGTTCTTTTGTTGGCATCATAGCTTCAGTCTGTACTCACAGTTCACCCTGTGTCTTCACATTGTTTTCCACACATGGATCCCTGTAACCAAATTTTCCTTTTTTAGGAGGGCACTAATTAATTGGATTAGGGAGAACCCTAAGAATCTCAACTTGATTATCTGCAAAGACCCTATTTTCAAATAAGGTAAGATTCTGGGGTATTAGGTTTGTAAGCTTCAAAGCATGAATTTTGGAAGGGAACCCCTGACATCCAGTTCATGATCTTTGCTAATTTCTTCTTTGATAGAATCAAATATTTTCATAAATTTTAAGAAAAGTAGAAATATGAGTTTGGACCATATGTCTGACAATTATATTTTTGGTATGTGTTTATCTTTCAGTTTTGTTTATACACTATTGACATACTAAATTTCAGATTTGTATATAAAAATGATGATTTATTTAGCAATTAAATTCAGACCAGTCCTTGGGTACCTGGGTGGCTCAGTGGGTTAAAGCCTCTGCCTTCGGCTCAGGTCATGATCTCAGGGTCCTGGGATGGAGGTCTGCATCAGGCTCTCTGCTCAGCAGGGAGCCGGCTTCCTCCTCTCACTCTGCCTGCCTCTCTGCCTACTTGTGATCTCTCTCTGTGTCAAATAAATAAATAAAATACTTTTAAAAAATTTCAGACAATCCCTTGCTACCTAAAATTAGGTAAAGAACCCTTAATTATTTAAACTTTAAACTTTTCATTTAATTATTCAGTATAAGCCATATATTTAGCTCTCTGGAATCACCCTTCTGCAAATTATTCTTCCCACTGAGAAAATTTTTCTAACATATGCCTTTGATTTGTTAACCCATTACTTAAATACTTGCAATGAAAAACCTTATTAGAGAGTTTGGCATCCAGGTTCTTCAAGATCTGGCCCATCCATGGGGCGCCTGGGTGGCTCAGTCGGTTGGGCGACTGCCTTCGGCTCAGGTCATGATCCCGGAGATCCGGGATAGAGTCCCACATCGGGCTTCCTGTTCGGCAGGAAGCCTGCTTCTCCCTCTCTCACTCCCCCACTGCTTGTGTTCCCTCTCTGGCTGTGTTTCTCTCTGTCAAATAAATAAAATCTTTAAAAAAAAAAAAATCTGGCCCATCCCATTTTCCCAGCCACATCTTCTGTCCACTCATAATATACACACCTACATTTCCTGCTCATCAAATTACCTGAAATCTGGAAAATACACCATATCCTCCCAGGCCTCAATGTCTTTGCAAACACAGTCCCTAATGTGCATACTTAGGGCCCATGTCAGAAGGAACTCCAAAAATTGCATCATACCTATTGGCTTTTCTCTCTGAATTTGAAATATTAGACACAATATATACTCTAAAAAAGATCAGCAAAAATGAGTTAAAGAAACTATTTGCAATTGTAAGAAGTATCTCTAACATAGGGAAGTGATAATTCTGAGAGGAGCCATCCTAAAACTTGGGTAATGGGATGCAGAAACCACTGAGGAGATTGTGCAAAACTGATGGAGCAATAAAATCAGAGGCCCAGAACCAAACCTGGAAAACAAACAAAACAACAAAAATAACAACAACAACAACAACAACAACAACAACAACAAAAATCATTTGCTTAGCCATTCTCTAATGGCTGACTAGGAATTGTGATTGTTCAAACAATGATTCCATAGATTTTTTTTTTAACTTTTCATTTTGAAGCACCTTTAGATTTATAAAAAAGCTATAAAGACAGTACAGAAAAGTCTCCTATACTCTTTCATCAAGTTCCCCTAATGATAAAATCTTATACAACCGTGGTACATTTATCAAAACTAAGAAATTAGCATTAGTACAAAATTACCAGTTAAACTATAGACTTTTTTCAGATTCCAAATAATTTTCCACTTATGTTCATTTCCTGTTTAGGAATCCAACCCTGGATATTACACTGTGCTTAGTCTCCTGTTTCCTTAGTCTCCTTCATTCTGAGACAGTTTGTCAGTCATTCTTTGTTTTTCTTAACCTTGGTATTTCCAAAGAGTATTTACCAGGTACTTCATAGAAGATTCCCTCATGTGTATTTTTGGGATGCTTCCCATGATTACATTGATAGTACAGATTTTAGGGAAGACTACAACAGAGGTGTTATGTTCTTCTCATCGACTAGTACTAGGGCATATGACATCAACATTATTTATCACTGATGATCTAACTTTGGTCACTTGGTGATAGTGGTAACTGGAAGGTTTCTCACCAATGAAGTTACTGTGTTTCCCTCTCTGTTCTTTATATGTAGGAAATGCATCGCTAAGTCCAGGATACACTTAAGGTGGGGAAAGGGGGTGCCGGAGGATTAAGCTCCATTTCCTGGAAGGAGAAGTATCAAAGAATTTGTGGACATATGTTCAAACCACCACAGTGATTATTTTGTGGGAGATACTTTGTGGATATGTAGCACCCAGTCTCTCCTTTTTTATCCTCTAATTCTAGCATTCACCTATGATTTTCTATTTCTCTCATTCCTCCTCATTTATTATTTTCAATTTTTCTAAAAGGAACATTTGTCCCTCCTGCCTTATTTATTTATTTATTTATTTATTTATTTATTTATTCAGTCATTCATTTAGATCAGTATGGATTTGTGGATATTTATGCTATGCTTGGGTTAGACTCTGTTATTATCATTATTTTTTTCATCTTTCAAAATTTTTTGAACTTCCTTACTTACAGGAATTGCAAGATGCTTTTTGGCTCATATTTTGTTATGTGCCTCTCCAGTGACCCTGCTTTCCATTATTAGAGACTGATATTTAGAAACTAACGTCTGAGTGCTAGGTGTGCTCTTTGCTACTGAGATTTCAGTGATGCTAGGCCCTTTCAAGATGTAGAGTTAGGAAATACATATCTGTATTTCTTATTTCACCTATCAGCATTTACATTACAATAATCATGTGCTCATACTTAAATCTCCCACACTAGTTCAGCACCACAAAATTTATCAAAGTCTTCCTCTTTTTCTTCTTTGTCATTCTACTTCTTATGATAAGACACCTGGATCTCATTATCTACAATTTAATTATGCTTTTGTTCAAACCTAGCAAACATGTAAAGTTGGTTCAGAAATGCTAGCTCATAGACCTGTAAAAATAAGTTTATCAACTAGAGTACAGTGATTCTTGTGTAGGGAGTGTCCCTAACTTATGATGGTTCAACTTACAATTTTTCAACTTCATGAAGGTACAAAAACAATACACATGCAGTAGAAACCATACTTTGAATTTTGAATTTGGATCTTTTCCCAGGTTGGTGATGTGCTGTAGGCTACTCTCCTGATGTGTGGTGGTGGGTGTGGTCACAGCTCCCAGTCAGCTATGTATGTGATCGGGGGAGTAAACAACTGATACACTTACAACCATTTTGTATCCATACAACCATTCTGTTTTTTCATTTTTTTTAAGATTTTATTTATTTATTTGACAGAGAGATAGATCACAAGTAGGCAGAGAGGCAGGTAGAGAGAGAAGAGGAAGCAGGCTCCCTGCCAAGCTGAGAGCCCAATGCAGGCCTCCATCCCAGGACCCTGAGATCATGACCTGAGCTGAAGGCAGGGGCTTAACCCAGGCCACCCAGGCAACCTTTGCTTTTCATTTTGACTGCAGTAGTCAATATATGACATGAGCTAATCAAAATTTTATTACAAAATAGGCTTTGTGTTAGGTGATTTTGTCCAACTGTAGACTAATGTAAGTGTTCTGAGTACATGTAAGGTAGGCTTGGCTAAGCTAGGATGTTTGTTAGGTTTAGTGTATTAAATGCATTTAAACTTATGAGACCTTCAACTTACAACAGGTTTATCATGATGTAACACTATTATTAGTTAAGGATCTGTACAATTCAGTTTTTGTGGGTAGCCTTATAGTATCCAGTCAAAACACTGTTTTCCAATGTCTCATCCCCCCCCATTCAAATGCATGGCATGAAATCATGCCATGCATTTTAAATTAAGTTTATTGTCAAAGTCTGCATTATGTCCTGGGATTCTCCAACATCTTGTTTGATTTTATTTAAATTTAAATACATGAAAGTTCTCATTTTGCAATGTAGAGTTGTATGGGCTTTGATAGGTACATATAGTCTCATGTCTACCACCAAAGTTTCTTATGGCACAGTTCCATCCCCTCAAAAATTCACTTGTGCTACTCATATGTAGCCAACTTCTCCTTTCACATCAACTCTTGATAAATAATAAGATATTTTCCATTCCTATAGGCTTAGCTTTTCAAATAAATGAAACCATACAATATGTAATCTTTCACTTTCACTCTAATCTAGATCTAATCTTTCACTTAACAATTCCTCCCTTTTATATGAATCACTTCCTCAATATTTTTATTACAAAATAGTATTATCCACTATATGGATGTACCATTTGTCTGTCCACCTAGGGGTTGAAGATGCCCTGGTTGCATCCAGTTTTTGGCAATTATGAATAAAGTTGCTATAAAAAATTCCCAGATTTTGCTATGAACATATTTTTAATTCACTGAATAAATAGCAACAGGATTGCTGGTTAAAATGGTAAATGTATGTTTGACTTCAAAGAAACTGCCAAACCAGTTTCCAAAGTGACTGTACTGATTTGCATTTGCACTAAAATGGCTGGAAAGTACAAATCCTGATGAAATCAAAGAAGATCTAAATAAACAGAAAGATCTATAATATTCATGGGTTGGAAAAACTCAATATTGATAAGATGACAGTTATTCCCAATTTAATGCATAGATATAATATAATCTCATGCAAAAATCCAAGCAATCATTTTTATATGGAACAGCAAAGTAACTAGAAGAGCCAAAAAATTCTGGGGGGGGGGGAGAATATTCTCATTAGATGATTTCAAGACTTACTGTAAGGAAAGATAGTTCCATGGAACATAATAGTCCAGAAGTCAACCTATGCAAATATGATAAACTGGCTTTTGTCAAAGTTCCAAAATCAATTCAGTGAAGAAAGGAAAGTATTTTGAACAAATGGTGCTGGTACATTTTTTTTCTCTTTTTTTTAAATTTAAATTCAATTAGCCAACTTATAGTACATCATTAGTTTCAGATGTAGTGTCTAATAATTTATCATTTTCCTATAACACCCAGTGCTCATTACATCATGTGCCCTTCTTAATATGCAGGGACATTTAGATATTCATATACCAAAAATAATGGGTCTTGACTCATACCTCACACCTTATACAAAAAATGGACTTGAAATGGCAAGTAGGGTAAATCAGGAAGGGAAATGAAACATAAGAGACTTTGAACTCCGAAACAAACTGACCCTCTTGGAGGGGAGGGAGTGGGGGGATGGGAGAGCCTTGGTGGTGGGTACTGAGGACACATATTGCATGGAGCACTGGGTGTGGGGCATAAGCAATGAATCTTGAAACACTGAAAAAATAAAATAATATAATAAAAATGGACTTGAAATGTATCATAGACATAAATATAAACATGAAACTATAGAATATCTAAAAGAAAATACTGGAGAAAAATCTATGTAACCTTAGATTTGATGATGAGTTTTTATATGCAATACTAAAAGTATGATCCATGTGATAAAAAATAGAATAAATTGGACTTTACCAAATTTAAATACTTTGCTATGGAAATGGTACCTTTAAGAGAACAAAATCACAACCCAAAACATGGGGGGAAATTTTGCAAATTACATATCCAGAATATGCAAAGAATACTTGAAATTCCACATTAAGAAAACCAACAACCCAGTTAAAAAATGAGCAAAAGGTCTGAGCAGACATCACAAAAGAACATATAAGGATGGCAAACAAGTCTATAAAAAGATACTCAAAATCATTAGTTCTTAGGAAATGCAAATTAAAACCCCAATGAAATACCATTATACAACTTTTAGAAAAGGTAAAATGTTTCTCTTTTTTAACTATATAATACCAAATTCTGGCAAAAATGTTGAACAACAAGAATTCTTATTCCACAGATTTTTTGCAAAAAATAATTTAGTTAGATACGAATAAATTAAAAAGAAGCATAAGGATCAGCTTTACTAAATGTGTAATTAAAATTGTTTACCTTGGATCAAAGCAGGCCAATCAGCTAAAGTATACTTTGTAAGCGTGAAGCCGGGGGTAAACCCATATATATTCTAACTTGATTCAGTCATAGTTATACCCATGTGAGGCTAGAAGACATTCATACTTCATTGGAAAAATCAAAATATTGATAATTATTAATAAGGACATGAGGCATCTGTATTATAAAATGATTTTAATAACTCTTACATTTCATATTTATTATAGGTCAAATACCATAATGCCTGCTTTGCAAGCCTATTTTTCCATGAGAACAAATTACTAATATTACGATGAAATACCCTAAAATAGGATATCATTTCTTTTCTTTTTTAAACTTCTAATTAAATTAAAATATTTAAATTAATATTTTGACAATATGAATAAAATAATATTGATAATGATTAGCCAAAGGGAAATTCCTTTGATTCAATTAATTATAAAAGTGGCACAGGATGATTTCCTTCAACGTTCATTTGTAGTGGATATTTTCAAAGATGAAGGCAATATGATCATTACAATGTGTGCAAAATGTTCCCATTGTAGAAAAGTTTAGACATATTTTCAGTGGAAGAAGAAAGAGAGAAAAGGGGAGAATACTCTAAACTTCACAATACCGAGATAGCTTACCCAATTTTAAATTTACAAATCCCGGTAAAATAAGAATAAATAGTTGAGTGTGAGGGGGAAAAAAGAAGGCATTGCCAAACATAACTAGAATGTGTTAGCAGTAATCACAATTTGGTGTACAAGAGTCTATCATAACAAACAACAAAAAAAGCGAAGTGCTTATTTTGGTGTTAATACTATTTTTCTTTAATATTTTAATTTACAATGCTGTCGAGGAAATTTAAGAATAAAATTTCCATTGGCCTGGAAAAGTGGAGGGGACAAAGGAAAAGAACAATTCTACAGAACTGACACCAGCAAGGAAAGCCGGAACCTGTTGGAGGCTACGGTTCAGTTAATTGCGGGAAGAAAAAAGGATGAGGCGCAAAGAAACAAAAAATCTAGTCATTGATCATTTAACTCTCAGTGGTATAAAGGCAGCTTCTGGGTTCTGACTGAGAGAGAAAACACCTCCATAAATAAAACTCTTTCTTAAAAGTTACTACAGAGGAGGCAGTGCTGCTTGTACAGTAATTCGCTTTGAAGGGAGAAAAGAACAGAGAACACTGCTTTAGATGTTATTAGGGGCAATCATACTTAATGATACATTTCAATTCTAATTTCACTGAAATTATAAAGTTGCAAGCCCCCCTGTTTCCTCACACAGCCCAGATCCCCTCCTCCCTCACCCCATCAGCGTTTTTTGAAGCGTTCTCCTTAATTAACTAAATTGTTGTCTAGCCAGACATCTTGACTTTGAGAAAATGGATGTCGGGAGATTGACTTGATAGAGGACCTAACAGAGTCTTCACACAGAACAGAAACATGACATTGGTTCCAAAATAAATTTATAGTCCCGCTGAACAGAGGTTCCACTACTAGCAGAAGAAACTGCTCTGGAGGCGCGATGACTAATATGTCACCACATCAGCAATTCCTTTATGGAAGCAGAGGAAGAACACCCAAATAAATAAGATTTGTTACAGGCCTAAATACCATTAGGCTTGTCAGCTGGGATCTGAATCTGACGTCCCAGAGAAACGGGTGGGAAAGTTTCAACTGCGCTTTGCCAGAAGCCTCACTCCCAGCACCCCCCAACCCAGGGGTGGCTCAGGACTTGGAGGTTAACCCGAAGGATCTTCCCTAGAAGTGGCTTCCACATCATCAGATTTTATTTATCTTAAAAAAAAACTAAGGGAGTGGGTGGGAGGTTCAGTCAGTTAAGCTCTGCCTTCACTCAGATCATGATCTCTGGTGATCATTGGGGAGTCTGTTTCTCTCTCTCCCTCGCTCCTCTGCTCATGGATGCTCTCTTTCAAGTAAATAAATAAAATCGTTAAAAATACACAAATAAATAAAGGGGAAACTAGGGGATTGAATATGGAGAGAATAACATATACTGCAGCTCTTTTGTGTGTCCTTTTTGGTCTTATCTAGTTTTATAATTCTACCCAACAGTTATAAAAATAACAAGCAGCCATTATTCCTTGGAGCAGGTCAGGAAAATGTTCATCCATTCTTTTCAATTAAAAAAAAAACAATGTCATAAACACAGTAAGAAGGCTTTACAAATTATATATTTAATGGTATTTATATATGACTCCAATAAATATAATACATTAATTATATTTAGTTTGGGTGTCTAGAAAATAAGTTAACATCAAATAACTAAAAAGAATCTATTCAGAAAGCGAAAAAGAACATTTTAAATTTAGAATATTGATGTTTCCATTCAGAAATTGTATTCTAGAAATTGGAAAAGTGGCACATCACAGATACAATGTTTGTTGAGACATATTTGTTGAATCCTTAACAAGTTACATTTTATGGGGAAGAAATAGTTTTGGTTTATATTTTTTAAATATAAAAGTTGTGACTTTCCCTCTCAAATATAGTCATATTATAAAATGTAGGATTCCCTTTCCACTTGAGAAGCAAATAAAGAACTCTGCCTCAACATTATTACATATGATTAGAAAATGAATATCCAACATAAAATGAATATGAAAATTTTAAACAAAAAGCCCTTTATCTTCACAAATATTTCTAATTTAATTTATTTTATTGTGAGAGAGAGTACACGTGAGTGGGGAAGGGATAGAGGGAGAAGGTGAGAGAGAGACAGGGAGAGAGAATCTTAGAGACTCTACACCCAGCATAGAGCCCAATGCAGGGATCAATCTCAGGACTCTGAGACCATGATCTGAGCCAAAATCAAGAGTTGGATGCTTAATTGACTGAGCCACCCAGGTGCCCCAGGATCCCTACAAATACTTTTAATTTAATTCACCCAATTCATTGTAGCAGTTTATTAAGACAAATCAAAGAAGACTGAAATAATAAGATATATTAGAGTAGAGAAAAGATACTTAATTTGAACTCTGTTGATCTCTGGGAGAGATATTAGGCTGCTGAGACCCTGAGATGTCTTTTCTTTCTTTTTTTTTTTTTAAGATTTTATTTATTTTGGGATGCCTGGGTGGCTCAGTTGGTTAAGCTACTGCTTTCTCAAATATTTCTGTGGTGCTGTCTTTTTACTTTCTTAATGGTATCCTGTGAAGCACAAAACTTTTTTTTTTTTTAGTATTTTATTTATTTGATAGAGAGAAACACAGCCAGAGAGGGAACACAAGCAGGGGGAGTGAGAGAGGGAGAAGCAGGCTTCCCGCCGAGCAGGAAGCCCGATGTGGGACTCGATCCCGGGTCTCCGGGATCATGCCCTGAGCCGAAGGCAGTCGCTTAACCAACTGAGCCACCCAGGCGCCCCTGAGATGTCTTTTCTTAAAATGTCATTGCTTAATATTGTGAACAGTAAACATTTTATATTCCATTAAAGAATTTGTCTAAATGTATTAAAACTATCTGTGCATGTATATATCTCTTTCAAAGAAGTGGGATCTTCTTTGTTCATTAAAGTTCATTGGGAGTATAGGAAACAGAGCATCCATAGTTGCAAGAATATGCTTAAACATATTTTATAAAAAAAGAACTGTGGAACAACAACAAAGAAATAAGAGGCACCATGTGAAATATTGAAAACAACCATATTTCAGTTTATAATATTTTTTAGTGTTTAATAGTTACTCTTTACCAGACTACTGGTTTAAATAGTAGATATTTGGCAATCCCAGGAGCATTTGAATTCATGTTTAAAACATCATGGAAATCTTTACATGGCAGACAGATGTGAGCAGAGACCTAGAAACTGAATAGGAAGGTATTTGTTACACAGGTGAAGGTGGGGGATGATAAAACATTGAAGTGGGCAGCAGAGAGTAGAAAGAGATCTTCCAAGGAGAGGAACAACTTGGCAGGGAGAAAGCTCAATATTGATGTATCATACTGTAAGAATAGGGAAGAATTATATTAACACTAGAAAGGAAAATACAGTAAAGAAAAAATTTAGGACTTTTATTTTGATCCTAAGTCTCTTAAAGAGTTCCCATTCTAGAAAAGTTGAATGAATGAATGACTGAATGAGTCAATAATATGAAAGTGTTGAATCACCTTTGTAAAACGTTATACCAATCTTGTGATCCTACCATATTTTCACTCTACTTTTATTTAGTAGTCTTTCTGTGACAATTATCACCAACTTTACTTAAGATGTGCATCAGTTTGGGTCTGCCAAGAAGCAAATGCCAAGAAGGGATTAAGTGTACAAAATATTTACTAGGAACTAAATAAGAGAAAACTCTGGAAGACTTCCTGCTGCATGCAGTGTAGGTCTGATGCCTGTGAAATGAGAAAAGGAAGGAAAGGCGATTGGGTAGGAAGAGTCTCAGACTTTAACATAGTTGCGAGTAAGCTTTGGTCAAGCCTATAGGGAGGCTTCCAGCCAAAGTCATTCACTAGAGTCCTGCATCTTACTTGATAAGCCTGCATTAGTATCCGTGCATATTCAGTCACTGGTTGGAACTAGGCCATGGGAAGCAGAACTTGGCAAGAAATGAAATGGTGGATCCAGACAGGCAGCAGCTGGGACCAACAGTCAGACCATTATACTCTTCACAGCAGGAGATCTGAGTGGCACATTTTCATGGCTGCCACAAAAATAAATCTAAATGGAATGTTCTCTGAAGACTGATTAAAAAACAGAATTAAAAATCGTGTTGAGACCATGTTCCCGAAATATCACAAAGAATCATCTGTCTTTTAATTGATCTTCTTCTTTTTGCAACTGTAGTTTCCTGTGGTCTCACAACAGAGAGCAAAAAAACAGCCCTGCACTTCTTTGAAATCATGACTGGGGCATTAAGAGAACAGACTCTGAGGCCCTATGACTAACTATAGCTATATATTTTGGGGGAAAAAGTTGTGATGCATGCATGTTAAAATCTTAAATATATAATTCAATTAAATAAAACTTATGCCAGGAGCATTTTTATGGTATTAATGAACTGAGTCAAAGGCACAAGGAAAATTAAGGTATTTAATTATGAACGCTATTCAGTTATTCTACTTCCCCTATGTTCTTTACTGAGTTGAAAGAAAAATGTTGTTTCTATTGTAAAATGTATTTCAAAGTTTTTGCTATTTTCAAGAGCTTAGCTTTGGAGAAAGCATGAGCTTTTATAGATATATAAATAGTATCCAAGGAACACTAGAGAAACTGGGGTTTATATAGCATTTATAAAAAGGGGGAATTTCTCAAATATGACATGAATGAAGTTGGTCTCATTTGAACAAAGTGTTCTTCACATGTTCAATTTTTATAAATGTATTAGGTGTCGAACATTGAAGGATATGCAAAAAACAGACAAATGGAAGTGCAAGGTCCGTCCGAGACAAGGCCACACCATACAGGGGTCATTTGAGCAGAGACATAAGTGGTTAGGGAGTGACCTGTAGGGATAGGGAAGAGAAGGCACAGGACACAATATGTTCTAAGGCTTCAAGGTGGGAGAAAGTCCAGCACGTTCAAAGCACAATGAGCAGGGTGGGGTGAATGTAAGCAAAGTAGCAGAAGAGTAGTGGAAAGTGTTGTCACATAACTCAGGTGGAGGCCAAATTATGGGGGGCTATAATTTTCATTTTAAATATGATGAAAATCTGTCCTGTAAAAGTACTGTCTTCTTAGAACACTCAAGAGACCCTTTCTTTACATCTCAGAACCTTAATATACGTTTTAATGGTTGCATGCCCTGAATTGTGTTGATGTTCTGTTTTTCTTTTTTCATGTTTAATCAGATCAGACTATATTCATTTGAATTAACATCTGAAGTTAAAATGATTCATTTTCATTTGGAATTTCTTTTTATCATTGCAACACAGATTATTATAATTGTTGTTACATAAATACATTTTGATTAACACTTGTTTTTATTGAAGAGATTAATATAATGAATCAAGAACGTCTATATGATTAAGTTTACAACATTGACAAAATCAAAACGTTGTCAGTTAGGAAGGTCATACCACAAGAGTATGAATTAGATATAAGAATGTCAGTGGTAAGGGTACCAATATATTACAAATATAAATGTGACAGTTCCCTATTAAACATAAATATAGAGTGTTAGTAGATGGTTTATAACTAAAGTTTTCATCAGCAATTACCTGTGGAATATTGTTGAAGCAGAGTTGGCTGGATTTTTTTTTTAGTATGGGACAAAGAAGATCTTGGTAAAAATGAACTTCCAAAACCGTGCATAATGATATGTGGTGTTTCTCAACTATATTTGTTCCCAGGTCTTCCTTTGACAGTGTTTCTCACTTGGACATTTGGGAATCACTTTTGGTTACCACTGAATATGTGAGTCTGTCTAGAATTATGTGCAGAGATGCCAGGACCTGAAGTTTTGGATGTTATTATATTAGGCATCAGGACAGTGGGCAATTTTTACTACCCCTACTGCTAATCATTAATGTTACATGACTTCCACCATGTGCCATATAATATCCTAACTGTTCCACACATATGGACTCTTCTTATCCTAGGAACATCTCTATGAGGCTCATGTTTTATTATTATCTTTATGTTAGAGATGAGAACACTGAAACACAGAGAGGTGAAGTGACTGACTGAGATCACAGAGCTCATAAGCAGCTGGGCCAGGCAGACCGGTTCCAGAAATTATGGCTGGGTATACACTGCCTCTCAAATAAATGACTAGTATCTCCTTTATTGTAGATTGGCTGTAGCCATCTCTGTTACAGTTATAGGACATATGCTCTTCTTTTTCATCAGAAGTGTGATGTTCTCTCTGCTTCTTTCTGTTTTTATCTCATTCTGTACTCCACACATTTCCACTTCTGTGTCCCACTTAGATCCTGTGGCTAAGATGCAAATTCTTGATCTCTATAATTGCCTGAAATATATTCCTTGAAAATTTAACCTTTTCTCCAAATCACACAGTCTTTATCAACTATATTAAAATTAGTATAGCTATTTTTGTTTCTAGAACTGCAACTGCACAAATGCTGAAGTTGCGGTATTTCTCCTATATGAGAATCTTTTGCAATATTGCCTTTGTTTTCTTTGGTGATGTAAGAAAGCTTTTATAAATATATTGATGTTCTACTTCTCCTCTTTCTGCCCAATTTTGTTCATTTAATAGATATTGATGGATATGTACTTTGAACAAGGTACAATTGCAGTCCCTGGACATCACTGAAAAATAAAAAAAAAAAAAAAACCCTTATTTTTGCTTGGCTTACATTCTAGTGGTTGGTGACAGATGTTAAACCATAAACATCATTAGGAAGTAAATTATACTGTGTATAGGGAGATAAAGTGTTAGGAAACATAATCAGAACAAATGGATTGATGGGGCAGTTATAATACCGAGTAAGATATAAAGTCAAGTTTTTTTTTTTGAACATTTTCTTTATTTATTTGACAGAGAGAAACACAACTAGAGAGGGAACACAAGCAGGGGGAGTAAGAGAGGGAGGAGGAAGCTTCCCACTGAACAGGGAGCCCAATGAGGGACTCGATCCCTGGACTCTGGTATTATGAGTCACTCAAGTGCCCCTGAAGTCAAGTTTTGAGGGAAGGTAAACCTTGGCAGAAATATGAAGGAAATGGAAGATTTAGCCAGGAGTCACCGGGGTGCATCAGTGGATTAAGCAACCAACTCTTGATTTTGGCTCCGGTCATGATCTCAGAGTGATAGGATCAAGCCTTGTGTTGGGCTCTGCACTCAGTGGGGAGTCTGCTTAAGATTCTCTCTCTTCCTCTCCTTCTGTCCTTCCCCCCACAACTCACTCTCTAAATAAATAAAAGTAAAATAAAATAGAATAGAATAAAATAAAATAAAATAAAAATCTTAAAAAAAAAGAAAAAGAAAGATTTAGCGCAAACTCAAGAAGATATCTGACAGAAGAGTATTCCAGGCTAAGCACTGGAGGAGAGACCTGGAAGCAAAAGCTTACCTTTCATACCCCTAGAACTATATGGAGGCTATCCTTCTAGAATGAAGTGAGAGAGGAGAGGGGGTAAGATTCACAGTCAGAAAAAGCAATGGTTACCTGGACTTTGTAGACCATCATGAGGAATTTAGCTTCTACAGTGAGTGAAATGGGGGAAACTCTGTAGGGTTTTTGAATGGGGGGAAGAGGCATCATCTGACTAATGCATTTAAAAGATCTCCTTGGTTTCTTGGATTGAATGAAGAGTTGAGCCCTGGGGGTAGGTTATGAGGATCAAATCAAGGATAGCTGTTAGAAAGCTACTACATAATCCAGAAGAATGATGCTGTGCTTTGAATTAGGATAGGAGTAATAGAAACAGAAATTTGTGGATGCATGAGTCTCTATGAGTCTATAGTAGATGGGAGAGAGTTAAAGAGGCAACAAATAAAAAGACAAAATGAGTGTCATCAACAAATACACATGATTGAAAGATATGGAATTAGATGAACTCATGGATGATGAGCTGAATGTAAATGGGAAAAGGGGAAAGGCCAGGACTGAGAGTTAGGACATAGCAACATAAAGGAAGGGTCTGAAGGGAGAGGAAGAACAGTAGTAGCTGAGCAGGACTGTCTGGTGAGTTAGAGGAAAGCCAGGAGATTGCGGCATCTTGGCAGCCAAGGGGAAATCATGTATAAAAAGAAAGAGGTGTCTTTATAAGCAAAATCCTAGGGTGCTCCTGCTCTCCATTCATGGTAATTAAGGAAAGCCCGGCTCCATTCATTATACAGACCTTACCCACATGATGAAGTTAGAAGAATTGTGGAGGCATAATATTCCACTTGGTTTATTCCTTGCTGAATGCTTCTGCCATTTCTTAAAATTTGTTTCCTCTGTGCTTATTTCATGTGTCATCCTTACACCACACCTTGCTCTGTTTGTCAAGGTATTGCTGCTTTGTTTTTTAAAGTTCCTTACACATGATTTACATCAGAGTATGAAAAATGATCAATAAGATTTTCAGATTGGCTGAAACCAAAGAAGAAAAAATGAAACCTATAGATAGTAACCTTGGATTTTTTTTGGGGGGGGGCTTTCTAATTTTGTAATAAATTACCTGAACCCAGTAGTTCAAGGTCTTTCCCTCACCCTGATAATTTAAAATTTTGTTAAAATTAATAAAAAGAATTATCAGCTTCACAATACAGTACTATAGCATTATAATCTTATACCACCTTCATCTTCTTTACAAAAAGAACGATATACAAAAGTATAGGATGTAAAGAGATTTAGTGATATTATTGAAACATCATGGCCTTACCTTTTTCAGGAACTCCTCAGTGTAATTCTGTATGATTGCAATGCATAAGAACATATTTAGGACAACTAATTATGATATCCTTTTTACGATTATACTTTCAGATCCAAAAAATAACACTTTTTGTGCTTTCTTTGTGTGTCATCAGTGGCTCTGCATATTCCTGGCTGGAAAAACACATTCTAAAGTACTGATTTTTCTTCTCTTCTCTCCTCTTCTATTCCCCTCCCTTCTCTTCTTTGCCCTTCCCTTCCCTCCTCTCCTCTCCTCTCCTCTCTCCCCTTTTTTCTTCTCTTCTTTCTCATCTCATTCTCCTCTCCTCTTCACTCTTCTCCTCTTCTCTTTTCCCTTCCCTTCCCTTTTCTTTTCTTTTTAAGATTTTATTTATTTATTTGAGAAAGAGAGACAGAAAGACAAAACACAAGCTGGGGTGGGGAGGGGGGAGAGGGAGAGGGAGCCCAATGCTGGGATCATGACCTGTGCCCCCAACGCACCCATGAAGTACTAAGTTTTCAATTAAGATGAATCTCTGATCTCTCTTTTTTCTTTTTTTTATAGATTTTATTTATTTATTTGACAGAGAGAGAGAGATCACAAGCAGGCAGAGAGGCAGGCAGAGACAGAGAGGAGGAAACAGGCTCCCTGCTGAGCAGAGAGCCCAATTCTGACCTCCATCCCAGGACCCTGAGATCACGACCTGAGTCTAAGGCAGAGGCTTAACCCTCTGAGCCACCCAGGTACCCTGCATCTCAGTTTTATTTAGGCTATCCAGAGGGGATCTTCACCTCGTCTTTTCCCAGTGTAATTACTGTTATTATTGTTAGGTGAGAATAAACCACTTTTGATTGAAGTGCAATTGGTATCAATGCTTAGCACATAGATATAAAGTGTAAAGACTATATAGAAACATTTTTATGATTGCATTTATGTGCTAACAACTGAAGACAATGGAATATACCATTATAATTTCATTTTTAAAAGCACCCTATGTATTTCTTAAGGAGTAAGCACTTTCAAAAGCCAAGAATATTTTAATAAAACAATGGTATTTAGTATAGGCAATAATTTTTCTATAGTATTCTTCCACAAATGGTCAATTAAAGAGTATTTTCTGGATTTATCTGAGTTTATCATTAAGTTAACTTGTATAAAGTAATGAGCTCTCTTTAGAAGAGATCAACATTTGAGCTTTGCCAGAACTTTGAGTAGAACAACACTTTTGATGAAATCTGCAACAAGTCTAACATTCAATTATTCTTGTTTCAATAAAGTTCTGCATTTTAAAATCATATCCCCAAAGGGAAATAACAATTAATTTGTGAATAGCTGCATTTTTAACATTAAAAATTAAAAGAATAAACTTACACTGTGACTTCTTGGTTGAAGTCATCCTATTTTCTTCTCACTTCAAATTTTCCTTAATTTTTATAAATGTATGATTTAATAAAATAGTTAATGCATTGTATTTCATATTCTTTCTGGAAAATTTGTTTTTTAAAGGAGGTATTCACAAAGAAACATTACTTATCTACAAAAAAGTCAAAAAATATGAATATAAAATTTTATAAAATTTTATAAAATATAAAACATAAATATAAGTAAGCAAAGAAATAATCAATTGAAATTCAGGATTCTGGCTATTTCTTGGGGAAAATCAGGACAATTTAATTGAGAAGGTGGCACACAGTATCTGGGAGCAAGCCTCTAATTCTATTGCAAAGTTTCATTTCTCTAACAGACCATTTATTCTCATTTTAAGTGACATTTGTTCTTTTTTTAGCCATGGTGACTTGACTACCAAATCCTCGACAGGAGAGACTGTAGTAAATATTTTAAATGGTTAGATAAATTTGACAAGTATTAAGGTGGGAATAGGTAGGATTGCTAATTATATTTTGAAGAAGAAAGTTGCTAGCACGTGGTGCACTAATAAATTTCGCCATCAGATAAAAAAGCTTGGTATCTTCTCAAGCTTCAGGGACTCAGTCTATGTTAAGTGAAATGGAGTTTATCACCGGTCTGTGATTATGCCCTCTTCCCTGTTATACTAAATCCTTGTCTCCCAAGGGGTCCAAATTAGCCATATCAGGCTATACTTGCTCTTTGGGTGATTTGTAGTGCCCCTCATCATCAACTTTCTCATGCTATTAAATACCCCAGAAGCCCAAGCTGCCATAGTTCACCATTGGGAAATGATACATTTTTCAAACCAAGCATTTCAATGTGCTTTGTCAACCTCAAACAATAAACTGTAGTCAGAAAACATGGCTTGAAACCCCAGTTTTGCCACCTATGAGTCAGGTTTCAGCAAATCACTTTCCCTGTCACTCTAAATCCTTTGTGGAATAAACATGGTATCAATAAAAAAATAAATTTACTTCACTCTCTAAAAAAGAGCTTGATCTTACACAAATCAGATTTAACATATAGCTGTCTTGTGAAGACTAAATGAGATAATATATGTGAAAGTGCTTGGTAAATACCAAAGTACTCTACAAATAATAGCTACTAGCTCTGTCCCTTTTATTCTAATTTCCCACTAACTGGAGTTTCTGTCATTCACTTTCAAAAAACCGTATTTCCTTTTATTATCCTTTCATTTTTTTAAAAAAATATTTATTTATTTGACAGAAAGAGAGATCACAAGTAGGCAGAGAGGCAGACAGAGAGAGAGGAGGAAACAGGCTCCCTGCTGAGCAGAGAGCCCAATGCAGGCCTCAATCCCAGGACCCTGGGATCATGACCTGAGCTGAAGGCAGAGGCTTTAACCCACTGTGCCACCCAGGCACCCTATCCCTTCATTATTAGACGTTATCCATTTTGGAGACGATAAAGACCTTTTGGAAAAGATGACATTTAAGTTTTAAAATAATTTTAACCATAGAAGAAAACAATTGTCAGTGAAATAAATGGACCAAATGGCATGCTATAGATCAAATACTTAATACTTATAAAGAAATGTATTCATAATAGGTCTCCATAGGAGTTAGAAATATTTATAAGTTTGGGGATCATTTATTATAGAAGAGTGGAGAACTTGGAGAAAAGCAAGTGCTCTCTACTTAGTGTTTTTCTCCTTCTGAACATGATTATTTTTGCATATTTAGGTTTTCAATTAGATATAAACCTTGTCTGTTCAGTTTACTATTAATATACATAGTTTTTTTTCAACCTTTCTTCAAAAATCAGAAAATGAAAATGTGTAAATCAAATTCCGCCGATGATGGAATTTGAGGTACTAACAGATTATTGTAGAAATAAGGAAAGATTCTGGACTATAGGGGTCACATGAATAAAATAAGAATGATTTTCAAACTATAGAATTTACCAGCCTTGAAAATATATGGTATTAGCCCATTTGATAACAAACTTGCTGTTTGTTTTGGTAGAAGTAGGTTTTAATAAGACTGTTTCAGTGACCAGGTAAAGATGTTATTCTAACAGACCAAATTAAATTAGAATACATCATCCTTCTAGTATTTGACTGAATAAAGAATACATGTATACAGACAAAGGGATACATATAATAGTGCATGTAATAAAGGGGTCACAATTAAGTTGTTAGATACCTGAAGGCAGCAAGCACATCTTGTGTTTTTTTATTTCAATTGTCTTTGCACATTGCAATGTAAAACATGGATACTCAATAAATACTTCTTTGTTGATGGCACATTGCTTAAAAAACAAGAATAGGTCATTTGTCATGTGTGAAAAAGGGCATAATTTAGGGTGCCTGGGTGGCTCAGTGGGTTAAAGCCTCTGCCTTCTGCTCAGGTCATGATCTCAGGGTACTGGGATAGAGGCCCAAATCAGGCTTTCTGCTCAGCAGGGAGCCTGCTTCCTCTTCGCTCTCTGCCTCTCTCTGTGTGTCAAATAAATAAATAAAATCTTAAAAAAAACTTTAAAAAAAAGGGTATAATTTAGAACTAAATTGTAAAGCAGTGAGAGTATCTTTATTTCTGAAGTCATTCAAACCTTATATGAAGAGTCTTTTGTACTTGAGGAGATATCTTTTTTTTTTTAGCAATATTACCAAGATCTAATTGACAAAATAACTTGCACATACTAAAAGCATAAATTTTGATACATTTTGACAAATGCATATATCCATGAAATTTCATCTACAGTCACAAAACAAAAGAGATAATCAATGTACCATTATTTCCAAAAGTGTCAACATGACTTTTTATAGTCTGCTCCTCTCTATTCTGTTCAATTTATCTATTTGTCTACCCTTATGACAATGACACACCATCTTATTACTGTCTTTCTACAAGTCTTGTTGAACTTCTTGGATCTCTGGGTTTATAGTTGTCATCAAATTTGGAAAATGTTCAGTCAATATGTCTTCAAATGCCACGTCTGTTCCCCCACCTCACCCTCCACCAGGGACTCCAGTTGCAAATCTTTGGCCACTTAAAGTTACCCACAACTTGGGGCGCCTGGGTGGCTCAGTTGGTTAAGCAACTGCCTTCAGCAGCTCAGGTCAAGTGTTCCCTCTCTTGCTGTGTTTCTCTCTGTGAAATAAATAAATTAAATCTTTAAAAAAAAAAAAAGTTTCCCACAACTCACTCATGCTCTGTTTCTATTTTGTCATTTGATCCTGCAGTATATATCTTACTTTTAATCCCATATGTATTTTTCATGCAAGACATGATAGTTTGCACTTTTAGAAGTTTGATTTGGGTCACATTATTACTTCTGTGTCCCCACTTAACTTTCTAAAAATGTGGAGAAACATTAAAGTAGCTGTTACAATGTTTTTGTCAGCAAATTATCACTGACAGAATTCAATTAATTCTAACAACTTCGTCAGTTTGGGTCTATTTTGATTTATCTAATTATGGATATTATAGTCCTGCTCCTTCACATGTTATTAGATGTTAAACATTGTGTATTTTACTTTTTTTACTGGATCTTTTGTATTTCTATAAATATATTTGAACTTTCTCCTTCCCCTACCCAAAGATGCAGTTAATTTACTTAAGAGTTTGATACTTTGGGTCTTGCTTTTGGTTTTTTTAGGTAGGGCTTACGAAGATCATTTGGTCTATATTGATTATTCCAAAGACTCTACCCACTTCTCTATGAATTGTGAAGTTTTTAATCTGACTGGTGGGAATAGGCACTATTGCTGGGCTTGTTAAATCTCGTTCTTTCAGCTGGTTATTACCTGCCTAAAGTCGATTCCTCATACCTATGCCTTCAGCAATATTCAGCCGGCAAATCAAGAAAGATCCTCTGCAGATCTCCAGGGTTCTCTTTTCATGCATCTCTCTCTTCTTTGGTACTCTATGTGGAGAACTTCAGTTGCCTTGGTCCTTCCCAAACACTAAACTCTGCTCTCAAATCACAGCTCTTCCAGCTCTTCCAACCTCCTCACAGAAACCAGGTTTCTCTTTCCTGGACACCAACCTGAAAATTCTCTTGAGACAATAAATTGGAGCAATCATATGGCTCACGTGGTTTGTTTCTTAGCTCTCTTAGATCTCTGTACTTCATTGCTCTATGGAATTGAATTGCAAGCCTTTGTTTCACTTATTCTGTCTTTTGGTTGTTGCCCGTTAGAGGATGGGTCTGGTCCCTGTTATTCCATTGGGCCAGAAATGGAAGTTGTTTTTGTTTTTTTTTCTTTTCCAAACAAATATTGCAATAAAGAAAAATAGTAAATAATAAATCAGAATACAAATATCATTAAAACAGATGTTTTTTGAAATTATCAGTATAAATGAGATATACTTAAATGTGAACCATTCCTGCAGACTTTCCTGAACTTAGGATACTTCTCAAAATCACTTAAGATCTATTAGACTAACACAAAAGGCATAGATACAGTACCATCTGCTGTTTCTCTGAAAATGGATGACTTATCCCTTTTTGAGAATATAGCTGTGTTCATATAATCCATGATGCAGATATGTTCATACCTGAATTGACTGAAATTTGAGAAAAATGAAATTCTTGAGAGAAAGAAGAAAATTTACTTGAGCAGTCAATCAGCTTAATGTAAGACTAAGATGAAGTATTTTTATTTTTTTTTAAGGGGGAGGTTATTGAGGAGCTAAAAATGATACATAATTTACTTAAGAATAAAAATCTTGTGGGATACTGCTAAATGTTGCTATAAAGAAATTAAATAAATTTTGTTGAGTTTGGTGGATCCAAAAATTTTAGGCACCAAAAAAGAAAAGAAAAAAATAAGAAAGAAAACAAAAAAAAGCATTGCATATATGCAATTGAACTCAAATATAAATATATATGGAGAAAATGTTTAGTTTTTAAATATATGTATTCAGAATTTATTTTTTAAAAACTGCAAATGGCTTTATTAGTAATTTATTAGAATTTTTTTTTTACATTTTCAGTAGACCTCTTTGGATCTGTTTGAATCTCTTAATATATATTCCCAGGCAAAAATGATAATTTCTTTGCCTTTGTGTTAAAAATAATTATTAAAATTAAATTCACCTTTTTTTGTTAAAAATAAACAAAATTTTTAATATATTTCACCTAAAATAAACTTTATTGATGAATTTGATAATATAGATATCTCATTGTCAACATAACAATTTTTTAATGTTTTCTAAGTTTTTAATTGAGAATTCAAAGAGAATCTTAGGAAAAATGAAAAAAACAGAGAATCTCAGAAAGAATGACAAAAGCAAGCTTTCAGAAAAATTTCCATTTCTAGAGCAGTAACAAGTCTATTTCTATGAACATATTCTATGTCAAATAACACCTGTAAAGAAGGCATACAAGAAACATTAAGTATCTGGAAATAGGAAAATTATATCCACTGATGGGCAGTTGAAATGCACCGGGAAGACAGACAGTGATGGTGTGGTATTTCTGTATTTATTTGGACAAACTTCTGACAGCACCATTCTCTTCCTTGATAGACAAACATAATCTTTGAAACACGTTTGGAGACTCCTTGCACTTCAGCTTGTTTCTTTCAAGGATGCCTTTGATCACAAGCCAAACACAGCTGAATGAAAAACAATGTCTGTTGTTCCTTGTTTATCATAGTTAACCTAGCTACTTTATCTTTCATTGCTGGATTTTGATTTGTATTTGAATGAACATTAACAGAAGCTTTAAACAACCTTATATAGCTTACTCCTTTTGTCTTGAATATTACTATCCATTTATTATCACTACATTAATTATTGTTTTTATTAAAAATAGCAATGCAAATGCCCTTATCCTATTAAATTTCAATTTTTCTATAACAATAAAAAATACTCCAAATTCAATCATGTTGTATCTATAAGCCTTAATAGCGCCATGTTAAATGGGTCAAACTCCTGTTTTCTTATAGTTCCTCCATAGGTTTTCAGTTACATTTAGCAAGTAGCACAGTGCATTGTTTTCTAGCAATTGTTTGCAGCATAAAAGGAATTCAGAATGCACATCTAATGAAATTCGTATATTAGAATTCTTGCTGTTTCTACAGAGCAAGAGTACCAAATTGACTCTAATTTTTTTTTTTTACTCAGCAGAAAGAACATTACAGAATAGTTTCAGGGACGTGATTCATGTATGCTAGAAGTATTAATTCAGGATGTGAAAGTAATTGCACCTCCTATCTCAATATTAATATTTTGTGATTTGTGTTCATAGCTAACTTAGAGAAATCAGAATGTACTACCACCATATCTGTAGAAATCTACTATCTCTAAAAATAGAACCTAAGCCAAAGACTTTATGCAAAGCCATATGGAAATATATATATATATATATATATATATATATATATATATATATTCCAATCATGGTTTTTATTTTCTCTGTTGAAAGTCAAATTTAAATCATCTACCAGCTGAACAATATGAATGAATGGGTTTTTTAAGGCATGTTAGACATTATTAGATACTTTGACTTTATTATGACTGTAGTTATCATCAACCCCGTAGAAATATAACAACACACCAAGTAAAGACACTTTAAGAAGTATAATCCTAATCTTAAATTATATATAATGTATATATAATACATAGCCATATATTTTTTTTTCAGCAACCAAGCAAATGCAAGAATTATAGGTTTCCACAGTTTTAAAATTACTATAAATAAGAACCATGATTACCCCTGGATAAATAAAACAAAACAAAACAGAAAGAAAAGAAAAGACACCAGAGGCCTTCACTCTACAACAATATAGTTTATAGCAAATCTGAGTTTTAGCTCTGAAAGAAAATATAAGTTTAACCTAATTGGCTGTCTAAATTTGGTGAGATGGAGTTTTAACTAAATTTCTATGAAATGCAATGTAATCAAAGTTCTAAAAGTTAAGGGGTGCTGTGGACTGAATTTGTCCCCCCATTCCTATGTTAAAAACATAGCTCTTTAGGTATAGGGTCTTTAGGAGATGGTTAAGGTTAAGTGAGGTCAGAAGGATGAGGCCCTGATCCAAAGGACTGTTGTAGCCTTCCAAGTGGAAGAAGAGGGGAAAAGACCTCCTCTTATGCATATTAGGACACAGACAAAATACCCTCTTTAACCAGAAGGAGAGCTCCATTAGGACACAGCCATGCTGACCTCCTGATCTCAGATGTCCAACCTTCAGAATTCTGAGAAAATACATTTCTGTTGTTAAAGGCATCCAGTGTATGGTATTTTTTTAAGGCAACCTGAGCTGACCAAGATGATGGGTAATGCCACATACTTAAAATCCTTTGCCTTTAGCTAAGAGACCCAGTAACATGTGCACTCATCTGAGGATACTTGGTTTAATGAATATTTGAAAAGCACTTTGTTACCGACTGCAAGGGATACATCATTTAAATATACTATGTCTGTATTTCCCATATTTAAATGAGGAATTGTTGGAACAGGCCCTGGACATCATATCAAAGCAGTCATTATATGCTTATTCAGTCCACAATGTTAGCTATAATATGGCTTCTCAGCCTCATGGCCACAGCTTCAGACCATTGTGGCCATGAAAGCCCATAGGATAGGAACTCCCGGTAAAAATTATTTCAGAGATTTATTTCTAAGGGCAAAACTTAATTAATATCATATTTTGTTCCTAATATAATACAAAATATGGAACTGAGTCATTTCAATTGATTGTATAAAACCTGCACTCTTTCTCAACTTATCTAGCAGTTTGTATGAATAAAGTCATGTCAAATTATTTAACAAAGATCACTGTCATTATTGTAATTCCCCTGGTGCAGCATTTCAAATTCCTTCAAACTATTCACTTTTATAAAAGTGCTCCGTATTTTTCTACCTGTAAAGAAAGACTATTGAGTCTATAAATATGATTTCTAATAATAGAATCCCTTGTCTCCCTTTTCCTCTTTGGATCATGGGTTTTGTTTTTTCTGTTGAAGTTATATTTAAATCATGTATCAGCAGAACGGCATGAACGATTGGATATTGTTAAGCATATTGGACATTATTAGAGATTTTGAGATTAGACACTTTGACTTTATTATGATTTCAGTTATCATCAATGTCATGCAAATATATCATTACACAAATTAAAGATACTTTTAAAATTAATCTTAATTCTGCCTTCTGACCCAGCTATAAGTAAGGTTTTGCACTATTATTTCCTTTTTTTAAAAAAAGATTTTATTTACTTGAGAGAGAGGGAGAGTGAGAACAGAAGTAGGGGAAAGGGCAGAACGGGGGTGGGGGCAGACTCCCCTGCTGAGCCAGGAGCCCAGGATCTTGACCTGAGCCAAAGGGAGACACTTAACCAAATGAGCCACCCAGGGGTCCCTGCACTATTATTTTCTGTATTATGCACAAGTACAATTTTATCCATTTTCATTATTGCAGCTTTTTAAGTTTGCAGAGCCACACCACTCTGCAGCCTTCACAGAACCATGCAAAACTGAGGACTTATTTTGCTGCTGTTGATACTAGTAATAATGACGATTTTTATTTAAAGATAGTTCAGACCACATACCTAACTGCAGAATTAGAGCATGAAAATCCTCTGAAATTTTACATCGAAGCAAAGGATGAAATACCAATGATACAAGGTTTGGCTTTGTCTACAATTTTCCTGTGGCAATCATCAGCTCTGTAAAAAATCTTTAAGGTCTTTTCATGATAGAATACCTTTATGACAGCCCATTAATCCGTCATTTCTACCTACATACTGTCTTCCTGTTTTCCAAATCGTTTCTGAATCGTGATGAAAACAACATTTCAAGTTATTCTGACAGGCTTCCAGAGTAGATCGCACACATGTTTTCTTTGCATAGACACTCAAACACACAGAACACAATTGACGGAGGCAGGGCAGCTCTGCGAGTTTGGTGGCTCTGAAGGAAAGTTAGATTCACTTATCAATTCACAATCCATCATCTTCCACCAGTCATTAAAGTTCAGGGCTGAACACCGCGTGAGCTCCTTGTCATTTGGACCAAGAAAGAAATAAGAAATGATGTAAACCGATTTCCCTCGACAGGAGAGACACAGATGGAGACGAAGTTCGGACCATATTGTCTGCTTTCAGGTCATCCCTGAAGCCATTAGCTATCATAATGATGAAACTGAAGTTATTTATTTCCCCACAATTTTCTGATGTGGCAAAAACAGTATTACATCAGGGGCCTGAGTTATCCTCTGAGAGGTTGTGTTGTCCTTGAGAAGAAACAACACATATGACAGAATATTTTTAACTTGTAGAAGTGAAAATTACAAATTAGGAAGAAGAGAAATTATGCAAGATAAACAAATATTAAGAGAATTAGTATGTAAAATTAGACTTTTCATACTACTGCGGATTTATTTATAAAGGATATAAGCTTTTCTTGGAGTTTTTGACTCCTAGCACTTTTAGTTCATTCATTTATTTCAGACCATTATTTGACATCTTCTAGTCATTTTTTCTGTTGGTCAGACAGTGAAAAAAACATTTATAGAAAACTCAGGATGTACAAGGGGTGGTTATATGTCAGGAAAAAAAAAAAAAAAAACAGACCAAAAGAAGAAAAAAATTCCTGTGCTGGTTCTAGTAAAGGAAACAGATAGTAAAAGGTGAGCATGAATCCATCATATGACTGTTAAATGTTGAAAAGAGTTGCTGAGGAATCAAAGTACCAGCTAGGATAGGTGGGCAAAGAGGGTGCAAGGAAGAGGTGAGGGATGGACTCACAAGTCCATGAGGTGGTCGAGAGAAGCGTCCTTCAAAATGTGACATCTGAACAAAGTTTTCAAGTAGTGAGTCAACCACAGGAATGCCTGGGGTAACTGCTTTTGGGCAAGAAGTCTATGAGATGAGAATATGCTGGACTTATTCAAGAAATAGGTAGAAGAGAGTATGGCTAGAACAAAGTGAGGGAGGGACAGGACTTAGGAGATGACAGCACAGCTACACCAGGATGACAAAAAGTGCTTCTAAGGACATGATTGGGAATGTGGCTTTTAAAAAAAAAAAATTCATTTTTTTTTCAGTGTTCCAAGATTCACTGTTTATGCCCCACACCCAGTGCTCCATGCAATACGTGCCCTCAATACCCACCACCAGGCACACCTATCCCCCCAAAACCCTCAGTTTATTTCTGAGTCCAAAGTCTCTTATGTTTCGTCTCCCTCCCCGATATACCCCACTTCCCATTTCCTTTCCTTCTCCTACTGTCCTCTATATTACTCCTTATGTTCCACAAGTAAGTGAAACCATATGACACTTGACTTTCTCTGCTTGACTTATTTCATTAGGAATGTGGCTTTTAGTCTTAAGGAGGAGCCATTGCAAGGAGTATGAGCAGAGAATAACATGGTCCAATTTTCTTTTTAATCAGTTGATAAAGGGGTAAGGGTGGGAGCCAGGAACTTGACTAGCAGGGTGTGCAATACTCCAGGCTGAAGAAAATAGGCACTGTGTAATGTAGTGAACAAACACAGTCTGTGCTTTTAAAGTGTTCTTAGTAGAAAACTCAGCCCCTGAATGTGTAATTGTTAATAGACTGTTATGTGTAATAATTAATGAAGATACTTAAACCAGATACTGGCGAGAAGAAGGAATGATCAGTTGTGATTTGGGGGTGGATCAGTGTGATTGAATTCCTCACAAAAGGGGAAGTGAAATTCCTCCTCTTTAGAAAATTATGTTTCCATTATGCAAACAAATCTGACTTTTGTCAAATGGTACATCAACTTTCTCAAACATTAAATTAAAATAAGCACCTGTCTTCATTGGAGGGGTGAGCATCAAAAACTTATATGACATTACAATTTGTATAATTTGGAAATTGCTAGAGGTAGTGGTTTCATTTTTTTTCTCTAAAAGTTCATTTTGTTCTAAAAGGCTTGTTAAAGTAAACAAAAGTGAAAACAAAAACAAAATCTTAACTTCTATATTCAAGAGATATCTTTTCAAATACAAAGCATTAAATATACTGTAAGGGCAAAATAATCTATTTTCCTATTAATTTTTACATATTTTCTCCTTGCCATTTGAGGTCTTTTTCCTCTTCTTGAGTAGCATCAAAATCTATACCAATAATTCAGACTTGCAAATATTTACAGAAGATTAAGCAAGCTATAGGAGATGTCAACCAACCACATTTCACAGGAGGGAAACAGATTGTAAAGAATATAAATTTCATGAATTATTGCTTATTGTACGTCACCATAGAAAAGGCTCCATAATTCATTGTTTCTTATTGAGAATGTGCTCATTCAACCACAATAGATGCTAATGTGTTGAGCTGTAAAAATCAAGAGGTGTTTTGTGGTTTTCAAAATGCAAAACCAAAAGAATTGAATTGAAATCAATTGTGTTTTATTTTCAATTAATGGTATTCATAGTCAAAATGTCTACATCTATTGACATGGATAAGGTTACATTATAAATTATATAACATCCATAAAATATCCTTACTATAAATTGTAAAGTATTAGACAACCAACATGTTAGATATTACCTATGACTCTAATTTCCATGCACTTAAAGTAACATCCATTACAACACTGATTCTAAAAATGACTAAATACAACTTATAGAAACCATATAGCTTAGATATCAAATACAAAATTCTCAGAATTACAAAAGCTTCCCATGTAGATATTATTAACATGTTTGTTTATATAAAGGTGCATTAATAATTACATATTTACATAAACAATGTATATATAAACAACTATAAATATACAAATGTATTATGATATTTGCATAAATAAGTAATTATATCTAATATTCAGCTTAAAATTGAAATATTTTCCCATCTAATTCTCCTTTATCATTATTTACCTTGAATATAATTTCTGATCTCTGATAGGAAAAAATTAGAATTTTGGGGAGCCTGGGTAGCACAGTTGGTTAGGCTTCTACCTTCAGCTCAGGTCATAATCCCAGGTCCTGGGATCTAGCTAGGCCCACATAAGGCTCCCTGCTCAGCAGGGAGTCTGCTTTTCACTCTCTCTCTACTTGTCACTCACCCGGCTTGTGCACCCTCTCTCTCTCAGTCAAATGAATAAATACAATCTTTTTAAAAAACGAAATTAAAATATTTTTCCACTCAGAGAAAAATAATGAAATGAAGATAGAATATTAAACATATTTATGATATAAATCATTTTCAGTGGTTTTACTTGTCATTAGCTGCCTTGAAACAGTCAATCACATTGTCTACTAACATAAAACCATTCTTAGTTAATACAGTCCAAAGAAGTTATAGTGGTCTTTTTTTTAAAGATATTTATTTTTTTGTCTGAGAGAGAGAGAAAGTGTGCACACAAGCATGGGGAGTGGCAGGCAGAGGTCGAAGCAAACTCCCTACTGAGCAAGGAGCCCAATGCTGGACTCAATCCCAGGTCCCTGGGATCATGACCTGAGCCAAAGTCAGCAGCTTAACTGACTGAGCCACCAAAGAATCCCTTGCTACAAGGGTCTTATACATATTAAATTCAGATAGGACTCAGGAAAAATAAACTCTTTCCATGGAAATAAATTCTGGTTCTGAAAATCCTTATCTCCTGTGTCTGGCTTTGAGTAAATACATAGCTAACTTATTCTGTTTGGTGAAATGACTATTTTGAGAACATTTAAAAATGCAATGTCCTGGGCGCCTGGGTGGCTCAGTTGGTTAAGTGATTGCCTTTGGCTCAGGTTATGATCCCGGAGACCCAGGTTCAAGCCCCACATCGGGCTCCCTGCTCGGCGGGAAGCCTGCTTCTCCCTCTCACTCCCCGTGCTTGTGTTCTTTCTCTGGCTGTGTTTCTCTCTGTCAAATAAATAAAATCTTAAAAAAAAAAAAATGCAATGTCCTTGTGCAATAGTGGATATGATTCAAGCATCACCATACACGTCACTCAGCATTGCTTAACAGAGTAAACAACTTTCTTTTTTTTTAAGATTTTTTAAAATATTTATTTATTTATTTGCGAGAGAGAGTGAGTGAGAGAGAGTATGAGAGGGGAGAAGCAGACTCCCTGTGGATCTGGGACCCTGATGCAGGACTCATCCGGGGACTCCAGGATCATGACCTAAGCTGAAGGCGGTGGCTTAACCAACTGAGCCACCCAGGCTCCCCCAGAGTAAACATCTTTCTAAATCACATCTTGACTGGAGAAGAACTTATCTTTCCGGTTAGAGAATAAGATAAACATCTTTGCAACCCCACATCCGTGTCCTCTCGAATGATACTATCCACTTGCTCCATTCTATTTTTTAAAGGCTACTTTGAAAGGTCAATTGACAAAAAATAAATCTCTTGGATGGACATAAGTACAATGTTGATGAAGGCTGCCTAGAACTTCTGTTACCATTGAAATGGTAATTGTTATCAAGCATGCAAAACTGATAGCTAAATAGTACAGCCAACTTATTCCCAGTAAGAAAAATTCTTAATAAGATAGATGTAAGAGATGTAAACCAGAATACAACTTAACTGTATTAAGAGAATATATCTGTTTCGATTCTGAAAGTTGCCAATGGAGGAAAAAAGGTCTTTGATTATTTTTATGACTTTCTTTTCATGAGGATATCATTCAAAATTCCCCAAACTCCACTTATTTATATTAGGATTTCTGATAGTTGGGCAGAACAAAATCAAGTTATTGTTTAATTGATGCAGAGTTTCTATTTGAGATCATGAGAAAGTTCTGGAAATTAACAGTGGTGATGGCTACACAACACTGTGAATGTACTTAATGACAGCCAATTTTATCCTTAAAAATGGTGAAAATGGGGCCACCTGGGTGGCTCAGTGGTTAAGCCTCTGCCTTCGGCTCAGGTCATGATCTGGGAGTCCGGGTTCAAGCCCCGCATCAGGCTCCCTGCTCAGCGGGAAGCCTGCTTCTCCCTCTCTCACTCCCCCTGCTTGTGTTCCCTCTCTTTGTTTCACTCTGTCAAATAAATAAAATAATCTAAAAAAATAGTGAAAATGGTAAAAAAAAATGAAAGGAAATGTTTACATAAGAAAAATAAGTTATGTAGGGGTGAAATTGTGAAAAACAACCATTTTTCGCAAAACAACTTTCTCATCTCCTTTACTAATGCCTGTTTAAACTTAAGAAAATAGAAATTAGGCACAAAAATGGTTTCTTTCACTGTCTTTGCATTCATTTATTACAGAAGTGTTATTTTATTTGTAATACATATTAGATTTCTTGGTACATATTTAAAAGTACTGACATTTATATTAGCCCTGAATGCTGAAACACAGCAAAAGAGAGAAAAAGAGAGAGAGGAAGGAAAAGAGAAAAAGCTCTCCTGTCTTTCTTGACCCTTCATTGGGGTTCATTGGTGATGGGAATGTTCTACTTGCAAATTTGCGAAAATTATTATTAAATAATTCTGCTGTGTAGACAATGTTTGAAGCATTTCTTTAGTATAGAGAGTACAGTTTTGTATTTCTTAAGCTAAGCACATTAATTAGTGTAAAAGGACTATGCACTTCAGTAATCTCTCTTGATTATTATAAAGGTTTTCCCACACTTATCATCATCTGACAATAATTGGGAAGAAAGCTTACAGGAAGAAGAGACATGAAAACCTGGGAGATATTAAGTGGCTCAAAAATTAAAAAAGAAAGAAAAATTTGTTGGACTTAATTGCTTACAGGAGAAAAATAGCAGTTTGAAATAGCTACATTGAAGATAGCCTAAAAAGTAAAGGTGCACATGTTTCAACACAATGTAGAAAAATGTCAGAGTTCTTCCCCTAGTTCTAGAACTGCTTTCCAGAAAAAAGATTGGAGAAAGATATAGTAGTCAGAGAGGTCAATGATTTAAGAAATATTGATGATTTCTCTACTTAGCAAACAATAACATTGCCTTTGACTGAAGGAACTACCAACTAGTTGGATACCTAAGATGGAATGGTCTTCCACAACTACATAATCAATTTTGGGTAACAAAACTGATAAAATGTGAGCTATGATAAAGCTCCAAGAGAACAAAACATTCTTGTTTCATGTCTCGTCTTCCTTTCTCTTGACTCCCTTCTCTTTTTCTCTCTCCCTCATTTCCTCTTCAGATCTACATTTTTATGAAAGAACCCTGTTTTCTCTATGGTAATATAGTACAAACATGAATGTGGCATAAAAAAGTACAAATATATATGGCAGTGGAAACTTTATTATGTACTTCAGTTGTTTCATGAATATATATACACTTAGCTTCTAGAAATTAGAGTGCTAATAGGTTAATAGGAAAAAATTAAGTACTGTTGAGGAGCGTGAAAAATAAAATTTAGGACCATTATAACAGCCACCTGGCTTCGGTACACTCGCTTGCTAGACCCTAAGAAAGTGGAAAAACACTAGCAGCCACCCTGTAATCACACAGCCCCTCTCTGTGCCTTCAGATCTGAGAACAAGAGATAATGGCCATTTGGCTCCAGGAATGTGGCTATGTTGAAAGACTCACCCTTCCCCCTTTCATGCTGGGTGTGAGTGTCCCTCTGTGGTTTCGGTTAATAAGCACGGGAACCAATCAGATCATGCTGGTGTTCAAATTTAAATGTCAGCCAATAAGAGTCCAAGTACCACGAAAAGTCCCGAATTTGTGCCTATCTATAAAAAGCTGTAAAATCTGCTGCACTGGGCCTCTTAGCGTCACCGGTAATGCGTGCGCAGAGGTCCGGGTTCGAACTCGCAATAAGCCCTTGCCCTTTGGCTTTGACTCTGGACTCTGGTGGTCGTCTTTGGGGTGTCTCAGAATTTGGGCATTTCACTGTATCTTTTTTGCACATTGTCTGCCTTCAGCCTTGCTCATTAGAGGCAGTCATTTTATCTCCCTAATTTTTTTTTTTTTTAAGATTTTATTTATTTGACAGAGAGAAACACAGCTAGAAAGGGAATGCAAGCAGGGGGAGTGAGAGAGGGAGAAGTAGGCTTCCCGCGGAGCAGGGAGCCCAGTGTGGGGCTGGATCCTGGGTCTCCAGGATCATGACCTGAGCCAAAGGCAGTCCTTTAACTGACTGAGCCACCCAGGTGCCACCCCTAAATTTTATTTTTAAAGTAATCTCTGCACCAACTCACAACTCCAAGATCAAGAGTCACAGCTTTATCAACTAAAGCATCCAGGTGCCCCCATAAATAGTCATGTTAATTTTTTCCCCCTAGTACCTCTCTATAACTTTAAGTAACAATCAAAGAAACATTCCTGACTGATCAGTTCAGGCAGCATCTATTGATTTTCACTATGGTCATGGAAATTTGGCTGTCTTAGAGGAGCTCTTACATGAGATCTCCAGGATTTCCCCACCCTTCGCCTACAGTTATAACTCAGCTTTTCCTTAGATCAGTAATGATTTTCTATTGTGGTAACTAGGTATTAATTACTTCTGTGACAAGTAGCATGCTAAATTATATCTATTTTCTTTTTTCTCTTTTTTTACTCGATTTATAACTGCCGTTTTTTCATTTGCTGATGTATTTTATAAGCTATAATGAGAAACTCATAGTATATCAACCAAAGAAGGAGACTATAAAATATTCTCTGTCTGCAATTCTAATCTGCCAAGCAGGGTGAAGCTAGATTAAAAAGGAAACAACTTGTAGGACTTTTCACTGATGATTGATAAACAGTTCCCACAACTTACAAATTAATATAAAATGGTGTCTTAGGGTGCCTGGGTGGCTCAGTTGGTTGAGCATCTGCTTTTGTCTCAGGTCATGATCCTGGAATCCCAGGATGGAGTCCTGCATCAGGCTCCCTGATCAGCAGGGAGTCTGCTTCTCCCTCTGATGCTCCTCCACCTTGTCTCGTGTTTTCTCTCTCTCTCAAATAAATTAATAAATTTTTTTAAAAAAGAGAAAAAAAGAAAGAAAACAGTGTCTCAGATTGTGCTTCTCTAAAGTTAGCTTGCCTGAATAGTGATCTCAGACAGCACCACAGGGCGAGTGGGTAAACAAGCCAGGAAAGGAGAGAAAGCCAGTACAGATGCATTAATGAGGAGGCTATCATTTTGTGCTACTCTAGTTCAGTCCCACAGGGAGCTTCTGGGAGACTGCCCAGAAAAGTCTTCGAAGCTGCCTCACACAGGGACAAAATTGGGAGATTTATTCACCAACTCTTGTCAGTTAGTGGTTGAGAGATGCTCCTGGGAACATGAACATCCCAGTCCTTCTGATGTACTTGCTAAAGGACCAGGTGCTTTCCAATGCTCAGAGAATCCCTACATACAAGCAGAGAGTCGCAGGCATTTGCAGTAGAAATCTGTTGGGTCAGCACACACACCAACAGTGAGTGTAAGAGAGAAGTAAAGGAAGTACCCACAAATCTGTCTTTCTTTTCTGCCTTCACATCAGGGTGAGCAGAAATAAATTAAGAATCCAAGACTCATTGCTCTTCAAAATCCCTGCCTTGGGGCATTGGGGTGGCTCCTTAGGTTAAGTGTCTGACTTCCGCTTAGGCCATGATCCTAGAGTCCTGGGATGGAGTTCCATATCAGGAGCCCTGCTCAGGGGGGAGTCTGTTTCTTCCTCTCCTGCTCCCTCTGTTCTGGTGGGCTCTCTCTCTCTCTCCCTCTCTCCCTCTCTCTCAATCTCTCTCATAAATAAATAAAATCTTACTAAAAAAAAAAGCCCAGCCTCTCTTGCCCACAGTACTAGTAGCTTCACAGAGCAGTTTGCACTTTTATGTAGAAACTAAAAACCAAACCAAATTAATAAACAAATGAAAAGCAAAAGCTGAAAAGAGAAACATACCTATAAATATAGAGAACAAACTAACAGTTGCCAGAGGAGACGGGAATGTGGGATAAGAGAAATAGGTGCAGTGGATTAAGAGGAATAAACTTCAAATTTCAAAATAAATAAAATAAATAAGCCATGGTGATGAAAAGTACAGTGTGGGGAATATATTCAATAATATAACTTTGTGTGGTGACCATAACTACATTTATTGGGATAAGCATTTCATAATGTATACAATTGTCAAATCACCATGTTGTACACCTGAAGCTAATAGAATATATTTCAACTGTACTTCAATAAAAATAAAAATAAAAATAAAGTTGGGGAGCCTGGGTGGCTCAGTTGGTTGAGCGACTGCTTTCAGCTCAGGTCATGATCCTGGAGACCCGGGATCGAGCCCCACATTGGACTTCCCACTTGGCTAGAGGTCTGCTTCTCCCTCTCTCACTCCCCCTGCTTGTGTTCCCTTTCTGGCTGTGTTTCTCTCTGTCAAATAAATAAAATCTTTTAAAAATAATAATAATAAAATGAATCTCTTACAGGGGCACCTAGGTGCCTTGTTTGGTTAAGCGTCTGACTTTGGCTCTGGTCATAATCTCAGGGTCCGGGATGGAGCCCCAAGGGCATGGACTCCATGCTCAGTGGGGAGTCTGCTTCTCCCTCTACCCTTCCCTTCCGCTCTTACACACATGCTCCCTCTCTCCCTCAAATAAACAAATGCAATCCTTTTGTTTATTTTTAAGTGAACTACTTATAGACAAAATAAACAAAACAACAACAACAAAAAAAGCAGTCTGCCTGGAGATGGTCTGTCTGAGATTCATTCCATTCTTCAACCCTATTCACTTCAGAGATCATGCCTCAGTTTGCTTGGGCTACTGCAACAAAATGCCACAGTGTGGGTGGCTTAAACAACAGAAATTGATTTCTCACAGTTATGAAGGCTGAGAAGTCCAAGATCAAGGTGCCAGTCAATTCAGTTCATGATGAGGTTTCTCTTCCTGGCTTGTAGATGGCTGTCTTCTTCAAGTGTCATCGCTTGAGAGGTGAGAATAAGAGAGAGTGAACACTCTGGTGTCTCTTGTTATGATACTAATTCTGATGGATCAGAGCTCCAGCCTTATGGCTTCATTCAACCTTAATTACTTCTATAATGCCTCCATGTCCAAATACAGTCATCTAATTGGCTGGGCCTTCAGCATATGGATTTTGGGGGACACACAATTTAGTCTATGACATATCATCAGGAACCTCACATTTCTATCTTATTTCTTATCACCGGGATTCTCATTCCATAAGGATCTCTACATCTTCTATCCAAACTCTTAAAATCAGTCCAGAGTACTATTTGAAATTTATAGCCAATCATTACATAATCCCTTCCTCCTTAACCTTTCCTCTGAGGTTTCTTTGCATGTTGTGGTTCTAAAAGAATTTGCTCCTCCAAGAGATAAGGCCCAGTAATCTATGCACATTCTTCAGTCTGTGCACACTCATACTCTCCTAGTTCACTATTTTATTGCTTCTTCCTTCTTTCAAGCTTCTCTTTCTCCCTTTCTCAGTCTAGTTATTACCATGCTTTCAATTTAACTAAGAAAAGAGAACAATCGGAAGACAACATCTATATCTGCCACCACACCTGCCAGCCTCCCTGCCATTTATACATCTGTCCTTTATTTTTTTTTAAGATTTTATTTATTTACCTGACAGAGAAAGAGAAAGAGAGATAGAGAGAGCATGTATCGCAGCAGGGGGAGAGGAAGAAGGAGAGAGAGAAGCAGACTCCCTATTGAGCAGGGAGCCTGATGTGCTGTTCCATTCCAGGACACTGGGATCATGACCTGAGCTGAAGGCAGACACTTAATTGACTGAGCCACCCAGATGCCCTTATGTCTCTCATTCTTTACACCCCCCCCTCCCCCCCGATGACCTGGAAGAACTGTCTACTTCAGTGTAGAGCCCAACTATTCACTTATTCAGGATAACCTATCCTGTCCTCTGACAACTACTCAAGACCCTCACTCCAGCAAGTCTACCCTCTCTCTCACATCAATTCCCCCACCCTATTGTGCCATTTCCACTCAATAGCTCTGATCTTAAATGTATATATACACATATATATTGTAAGGTTTTTCATCGCAATAGAACAGATACCGCAAAGGCAAACAGGGTCCAAAGAGTGAGCTTTATTGCAAGCACCCTTGGGCGAGGTTCTGCGACTCCAGAGAGGAGAATCAGGGAAGTCGCACCTGGGTTGGGGAGTGTAAGGGTTTTTAAGCCTTATCTTCTGGGTCTGGATTCAGGTGGGTTTCTTTCCCCATATTAGGCAAGGTAATATAGTGTCCCTGGTGATTGGTTGGGGGTGGGGAAGGTCCAGACGATGGTGGGTGGTCCCTGGCTGGAAAGTCAGGTATGGGAAATTTCAGTCCCCCTGGCTAGGTTTCAATTTACTGGAGATGACATGGTGGCCACGGCTGCTTTGGTGGGAAGATCAGCCATCTTGACCCAGTCTGTGATATCCGCCACTTTGGGTGCCCCTGTCTCTCAGCCAGCCCAACATATATGTGCATATATGCATATATATACACAAATTGTTATATGTATGTAATTTTACACATATACCTCATATATATTAATATGTATACCCGTGTCTTAAACTTGTTAGGCTGCTATAACAAAAATACCATAGACTAGGTGATTTAAATAACAAATTCTTATTTTTCACAGCTCTGGAGGTTGGGAACTCAAAATTCAAGGTGTTGGAAGATTTGGTGTCTAATGAGACCTGGCTCCTTGGTTCATAGATAACAATCTTCTTGCTGTTTCCTCACATGGAAGAAAGAAGTGGAGAGCTCTCTGGAGTTCCTTTTACAAGGGCATTAATCACCCCCATGACCTAATTGCCTCCAAAGGCTCCATCTATAAGTACCATGACTTTGGAAATTAGGTTTCCTTGACTTTGAGGGGGGGTGGGGCACAAACATTCAGTCTATGGTAATATGTATATATTATACTTTATGTAGATATGTACATACATTTAATTCAGTTTATTAATGCATATTAATATACATATATGTTTATATAAGACATATATACACTTACATACATTTGTGGAAAATATATTTACATATACACATATACACTTACATTGAAAATAATGTGATATCACCCATGCTAGCATAAATAAATTTTAATTTTTTTAAGATTTTATTTATTTATTTGACAGAGAGAAACACAGGTAAGAAAGGGAACCCAAGCAGGGGGAGTGAGAGAGGGAGAAGCAGGCTTCCCACCAAGCAGGGAGCCTTAGGCGGGGCTCCATCCCGAGACTCGAGGATCATGACCTGAGCCAAAGGCAGATGCTTAACAACTGAGCCACCCAGGCACCCCTAAATAAATTTTAATTTTAAAAAGTTCTTGATCACATATCTTTTATGAGCTATTACCCTATTTTTCTTCCTCTCTTCAACGAACTCCTTAAGAGGTAGCTGTATATGTTGTCAGGATTTCTTTACTTCCCATTTTCCCTTAGCCTCATTTTCATCTGACACTATCTGCTCCTCCTGACTTCTTTCCTCCTGACTTCTTTCAAACTCAAACAATAGGATTAACAATGTGACAAAGGAAATAGGTTATGTTTTAGATGTGCTAAGTTGCATGAACAAAACAAAAGCAACTTCTTGCTCTTGACAGTTTTCTTACTCTTTTTGCAAAATCAAGGCCACTTCATGCAGCCTCATTAAATTCCCACTTTTCTACAACTTAACTTCTATATTCATATCCTATGTACTAAAGACAATGGATATTTTTTGACGTGTATGCAACCTAAATTGTGTCATATCCTGCTTTTAGGCTCTGTTTTTCTTGGATTCCAGAAAGTCATTCATTTGTTTCTCTTTTTCTTCTCTAATATCTATTCCAGTGGCTCATTTCTAATATGAGCCCCTGAAGTAGTAATTCGATCTCCCATGCCCCATGTTCATATTCTCTGCTTTCACCCCTTAGTATTCACTAGGTAATTTCATTCGTTTTCATTCTTTCCTTGTCTTTTCCTTCCACGGACTCGCAGATATCCACCTCTCAGACTTGACCTTTTGGCTGAGCTATAGATTTAAACTTCTAGTTTTGTATTGACTTTTTTTTTTTATTTCCTTCATTCAACATTTTGAAACATGATTTCAATCTCCCACTTATATATATAAATACTTTATTCTATCTTCTGTTTGAAATCAAGGACCATCCATCCAATCCAGGGTCAATAACCAATCATCCAGATCATACCCAAAGTAATTCAAAATCATTATTTTGTATCTCTGTAGAATCACTTCTTTCCTCTTCATTCCAACTACTTCCGCTTTACTTAGATGACTCTTCCTTTCTCACACAGATTATTACATTAGTTTCCCAGCTGGTTTTAACCATTGAAATGACATCTTCACATAGCAACCTAAGCTGTCTTTTTAGACTAATGATCAGATCAAGTGCTTCCTTGTTTTAAACCTCTGCAACCTCCTATTAAATCCTAGAATAAGATGAAAATTCCTTAGCTTGAGAAATAAGTTATTCCTCAACTCTTTCCCTGGCTCCTTTTTCTCATGAAGCTTTGCCTATGCTCTCCCCACCCCTCCTTTGTTGTTCCCTATGTTCCCAGGGGCCCAAACTCCAGTCCTTACCTCCTTATCCCCAGGTCCTTTGCATTGCATTACTATGACTTTGTCATATTTTTCCCTCTAATCTGAGCACTCCTTGGAATTTTTTCCTCCCAAGTGCTATTACCTTGTATGCAAATGTATGAAGAAATCTTCTTTCATTCTGGAAAAGAGGTTAGAATAAAAAATCATTCTACCATCTGTGTTTCTAAAACACTGTGCATATATACCTCTGTAATGGCATTTCTTCTATTGTTTAATGATCAGTTATAAACTTATCTTAAATTTAGAATTCTCAGGGGCGCCTGGGTGGCTCAGTTGGTTAAGCGACTGCCTTCGACTCAGGTCATGATCCTGGAGACCCGGGATCAAGTCCCACATCGGGCTCCCTGCTCAGCGGGAAGCCTGCTTCTCCCTCTCTCACTCCCCCTGCTTGTGTTCCCACTCTGGCTGTGTTTCTCTCTGTCAAATAAATAAAATCTTTAAAAAAAAAAATTTAGAATTCTCAGATTCAACAAGCACATTCCAATTACCTTGTGACAGAGAATCTGGAGTTCTAAAACATAAGCTTGTACCTTAGTTCTACAATTTACCAATTATATAATTCAAAGCAAATCTCTTAACTTTGATCATCCTCAGTTTCTCTTCTGCTGAATGAAGATAATTATTATATTTTCTTTGCGGGTTATTCTGAAAATTATTGGGGATAATATATGTAAGTTTCCATAGTCACAGTTCCCAGATCGTAGTGCACAAACTGCAAATGTTGGTTTCTTTTTCTTCTTTGCATCCTCCTTCATCCCTAGCACCATGGACAGTGTCTGCACATAGGCAATGTTAGCTAAATGTAGAATGGATTTACTTGTTTGTTACATTCACTGTATCCAAATGACCTTAAAACTTAATGGCTTAAAACAATGACAACTTTTGTTTTGTTCACAAGTCTGTGATCTGGGCTGAGTTTGGTGGGAACATATTTTACACTCAGCATCAACCTGAGGTTCAGAGGCTGAAATCATTTGACAATCCACTTATGATGCTGGCTGGTTGTTGGCTTGGATCTCTTTTAGGGCTGTAGCCAGAACTCATCCACTGGTAGATTTCATATGGCTGCTTGGCTACTTCACAGCATAGCCAATGGGTTCCAAGAACAATGGTCATCAGGAAGAGAAATAAGAGGAAGCTATATGACCTTTTATGATCTAACCTGGAAGTCATGTAGCATGACTTCTGCTGCATTCTATCAGTCAGAAGTGATTACCCAGGCTACCCATATTTAAGTAGAGGGGAATTAGAATTCAAAATTTGATAGGAATAGTGGCAATATTTTTGCACCCATGTTCTAAAATCATTGTACATTTTTCCACCAATCAGTGTTAACATCTATACAAGGCTGATGTGTTGAATATAGGGAAAAGCTCTTTAAGAACATCAAGAACCCAATATACTGATTAGGGATCTGGTAAAATAAAGGGGAAAATGAAAAAAAGCAAGACAAAAACAAACAAACAAACAAAAACAAACCAAGAAAAGAATTCTAAAGAACTAGGTACTAATTCTGGATGTGCCCAGCTAAAAGCTACCTACATCTTATCTATGACCAAGTCACTTAACTTTTGAGCATCAGTTTTCCTATCTTTATAATGGGGATAGTGGTTAACATGCAACCAATCACACAAAACTTTCAGGATCCAAAGATATAAATCACATTAAGATATTATGAATTTGGTGATATAGATAAAAAATTGTTCTTGGAGGGAGGCTAGGTGAGAAAAACCATCCTCCTTTCACATAACAACAGTAATTATATTCTTATTTTTATTAGATTTTTTTTCTAGCTAATAGTACAGACTCTTTGTTCTTTGATTTTTTTCCCTGTATAAGAGATGAATTTTAATAAAGGCCACCAGTTTTATCTAGGTACCAAGAAATTTAATTAACTTTTCATGCGAGATGCTTTGCGAGTGCCCACTGCAATATTACATATACCATCACAGTGATACACTCTATATTCAGTCATGTATTTCAAGAAAGTAATAGCAAGTGACATTTCACAATCTAAGCTTGTTCTGTTAAAAAAAAATGGATTCTAGGTTTATAGAAAATGTCAAAGAACATCAAAGAAAATATCTGACATTTAAACAACCAAGAACCCCGGTACGCAATATATAAAACGTAAAGGGTAACTAATGTGTGCACTTTGAACTGTGTATTACATTTTTTATCCTTCTGTTTAACAATACCTTGCACTTACACGGCTTGCTTCCTTAAAACTATTTAAATCATCCCATGATTTCCCCATTAAAGTGTATCATCTCCTTTTAGTCATCTTTATATGAAATTCTTCATCCCTAAATCTGTAATGCACATGGTTCTTTTTTCACTCTGTCTACGCACATGTATCCATATGATAAGATTGTAGTAATTGGCTAGCTGATTGAAATGTTGATGGATCTACAAAAGAAAACATTCTGCATCTTTGGCTTCATTGACATGGGAACACCTCTTCAACACAAAACATGGTGAACAAAGTTAAAAAAGAAAGCCCAGACTGTGATGAGATATTTCAAACACATAACTGGCAAAGAATCTAAATCCTAAATATGTGAAATATTACTACAAATAAGTGATGAAAGAAGAAAAATAACTGAACAAAAAATGATTGTAGAATAATCACATAAATGAAAATCCAAATTTCCAACAAACACAGAAAAATATGCTCAGTATTACTGGAAGCAGGAACTAAGGTATTAAAGCAATACAGAAATACCATTTCACACTCATTAAACAATCCAAATTCTAAAGTCTGACAGAAATTTGACAAAACCAAAGTTTTCCAGAGCTGCAAAACTTTCAAGTCCTGCACACTGCTTCCTGCTAGCTTGTGGTGTCACCAAAGTGAGTAAAAATCTGCAATTAAACATACATTAATATCTGAGAAAATAACTCTCAGTAAAAACTTTATCTGTGAGAATCATTTGTTCAATCATAAAAGATTCTTTGAGTGCATTCTATATGACAGAGTCCATAGCAGACTTCACCTAGATCTAGAATGACATTAGTGTTAATAGTGAGACAATGTGCATAGAGGAATCCTTAAAATGTGGAGCACACAATAGGTACTGAACAGATTTAATAACATTTCCTGAGGTTTTAATATAACATTTAAAAGATTCTATGTCATTTTACACAAGTCAGTTTATGATCATTCATAAAAACAATACAATAAATAAGTGTGTAAATTCTATATATACACTGAGCCATACTTTCAGTCTTAGCTGGTAAGATGTTTCCTTTTAAGAAATTGGGTTCTTGTAGATGGAAAATAATTTCCAATGACATCTTAAAATATAGATTCACAATGTGTTATATCTCAAACAACTTTTATAGAAGTGATGTGCTCTGGAAAAGTATGTTAGCCAATTTAAAAAGCATCTCAAGTGATCTGGTTGCTATTAATGTCACAGATACTGAATAGAAAGTTGAGAAATGTTAGAGTGGAATAAAGTAATGATTCTAAATTAATTCATCAAACATAATATTAGAGTGTAAAAATGTGTATCTAAATTAATAAAAATATACCTACTTCACCAAGAGTGAGAAAAACATAATTTAAAATATTTTTTCATTTATATGTTTATGTTTTTCCACTGTGAAAGTAGGGGATAATCTTATTTTAAGTGTTGACATAAATTCAGACACATAGTGTATGTCTCCCTGCTTTAAAATTCCTAATGTCTCTTCACTGTTAACAGAACAAAGTTTAAGCCTCTTATGGAAACATGCAAGATTTCTAAAATCTGGCTTTTGCCTAACTCTCCAGTTTTTTATTTTATTCTTCCTTAAATTCAATAAAACGGAACTATTTGGGATTCTCTTAAAAGGTTAGACTCTCCCCGGCTCTTTGCCCTGTCTTATCTTTTGAACCAAAACACTTCAAAGCTTCAATTCCTGTCACGCCTCCTGATTAGAAAATTCCCTTACCACTTCGTTTCTTGCAAAGCATCTTTTTTCATATCTTTTACATAGCACTGTACTATATTTCTTTCTACAAGTCTAATATCATGAATAAATATGAACTTCAGCATTAGATAGGCAAGAAATAACACTCAAACCATGTCAATTAAAAGCTGTGTGACCTTGGGCAATTTACTCAGCTTCTATGATTCATTTGTAAGATGGGGGATAATGATGCTTCGTATTATATGATATTAAGAATAATATATGGTGTTATAAGGGTTAAATGAGTTATAAAAAGAATGGAAACAGATTATGAGACCAAATAGATACCAATAAAGAGTAGATATTATTATGATGGTTAGGTTGTTATTTTTTTAATAGAAGGTAGATTTTGCAACAGCTGTACTTTTTTTTTAGATATTTTATTTATTTATTTGAAAGAAAGCATGAGAGTGAGGGTGAGGGGCAGAGGGAAAAGTAGACTTCCCGCTGAGCAGGGAGCCTGATACTGAACTCAATCCCAGGACTCTAGGATCATGACCTAAACTAAGGCAAATACTTAACCAACTGAGCCACCCAGGTGCCCTGTGATTGTTATTTTAATATGATTTTCTCTCTCCCACTTGTAAGATCTCTGGCATAAACTTTTTTTTTTTTAATTTTTATATTATCTAAAGCTAATGCTTTGACTGGAATACACAATATGCTTGATGCTTGGATGATTAAACTAATGAAATGATGGTACTGCTAGAAATGGCAAAATATTCCAATAGTTTGTCCATGCAGAGTAGAAGAGAATAATCAATTATTTTCTTTCCCCCAGGAATTATATATCTACAGCATTACTGTCTGATGTTGCTGAGCAAAATCTCCCATTCTCTAAATAGGAAGAGTTGTTTACACATGAAATACTTTAAATTTCATCCTCTGAATTGAGTCCATCCTTTAAAGGTAACCTGAAATAGACTGAGATATTTCTAATACTGTCTACCTCAGAATCCACCTGACCATTGTTCTATCTCTGCCCTAACACTTAGCTATATCCCTGAGGAATCCTATGAGAGGAGTTAAGTGTTACAGTGCAAAGGGATATAGGCCATAGGATGGGTTAAGGAAGGGACATTTTGAACTATGCATTACCAGATGGAACAGGAACAAATGGATCAAATAAGAAGTGAGAAAGACTGGTGATGGTAAGAAACATGGGAGAGCCTCCAAACCCAAATGCCTCTGTTTCCCAGCATTTTATTTAAGAGGTTTCAACTGTGGCACTTGTGATGTTGGACACTGACTTATTTGAATGGGTTAAAAGTACTCTGAGACTATAATTCCTCCCCTTAGGTGGCCAAAATATTGAGCAGTCTAGTTTAATTCTGGTAAACATTTTCCCAGTGAGGATTGCTAATATTCCCACTGGACAAACCGGAGAAGCCACAGAAGGCCAGATATATATTCCACTGTAAATAAATTGACATTGCTGTTTATCACTGGTCCCTTGAGAGTTTAGTCAGCACTGAATTCACAAAGCCTATAAGCCCTAGTAGAGCTCAGAAAAATAGAATCTCAGAATCTATAAGACTGAGTCATCCCTGAAGTAGAAACATGTACAATTAAAATAGCAGTCTCCTTCCCAGTCAACATTGCTCACCCAACTTAAGGAATTCACACACATCATCATCATTCCCATCATCCTGCCTTAATTAAACACCACTACCTATAATATGTGTACCATATATATGAATTTCAATGCTAAGCTCCTGTTACAAATTGCTTGGTTGACACAGGAGCAAGTACAGATGTGTCCGAGGCTAGTTGCTCAAGGATGTACATTACAAGAAATTCTCTGAAGAGAATTATAGTGGGCTATCGAGGGATAGTCAAAAATTTCAGCATTCATTAGTATGCCATGAAATCAAATGCAATCACTCTCTCACATTCCTAAGAGTGAAAGGGGAAATATTTGGATGATCTTTTGTTTCTATCATTTTTGGTCATTTTTTTCAACTTCTCCCCAGGGATTAAAATAATGAAGTCTGTTTTGTTTTCTTTAGAGCCAATCGCTTTTCTTTGGAGCTCACCATGAGTCTTTTTTCCTGAAGTTTTATTCTGCTTCCAGTTGTTTTAATGACTTTTTTGCACATTAAAGGAAGAAAAATATTCATTTGACTTTCCCTGCTTTGCTTCTCCACATTTCCTTTAATATCATCCACTATTACTCCAACCGAGGTTGAAAGCATCACCACCAGTACTTTGATAACAAAACAGGATAATCTCTCAAAACACGTCTAAAATACATTCTTGTTTATTTTTAATTTTTTTTTTTAATCTTATTAGGCACCTGGGTAGCTCAGTTGGTTAAGCAACTGTCTTCAGCTCAAGTCATGATCCCAGAGGCCTGGGATGGAGTCCAGCATCAGGCTCTCAGCTCCACAGGGAATCTCTTTCTCTCTCTGACCTTCTCCCCTCCCAAGCTCTCTCTTACTCTCTCTCTCTCAAATAACTAAATAAAATCTTTTTTAAAAAAATAAAATTTAAAAAAATTTAAAAATCTTATTTTCCATCCGTTGTAAAAAAGCACAACTTCACAATAACATCTCAACTTTGTCTGATAAGCAGGCCTTTTTTATTGTTGTTGTTTTTTAAAGATTTTATTTATTTGGCAGAAAGAAACACAGCTAGAGAGGGAACACATGCAGGGGGAGTGAGAGAGGGAGAAGCAGGCTTCCCACTGAGCAGGGAGCACGATGTGAGGCCCTATGTGGGGCCCGATACGGGAATGCCAGGATCATGATCTGAGCTGAAGGCAGATGCTTAAGACTGAGTCACCCAGGCACCCCATGCCTGATAAGCAGACCTTTGGATAAAGTCATTACCAAATTATGTGCGTCTGTAAAAGGGTGTAAAATGGCTTATCCACTCTTATCAGGGGAGCCTTTCCTTTGAAATCAGAATGTCAACAAAGACTTTTTATGAAAGTGAGTATTGCATCTTTCACTAGAGCACATTGATTGCTTTCAGGGATTAGATCAGAGACAAGACTCTGATTGACCAGCCCCAAATCATCTCATCCCTTCTGACGACAGTATAAATAGGCAGTGGGCCCCACTTCATAGGTATGAAATTGATCCTGTGTCCACATGGCCTTATTGTCTTGTCCAGTCCTGGAGGGAAGTCCTAGAGAAACAAACTTGCCTGCAATGCAGCTTCATGTCAAATTAGCATATGGCATAGCATATGGAGTGACAACTAGATGACTGGTTTCTCATTCCTGAGAAGATGCAAGAAAAAGATTTGCAGAAGAGACACATCTCTCACCGAAAGGCAGCTGCCCAACACACAATTGTCTCCCAGCAGACTGGTACTGGCAAAGACAACTGTCTTGACTGAAAAGAACGCTGCCAAGAAACTGACCTTAAGGGGACTGGGGGAGCACAGAGCATGGTATTTACATCTCTTTGAAGTTTCCTTCAAGTTTTGAAAATCACTCTTGAAAATACACTCAGCTGTGACTAGAAATGTATTTTCTGTTTCTCTAAGAATAATTTTATGGCAGGAGATGCACTAAAACAAAACAAAACAAAACAAAACAAAACAAAACAGAAAACATTTGCCCATCCCTACATTCTCTCATGTTTTTACACAGCCTGCCTGAAATAAATCACTCCAACAGATTAGTAATACTAAAAAGATGCATTTAAGGTTCCTTTCTTATCTCTTCTCAATTTAGTAGCCCTGAGTGTTTTTGAAAACTATGCTAAATCCAGAGTGTATTTTGATCTTCCACACATTCTGAAGAGAGAGCACTAATCCCCTCTGATTTTCTTCAATTTGTAACTATTGCTAATTATTTCACTATTACACTCCTTTACCACACAGCTGTCAGTAAAGAACCCTTTGAAGATGTCTCATAACCCTTTTTGTGAATGACAAGTTGTTTCACACTTTTTACTTGAATCAACTTGTAAAATCCCACCAACCAGATATTTCACTCTATCTCAGAGAAATGATTTTTGAAGTATTAAATATTATTCACTTAACAACTGCATTGTCAGAATATATATCATATATATATATATGTAAATATTTATGTAGTGAAATGATAAACATTTCAGAAGTTCGAGTCCCCATGAGCTCTGGCTATAATTTCTGTAGTGGAGGGTTTTATGTTCCTCATAAACTTTCACTAAAACCCTAGCTCACATAAACTTGCTTTAGAGTGCTTCTGTCCTTTGCCACCAAATGGCGACTCATTTCCACAACATTAAATACATATAACTCTAATTGTCCTCATGGATGAATCTAATTTTTCAAGTACAACTATAACTACTCTGAACTTCATTCACTCAGCTCCTACTGACTACAACTGACCTCCACTTACATGGTATTCTGTAGTTCAACTTCACGTTTGTCCTTGTCAATTTTCCATGGAAACACAGTATAAGTTCAATTTATACATATTGAACTCTACTGAATCTTAGTTTTTGGATCTTTCCAGTTTTTCTGATATGTGTTCACTTTTGTCTTCCCTTTTTTTCTCCAACTTCTCAGGACTCTAAGATAAGCTCTTTCAGTATATTGAACCCTTTAAAACCAATGTCATTTTAAGTTCTCTTCCTCATCCACTAGTCAGAGTCATCTCTATTTTCTTTTCCTTTACTCAAAAGTTGCAGAATTTTAGCCAGGGATATTTAAAAAACAAAGCAAAACAACACAAAAACACACTTCAGATTCAGAGAAACTTGCACTCAAATCCCATCTGCTACTTGTTAATAATTTGGCCTTCTTCAAGCTACTGACTTTATCTGAGCCTGAATTTCCTCATCTGTAATATCAGAATGATATCATCAGTTTCAGAGTCTTTGAATCGTGGAGTCACATTAGTGAGGTATTTAACCCACTCAAAATGAAATACTTTTACTTGAGAAAGGAAGAATAATGTAAATGGAATGGGTGATCCCATTAGCTCTTCTACCAAGTCGCTGCCCTGGAGTAACATGAAATGAGGGATCTTAGTCAAAGATCATTTTCATGCAACATATATCCAAAATGTGATTCCAATTTTAAACACAAGTAACAATCTGTTGTTTGTGCTAAAGGAAAATGTGGCTATCTTGGATTTCAGGAAACATAGTTGATCTGTCCTTACTTGGAAATTTTCAATGTATTTCAATAAATGAAATACTCACCTTTACCAGCTAATTTCAGAACCTAACACTTGTGAATGATATGATTTCGTTTCATTCTAAATAATGTTTGTAAATTAATTTACCCATCACTTCTCACACATTAATGATAACAGGTGATCAATCACAATAGGTGATTATTATTCATTGCTTTATTACCAGTATAAATAACTACAACTGTTATTTTTTTTAGCTTCTTGGTTACTTACCACATCCCTTAGAGTGGTTCTTCCAAACTTTTCTACTTCTGTCAAGTCTCATATTCCATTCTTCCCTCTTCATTTGTAGCAGATACCCAAATTCCACTATTATTTTCCAATTAAGTTTATCCAGTCTGAATATACCTTTGTCACATTTTATCCATGCAAGAGCCCCCCTTTATATTTAAACACCCACTCTCCCTTTGGTCAGTCTCTGAATAGAAAGAAAGTTTCTCCAACTCAAGGCTAAGACCTCATCCACTCATATTTTCTCAAAGGTCTTCTTTTACTCACTTTCATATTTTCTCATTTGACCTCCATTATATTTCTATCTTTTGAATCCTTCCTCAGGTCTTTTCAGCACTAATAACCAATTGTCTTCAATCCTGCTAGAAAGCAAGGGATAGCAGCTCATTTATAATTCATTCTCCTCACTTTGGGCACATGTGGGGAGAGAATCTGGACAAAGATAGAAATGTCCCAAACATATCTTACAAACACACTAACCAGATATCTTGGTGATGTTTTGTTAAAACGCCTTTAGCAGAATACATGTATTCTGTCCAGATTATAATTTTTTCAACTTTGTCTGCTGAAATTCACCTGTTTCAGCTATATAATTATCAAAGTATAAAATTATTAGGGTATACAATGGAGATGATTTTTTAATAAATATATTAGTCCCCTTTGTGTGAGTGAGGCCATGCATGAATAACTGAGATATCCCATATATTAAATCTGGGTTGAAGTGCATTTTAGAGAAGGAAATACAGACCTGAAGTGTTGTATTAAACTTTTGAGAGTTCATTTATTTATGACATGTGATTACCTGTTTCCTTTAAATCAGGAATCAGAAGAAAATAGCCCATACGCTAAAGAATGGTTTGAAAAAAAAAGTGAAGAAAAATATGTGACAGAGACCATGTGTGGCCTGCAAAGTCTAAAATACTTGCTATCTGGCCATTTTATATATAATAAAATGACTAATCTCTTATTTAAATTATTAGTCAGGTTTGGTCCCTGGGTAAGATCTCTGAATTTTGTAAATCTTACTTGAAAATTGACCCTTCCTGTTATCACACCTGCTATCTTCATTAGACTAAAAAACTTTTTGAAAGAAGCAAGGGTCAGTACCTTGAAGTCAATGTATACACAAATATAATAATTCTTTCTCTCATCCAGACACAGATCCATTTATACAGAGTTATCTGATTTTTAGCAAAGATGTCAAAATATCTAATGAGAGAAGGCTTTTCAACAATGGCGCTGAAGGGGAACCTGGGTGGCTCAGTTGCTTAAGCAACTGCCTTGGTTCAGGTCATGATCCTGCAAACCCAGGATTGAGCCCCACATCGGGCTTCCTGCTCAGCGGGAGGCCTGCTTCTCCCTCTCTCAGTCTCTCTGCTTGTGTTCCCTCTCTCGCTGTGTTTCTCTCTGTCAAATAACTAAATAAAATCTTAAAAACAAAAAACAAAAAACAAAAAACAAAAAACAATGGGGCTGAAATAAATGGAGTGATGGCTAATTTTGTGTCAACTTTGCTGTGTAAAGACCTATTTAGAAATCCAAGCCACCTTGCTATTTACTCAGAAAAATAGCTTCAGGAAAATATGGGCAAGTAGCTCCAGGAAAACAAAGGCAAGCCAGGTTGGGGGAGATGCCCAATCAGTTAACCCCCAACCTCCAGACCAGGAGTAATAGAGGTGCAAACTAAGAATGGGAACACCTTAAAATGCTCTCAACTTCCTGGTTCCTGGAGCAATACAAGTGCAAATTAACCCTGGTTAGCTTGTGATTTGGGTGAGGGGAGGGGTCGTCCTATAAAAGCCGGCCTGAGAAATTAAGCAGGGCTGTTTTTCTCCTGAGAAATGACCCTTGTCCCGGCCAGTAAAAATTTCTGATGCTTGGCACAAAATAAGGCTTTGCTTAACCTTCACTTTTGCATCAGCCTAGTTCCTTTAACCACGGGCCATATTATCAGCTGGGCTATAAAGTGCCCAGAAAAGTGTCAGACACTATTCTGGGTGTGTCTGTAAAGGTGTGTCTAGATGATATTAACATTTGAATTGGGAAACTGAATAAAATTGATTGTCTTGCCTCCTATGGGTGGACCTTACCCAATCAGTTGAAAGCATGAGTAGGAGATTGTTTGCTTGGTGGTTAGTGGCTACAAACAGGCATTTAAGTCCTTGGGAGAATACAATGCACCAGGGAAATTATCATGGTTATTATAAGTAGGATAATTCCCAATGTTTGTGCTTCAGAACCATGGTCCCTAAGACCTAAACCAATCAAAATCAAGTAAGTTGAAGAAAGACTTATTGAAGGGGGATCACCATTTTAAGCCAAGTGTTTTTGCTCAGTGACCTTATACAACTGAGTTTCAACTTCCCCAGAAGAGTTAATCTAGGTAATGCTGGCCATTGCACAGAGAGCTCCTTGCTCAGCTAAATGGAATTGGGCTGTCCTGTTATCAAGACAGCTTTGACAAGAGTCAAGGTTTTTGTTGGGCAGCTATTGTTTTAATGGTGGATTCTCTAATACTTTCAGAAGTCACGGAGAGGTGCCTGAGCATAGCCTCACTTACATTTACTTCTAATCAGGCAAGTATTGCAGATGAATCCTGAATTATGACTACTCCCTAGCAGTTCCTAACTCAGTGGTGTAAAGCCAGGAGAGTTGACCAGTCAGGTGTGTTGTCTGTTTGTGGGCAGTTAAGGGCACAGTTAAATAACCTAGGAGGCATTGTCCAGTTACATACCAGCCGTCCAGGCTACTGCAGACAAAGGCAGTCCCTGTTGGGGAACACACACTGCTTCCTGCTAAGGTGATGTTGTTAATGGACAGACAAGCTTTTGATGACAGATCCAGCAGTCTGAGATGTAAAGGATACCCCTCTCAGCAGTGGCTGGGGAGAGTTGCATGAGGGTGTTATGTTTCCAGGGCAGTGCCAGAGTAAAGGAAAGAAAGGGAGGGAGAGAGGGTTTCATGTTTCAAAGTTAAGTCTTTATATCTGGAATCTTGGGAGAAGGCAGTGTACCTCTCTGTCTGCTCCTCCTGCTGGCCAGGTGGATTTGGAGGTGTCCAGTGTTTGCATAGGACAGAACCTTGAGGGAAACCTTCTTCAGTTGTGATATGTGGACTCATGGTTCAAGCCCCTGAAATTTGGCTGCTGCCTGGGTTGTGAGGAGGACCTGGAACAGTCCTTTCCAAGGAGACTCAAGGGCTGTCTTTGTTCTTAGTGATTCTGGTCAGAAGGGTGGGAGAAAGAAATGTTAGTTTGATGCATCATGGCCAGATACTTGAAGAAGCTAGAAGAATTCAGAACCAGCTGAAAGAGATGTTACAAAACCTCAAGACAGTTAACAGTATTAGGATCTAATAGCTACAAAGGTACAAACATAATTTCTGGTCCTATAATTATCCCTGATTTTTTAAAAAAAGATAATCACGGCGGTAAAGCATCTGTGCGTGTTAAACTTGGCCTGATCATAAGTGCAGTGAGAACAGTGATTGACCATAAAACCTCTTTTTAAGACTGTTTTGCTAGAAGTTGGTACCAGACTGATTATTCCAAGAGGTTTTTTTGGCTCCATAAAATTAATCTTAATGGGCGCCTGGATGGCTCAGTCGGTTAAGTGGCTGCCTTCGGCTCAGGTCATGATGCCAGGGTCCTGGATAGAGCCCCGCATCAGGCTGCTGCTCAGCAGAGAGCCTGTTTCTCCCTCTGCCTGCCTCTCTGTCTACTTGTGCTTTCTCTCTCTCTCTCTCTCTCAAATAAATAAATAAATAATCTTTTTAAAAAAATCAATCTTAAAATGGGGACTGTGGAATAGAACTGAGATATTGTGGACTAACCGAAAGGCCAGGGATTTGGGTTCCAGATGGAATTGTCTGCCAGCAAGTTGACCCATTAAGCTCCGGACTAGAAAGTCAGTTAGACTGGGAGTTCAATGCAAAGAGAGCAGAGCTCAGAACCAAGAGAGATCTACTCATGGCCCTCAGAAATGGCAAGAAAGACAGTGATCTCAAAAAGGGTTTATAGGGTACCATGTCTGTATTTCTCACTGTCCCAAAATGCCATCAGAAGTTCACTTTGGATCCCACAGCTATCAAACCAAATCTGTTAGAAAACAAATTCAACTGAATAAATTTAAAGATTAAAAAAAGAAAGAAAGAAAGAAATATATCTGCATGTAAATTTCTCTATATATGTCATTTTCCATCTGTAATTGGAACCATAATAGTAAAAATATATATTTTATTTTTTTTAATATCTGGTACATACTTAAGGACTTTAGGTATATTTTCTATCATTATGTTGCTTTTCTACTTAGTTTAACATTTTCATATGGATCTCTATAAAATATATCCCTAAATTCAACTGGTTTTAATATTCATAGATATGGGAACATACTATATATGTTAATGTGTAGATTGTTTTTAGCTTTCAACAAAATTTTTTTAGATTCTCCCAAACTAATATGTAATAGTATGGTTTTTCTTTCGTCATTGTCATATTGCATATCACTATAGGATCATATGATCATTAAACCCCGTTCTCCTGTTGATACATGTGTGGGCTATTTTTAAATTTTTGCATTACAGTGATATCAGTTCATTTAAGGTCAACATCTAGACAGAGGGCATCAATGCAGTGGTCAGCATTATCTATCAATGCCCTCTCAATTAATGTGGAACACTAGTAAGTTACTGAATCATATTTTTCTTTCATAGTTAAATCTTTTTGTATTGATCACCTATTTAGAAACCTTTCTCCATTTCAATACATATTTAAGAAAAAGGTTTCTACCATATTGCAAGTGTTATAGATTTTCAATTTTGCTTTTTATTAAATCCAGTTTTATTTCCATGAAAATGACTAAAGAAGTCACAATTAAATTGTTATTATTGAGTTAGCCAGACACAAAATGTATTTGGAATGTATTGAACAACTTTAACCTTCATGCAGAATCATGTATTAATCAACACCAGAGATATTCAAATACTCTTAATGTTTGTCTCTGCATGGTTTAAGCATAGTTGAAGGGTCACTGTGTCTAATGAATAAATCCATTAAGAGTTTGTCAATAACATAGAGAAATGTTTTATTTGCTTTACTAACAGCCTGTAGAAGAAAAAGCTTTCGATATCTTTGATTAAGTTAATGGGCTAGTGTCTGATATATAGAGAGTAAATGGTTTAATCATTACAACAGATGATTCTGAGTTTAGAGTCATAGATTTAAACCCATTTGGGACTTTACTTTTAGTCTTGTTATTAGTAACATTGATTACTCTGATTGGCTAGTCATATAATTAGGAAATAGATAACATTTGTTGATAAACTTATTCAAAATAGTTCTCAAACTTTGAGAATGAGAAGACCTACTTTGTGCAAAATATCCTTGAATCTGAAAATGAGATTTAGTGTTGCTTCTACATAAAAGTTATTAAATAACTAATTCCAATGGAAACATCTGAAGGAAATATATGCATGCACAATTGTGTTATTAGTGAAAATAAAGTTAGAAATTTTATCAGAAATTAGATTAGAAAACTTTGAAAACAAAGAAAATACTTTGGTTCATTGTGTTTACTTTATGTTTGAGTACTTCATCAAACCATCAGCATAACAAAGTCTGCTTTCTAGAATTTATTTATTTAACATAATTTATTTAACATGATAATTAATTCTACTGCTCAAATGCAGAAAAGTCTTCTGAGGTACAAGGAATAAGGTCTTAAGTTACACTGTGTCACAGAACAATTAAACTATCAGATGTATTCCATAAAGAGCTTCTTCCCTTACAAATACCACTGACACAGGAGGAGAGATTGAACATTCTGGTTATATGATAATGGAGGCACAAAGTGTAACACTATAAAGGTATGAATAAGACATAAGGAAATTGTTTCAAAGGCCAGTCCAATCCCTCTTTGATACAAACCCAGGGGCCCTTCCCTTTCCAATGAGCTCAATTAGCCCCTTTGCTTGATGACATCACAAAGTAACTGGTTTAAACTGTGCTTCAAGAGCCTTTTACACACAAGAATTAAATGAGCCTGTCTCATTTAATTTCAGTTAATGTCAGTGAGCTTCTAAACAGAATTGCTCAGATATAACAACACCAAGCTTGAAGCCAGACCAGCTGATTAATTCCTAGCTGTTTGAAGTACTTTCTTCTCTTATCTTGAACTGTGCAGGCCTCTCTATAGCCTGAGGAGACCTGAGCCTAAGTCCTGGGGAGATTTTGTCTACTCTGTACAAACACTGTGGCATAAACCCAAGAACAAACCAGAAACTCGTTGCCAATTTTGAGAAAAGCATGGGGTGTGGGGCTGATTAGAAAAACCCAAAACTCCATAATATAGAGTCCATGTGTCTGACTTTCAATTCACTGGTATACTGTGCGATTTTAATTGAAAATTACTATTGCCTAGAAACTAACATTACCCTAAAGATGTCCTAGTTAGTTCCAGTTGAGATTTTTACATAAAATGAGCATTAGCTGCAATGAGAAAGGAAGGGAGAGGCTGAATATGGAGAGTCATTAGGACAATGATTAGGACACTTTCCCAGATTTTACTATATAACCTTCTAAAATCCTCATATAATCTGCTTTGCAATTCTCAGGAGAGCTCTTTTATGATCTTTGGAGCAAAAATATGCCTCAGCATGAACTTCCTAATAAACATATCATGGCATAGCTTCCGGTTTAAGGTTAAAAAGTAAACATTTTTTTGGAGCTAACAAAATGACTACACCCCTTACGTTTCTCATACATGCATACACACATCCTACTCACCCCCCCACCATTCACACACACTTGAATATTCTGGTATGTTTGTGTTTTAAATCAATGTTGAGAGAAATGCAGGCTGAGCAGGCCTCTTTAGGCCGTATAAACATCTTTTCTTCCCCTGACATGGCAATGCTGCTAGACCAGCGTAACCAAAATCAACCATGCAGCCTGATAGCAGTCAGTGTTGGTGCTGAAGACTGAAACAGCAAATGACTTTATTGCCAAGAACTCATAAGAGTTCGGAATAACTTAAGCACTTGAAAGAGCAAAACTATTAAAACTGAGCTAGCTCAAAGAGTGTTCCTCTCCAGGTACTATGGTGTTTGCTCAAATAAATGTCCAAAGCACATAAGAAAATAGGAAAACAAAACACCCACAGCTATAAAACAAAGCCCAGAACCACTGTTGAAGTGACTCGTCCCTCCTGGAGAGCCTGAGACCGCAATGAATCCAGAGATTCACAGAGCAACATCCTGAAGATATAGACTTGCTAGAGGCATTTTTCTCATTGCCTGATCAGTACTATATTTGCTGGTCCTGAGAAATTTCCTTAATTCTGATGAAAGGCTGGGTGGTCTCATATTGTACTTCCTGTGCCGGTACTTGTAGACCAGTGCTCACGATGACAACTGAGCACTCCGGCTGTAGTACCTGAAGGCAGACTTTGTGAGGAAGAGAACATCTCCTTTCTCTATATTTCAGGATTATAGAAGGTTAAAATAGTAATTCCTAAGCAACTATATGGATTATGAGATTTGGCATCAATTTATGAAAAAAGGATATGTTTTATGTAATTTCCTAGCAGCACACTAAAGTTCCTAACAATTCCTTAGTTAAGGAATTCTGTCCAATGAGTATGTATAAATTCTCAAATTGCAATAGAAAGTAATTATCTAAATAATCAGATGACAAATAATTTTGGAGTGCGACTAACATAATCATGACATGAAATTTTATCTATTACTCTGTGTCATAAACACAAAATTCATAATCATGAATTGTTATTATAAATTAGCAGGACTTATTTCTCTTATAACTCATTAGTTAACTCAAAGATATGATTGGGTACCTGGACTAAGCGGGTTAAGGGCTAAGTCTTGATTTTGGCTCAGGTCATGATGTCAGGGTCATGAGATCAAGCCCTCTGTGGTTCCTTTCGAATGTGAGTTGGCTTGGGATTCCCTCTCCTTTTTCCTTTGCCCCTGCCCTTGCTCTCTGTCTTTCCAAAATGAATAAATAAATAAATATTTAGAGAAAAAGATAATGTTAAAAATGCAGAAGTGTTTTTGAATACCGAATATGCGTATAGTAATCAGTTACTCTTTGATAGGTACCTACTCTGTACAGGTACTTTACAAAAATCGTCTAAGTTAAGAATAGACTTCCCAGAAGGCAGCTGTTTGACTCTGTTTTGGGAAACAAAGATATTTTTTGCAGATAAAATAAATCATGCCTCCCAAGTCACATAGTGTGTTAGTGCCAAAGTCAGAAGTGTCTTTTACCAGCTCCTTTCCCTATATCCTCCTTTATACTCTCTCATTTCTTTCTCTTCCTTTTCTGCAGCCTCATCTCCTCCTAATTTTCTTTCTTCTGCTCTATTAATCTCTCCTTAGCGTATTGTTAAAATTAAACCAATACATTTTTTTCTTCAAAATCCCAAGACTGCTGAGGATGCCATCTGCAGTAAAGGGAAGCCCATATTTCCCCAGAGCCTTCAGAGATGTTCCACTTCTAGAATCTTCAGGGAAAATTCAATGGCAGTCTCTCCCTAAAGCCTAATTCAAGTGTATGTTCTCTTTGGTTGACCTTCATCTGAGGCAGCTTTTCCTTCCAAACCCTATTCTCTTCTTAAATAAATAATCCCTGGGTTTTGAAACCACTATCAACAGAAGTAACATTTTCTCTTTAAGGCATTAAAGGCAATGTAACTGTCATTTTTAGTATTAATTACAAAATAAAGGATTGTTCTATATTTTCAAGATTCCTTGTAAAACAGCAAGGGGTTAAAATGCTTTATATGACAAGTTAAGAATACTTACATATTGAAAAATTTCCCTTGTCATTGAATAGGGTCACATGAATGTGTCTTTCATTTACTCTACTGAAAAAGTTATTGCACTGAGGATTTGTGTTTTTGCAAGAAGATTTGTATCTACATAACTACAAAAGTAAAACATGCCTAACATTCACTATAAAGTTCAAGCCAATATTTTCTCTTCTCCAATCATAATAATCCCTTCCCTGCATAAAATAACCTCAATTTGAATAGGAAGAGAATAATTTCTCTAGATGCCTCTAGAGATTCTCAGAGAACCAAGTACTATCTTGAATAAACCAAGGGCTTCATTTTTATTTCTTGGTCAGAAACAATTCTCATGTTAATAAACTAAGTCAAGTGACTAGCTAATGACGTCACATTATCATTTACGGACCCACCCACTGTCTTCAGCAATATATGGTCCATTCATGTGTAGATCACAAGGAATAATGTGGTTGGAATAGCATAACAATTTTATTGACTTATTTAAATTCATCAGTTAACAGATGTTTTTGTATTTAGCCTTCTTCCTGACATTTAGAATCCTCTTTATCTTTTGTTTGCCTTATGAAAAGCTAGAAATATCAGAAATCTTTTGTGCAAGTTGAATTGGGATTTGAAATTAGGTCCTTCTTTGTCCTTGGACTTAAAATATACCTGAATAACCCCATTAAGTATTCTTCAGAAAGCTTGTAAGAGTAAGGACTAACATTTAAGCTCAAATGAATAGAAGAGTTCACAAATTTTTATAAAGAAGCTATTTTAAGCTATGTCAAGAGCATAATTGTGTTATTACTTATTATTATTTATTTAAAATAATCTAAAAGACTTTCTTAAAACACAGAAGTTTTTCTAATGTCAAATCTCTTTTTGGTAGTATTGAGTACCTAATAATGTGAATAATGTGTGTGTATAGTATTTTATACATATATATGTGTGTATACACGTATATATGTATATATATATATATACTCTGTGTGTGCATGTGTGTGATGAAATGCCCAAATTCCGAGACCCCCCCCCCCCAAAGACGAACACCAGAGTCCAGAGTCAAAGCCAAACAGCAAGAGTCGTTTATTGTGAGTTCGAACCCGGACCTCTGCGCACTCGTTACCCGTGACGCTAAGAGGCCCTGAGCATACCTTTAGCGCAGCTTTTATAGGCAAGGACAAACAAGTTACAGAGAAGTTGGGGAATTTTTACAGTCACAAGCACATGACTGGTTGACATTCTCCCTAGTTTGCTGGTCACCTTACCACTGGCCTTGGCTCCTCAGCAAACCACAAGGCGCCAGATGGTCGGGTAGAGGGCTCCAGGAGTGGTCATGTAGCCGCAGTCCTGGAGCTCGATGGCCGTTATCTTTCGTTCTTATATCTGAAGGCGCGGGGAGAGGCCTTGTGGTTACAGGGTGGCTATGGGGGGGGGGGGCTGCTAGGGTTTTTCCACTTTCTTAGGGTCTAGCAAGCAAGTGTACGGAAGCCAGGTGGCTGTTAGAGGTATAAGGCATAATAGTCCTAATTTTATTTTTCACGCTTCTCATATATGTATATATATACATATATAGTATTATATATATATATAGTATTAAGTACCTAATAATGTATGTATAGTGTTTTATTATATATATATAGTGTGTGTGTATGTGTGTGCATATATATATAAATATATATATATTGTAGACATACATATATATTTGCATCTAACTTGTCCTGTGTACTAGAGGGAAGCATGAAATGTAGTTGTTAGAGTTGTAGTATCCTGATAAAGTTGTCATAAAGTGTATGGGGATAGGTGGTCCTATGTGGGAAGTGGTATAGATAATAATAATGGCCAAGTATTAATAATCTTTGAACTTAGATGCTGGTATAAAAACATTCATTAAACAATTCCTCACTCTTTATATATGTACTGATTTTTATTATAAAATTTTTAAAGCTATGTTTCCAAAATTACCCTATATCCTTCTCCCCTATATTTTTAATTATTTGAGTCTCCTAGATGATGTTCAGTTTTTACACTCTATATTCTTAAAGTACATAGGAATACTATAATACTATAGTACTCTTACTGTAGTAATAATAATAATAATCCTAGATTCTATAGTATTCTTATAATCTTTTATTTTAGCTAAGCTTTTATGCCTACATACATACATGGAAAAATACTTTCCTGTCAGCTTTGAAAACCCTATCTAATATATAGTTGGACATTCCATTCTCATATCTATACCAAGTTATTTACATTTTTGTAATAATAGTGTGTTTTTTTCTGATTATTTTCAAGACTTTAGGTTCAGAATTCAGATAATTTTCTTCTATGTTCTTTAGCTGTTCTTCAAAAAATTCTGTTGGCTCTTATCTGTGCTTATCAAGTCATAAACTCTACTGGACACATTTACAACAGGTAAGGTAATGTCACTGAAATGTTTTCAACTTGATATATCATCTTGTTCTAACTGCAGGGCAACGACATGTTTAAGAAAAAGGAATTCCTTGTTCGAGCCAGTTGTCCATTATGGTTCATTATAAAAGACTAAACTTTGTCACCTCAATCAAAACACTCAACTATAATTTTCCTGATGGAACATTATGGGCCTTCTGAAACTTTAAAAAGTGTCATATTTCATGCTATTCGTGTAATGTGGTCTTTCATACCATTACCATATGCCAGTTATTAGCTGTGTTTCACTTCTGCTCAGGTCAGGCCAGGGGAAGTGAACGTTGTCACCTTGCTCAGGATTACAAAATAATCTCAGTTGGAAAAGCTGATCAAAATTTTTCCCCCATTGGAGAGTACCTACAGTGAATATCTTCACCCTGAGTGGAATGAATTAAAGCTGACACAGCAGCAAAACCACACTTGGGCTCTTAAGGAATCAGGCCCTGAAAAACCACAGTGGCTTATAGGAGCCTCTGCTGGGGATTTTTAGACAAAAAATCCAAACATCTTGTAATGTCCACATTATCTTCAAAACAAAGTATGGTGTTAGGTATGCCAGAGGACTCCTTACATTCTAGAGACTGTGGTACAGAATGTCCCTCTTTCAATCATGCAGTTAACATGAATCACCATCTTTGAAGAGAAAGAAACATGAAAGGGCAAGAAATCAAACATTTCTGGTAATGTAGTCATTTCTTGAAATAACAAATTCTCTAGATGATTCCATTATGCTGATTTAAAGAGTCTTGTGGAATGTTAGATGACATAATTATAAAGGACCTCCCCAAGAAATATGTCTTAGAATACTTTTCTGTATTGTTTATTTATGTTACATTTGCCATCATGTTTTTTGCTTGTGAAATAAATTCTCCTCTATATCAATTTTTAATTTAGAATGAGACTGCAGATTTTAATGATGTGATTTGGGTTTATAAATATTTTCCTGAATGTGTAAATGTTAAATGTTTCAACCCATTCATTCTTCATAATTCTTCATAAAGAAGAATTCATACTGTTGTTTCTAATACCATCAACTGAATTAAAGGCCAATCTAAAAAATTAGTTAGTAAATGCTTTATTCATTGTCTTATTAAGGACCATGGCAAAGAGACAGTAGAAGAACTGTTTCAAAACCTGTTAGTTTACAGGGGATTATATATTCATATTATATATGGGTACACATGCTTCCAAGCAGTTCTCCAAATGTGTGTCACAAGGTAAAATTCCATCTGTTATAAAAATTAAGGTTTACTTATTTTCACATAGACACATGAAGGAGTCTTAAGTCTTCTCAATACATTATGTTTATATCATCTCTGATTGTTCAAAAATATTTCTTGCATGCCTCCAGTTAACGGATTTAGGGTTTACTGTTAAGTAAATAACTGTTAAATAACTGGTTTACTGGGTCTTCCTGTTTTTGCTATCTCCTTGAGGTCACTTATGATCACAGAAAGCTGACATCACAGCACAATACTAAGGCTTTCTGGGGTATACATTTTAGGCTGCTATTTTGAGAAAAACAATATATAATTTTTCTGATTATTTTATGAATAATTTTCTATTTGCCAAACACACAGCCCATTAACACATAGCCCACTAATTCTACAGTATGGGGATTTATCATCTTTATTTATAGTATAGCCTAAAGAATGTATTTGCCAACTATGGCTTTCTGTTTAAGGTTTATAAAATATTTTACTGTGAATTTAACATCAAATGTATATTTCAGGGCTTCCTGACTCACAAAATCTTTCTTATTTTTAATAACTTTAAAAGCTATATTATAGAATGACTAGAAGTTATGACACTGGCAAGGAGCAAGAATTTTCTTTGTCCCTCAAGGGCCTTCTAGCTGGCCTAAGAATCAAATTGACGTGAGACAGATTAAAAAGAGATAATTAAATTTTAATTTCATACATATGGAGAACTCACACAGTCATGGAAATTCCAAAGACATTCAGGCAAAATGAGGTACATATGTCGTTCTTGAACTAAGGAGAAAGGGAGAAGGGACTGGGATTTCAAAGCCAGGAATTCAATTCACAAACTGAAAAGGGGTAAATGTTTGGTACACAAATGTTTTCTGGGACACTCAGAAACAATGGGAGAGAGAGAACATTATTTCCTGTCTACTGTACCTAGTTTGTAGTGTATCTTATGTATTTATATCTATATGTAGTTATCTATGGTGATAGCTCTCCTCCTGGAGTCCTCTACCTAAATTCTGTTAGGCAGTTGAGGGGTAGATAAAGAGCTGGGGTTTGATTGCTTTTAACACAAAAGTGATCTCATGCCAAAGGGGTCTGTCTTAGGTCGGCCTATCCATGGCCCCTATAAAACCTAAACCATTGTCTGAACTTCACCCATTATGTGCAATTAACTTTATTAAACATGAATCCCTAATAGCCTTGAAATTCTTGATATATTTGTCTATTAATTTCTAGGCATAAACACTAAATAAAAATTATCAATATTATATGCTCAAATTAATTTCTCTAATAACATTTATCAACTACTTACACTTTCCTTGAATCTGACTTCATTTGCTCAAATATTAGAAATATTTCTTTAACTTGCATGGTAACCACTTACTGTATAGAGAGTGAACATACCAAATTATTTCAATAGAAAATTGTTTTCAGGACATTATTTCACTCATTTGTCTACAGGTTTATTTGAGGTCAAACAAGAGAAGAAATTATTTACTTTAATAACTTAGAAGTAAACCATGCTAGTGTCCAGCTGCAAAGAGAATACTTTGTAAGAGTTCATTAAAGAGAATACTTTCTTTCCAGAAATAAATCTTACAAATTTGCATTGCTTTAAGGGGGAAAAAAAAACATTTTTTTTTTTTAATATTATTAGTTTCCTCAAAAAGATGCTGGGCCCTCCATATACACCTTAGGATCATCCTAATGACAATACAATTAATATTTTCTCTTACAAGAGGTGCTTTTTAACCATTTATATCCTGAATGGTTTTATGGTTTTATAGTCTGTACTTTTCAGGAAAGCTAAGAAAAAGAGAAATGTATTCTACTCATTTATTTTTTCAACCAATAACACTAGGAGACTATTCTCTGCTAACACTGTGTTCGATCCTGAGTATGGACTGCTAGGAAAGATAGGCAAATGGAGAGCAGAGTATTGTGTCCTATAGGAGTGGGGAAAAAAAAAAAGAACAAACAAACAAACAAAAAACAGGTGCAGTAAAGGAAAATAGAAGATACAGAGGTAGGGGTTCCTGGGTGGCTCAGTTGGTTAAATGACTGCCTTCGGCTTAGGTTGTGATCCCAGAGACCAGAGACTGAGCCCCACATTGCACTCCCTGCTCGGCGGAAAGCCTGCTTCTCCCTCTCTCACTCCCCCTGTTTGTGTTCCTCTCTGGCTGTGTTTCTCTCTATCAAATAAATAAATAAAACCTGAAAAAAAAAAGATACAGAGGTAGGTAATGCTTAAGAGGTGAACTAATGCTTCAATGAGTTGTTTGGACATCAGAGGAAAGAATAAGAGAAAGAACCATTTGGGGCAAAGTGAACAACCCATGCAATGTTCTACATTGAAAAAGGGTTTTGAATATTTGAAAAAACTGAAAGAAGGCCAGGATAAAAAATATGATGGGGAGTAGAACACACAATCAGGTTAGAGAAAGAAACATTGAGAAACCTTAAATTCAAAAGTTTTTTGTTGCTGCTGTTTTATTTTTAATATCTGTGTTATTTTTAACATCTGTCATCATTTTATAAATTAAAAAACAAAAGAGAGAGAGAAAGAGAATTAGTGGTAACATCCTTTCTCCTTCCAGGCCCTTAGAGTATAAAATCAAGCTTCAGGAGGACTTTGGGAGCACTTTGTTGTTTTTCTGAATGAAAACGTGTGTTCCTTTATTGGCTGGGCTCAGGAATCTACCTTGTGTATCATCAAGCTCATTGCCTAAAACCTGAGCAAATCAGTACCTAGTCTATGTACTACAAAGCCTGGCTCACTTTTAAGACTTTCTGTATCAGCTCTGAGATGAATGTTTATTTGGTGAATGCTTTCTCCATTTCCGGTGTCTAGTGTTTGAATTGCTTCTGTCATTAGTCTTTATACTGAAAGATTAGTAGTGTGTGTTTGCTTGATTGTATGTATTTATATTGTACCAGAACAACCTGTTCAGGATTTATTAGGTGCTGTTTTCTTTCTGAGAATTAACTCTAATTACCTTGTGCAAAGTCAATTATTACTTCTCATACAATTGTTTTCCCAAAGAAGTCAGTTTGTAAGTCGACCCTTACAATATCAAAGGAGAGAGATCCATCAAAAGTAGCCCTGAGGAGGCACTAGAACTCCTCGTTATTGGTTTCCTGTAACTAACTGTGCTCCCTTCCCACTTCACAGTTATCTGTGCTCAGTTAATAAAGCATTCTGACCATATCACTTATCAGCTTGTTCGCTTCTGCCATTCTTCATAAAAGAATACACAGCACGTTGCAGTTTGATTCACAACTACTTCTCACGGCCTCAAGTACCACCAGTCCTTACCTACATTAAACCTTTGTCACATTGAGTGGTCTGACAGCCTCCACTGAATTTTGTGGCATGAACTGCAAAAGCCCATTCACGCCAATAGTGAGGGGAGGCAACAGAGAGTCCGTTGTGTGGCGCCTAAGACTGGCCTCTTGTGAAACCTAAATTCTCAGAGGTTTTGTTCTGAAAAGTTTGCATTCCAAGGGCCTTTATCCAGTCCTGAAAAATGTGTCCCATCATCTTGTGCAGTGTCTAGCGCTTACTGGGTTAATATTCTGTGACTTTATGCTCCTGCTGAATCAAGTGTGTTATCTCATTAAAACTTTGCACCAATCCTCTGAATCATGCTTTCTTTTAAATATTTTAGAGGGGAGAAGCCCCACAATGTAAGAAACTTGTCTATAAACATGCACTGAAGTAGGATGACAGCCCCAACTTTGAGCTTTAAAGACATTCCATGTGTCTCAAGAGTAATGACAGTTTCTTTATAGCTTTGTACGGAAACTGCCTACATCTGTGTTTGTTCTTATTGTTCCTGGATGGAAACTGCTTTTAAGAAACCCGTGTATTATACTTTCTTGTTTCTGCCCTTCTTGGCCTACTCACTTGCCAGCCTGGTGCTACCAACTGCTTCTGCACCTGTGTAGTTCTCTCTTTTTTTTTTTTTTTTCTAAACTGAGTGGAAGAATTAAAATCACATAGAGATGTTTAAAAGGTGTTGATGATGGTGCTGGGCCATCTACATATAGACCTATGATTTGTGCTTACTCTCTGCATCCAAATACAGATCGAACATAATTTTTATCTATGATATTTATTAAATAACTTCAATGATGTCACAGAGAAATCCTGAATTTAGAACAGTTACCTAATAGGAACCTATAAAACTGAGATCACTGTCCTATATCTGAGGTTATGTGGCAGAGAAGCAAAGCAGGGAAATTGTATCTCTGAGTCTCCATTCTTTTATTTAGTTCAGTGAACCATCTGGCTGCCTTAATTTCCACCCACTACTTGAAATATGTGTTTATAGAAATAAATATGAAACTGCAACTAAAGTAATATGAAAACTGCAAATGCAAAAACATGATACTGACAAATACAAAAGTCTGCGTTCTAAAAGCCATTAATTACTCCATTAACAACAGCGTCAGTTGTTACAGTTTATAACCTCACTGAAAATACATACGTGCTCATGGGTAGACCACAGCTGTAATAAGTTCATTAATTTTTAAATGCTTTGCCAGTAAATATAATACTTATCTTTCTTAGATGAACATTTTATATTGTTCTTTGACAGAAAATTTCATTAAATGAAAAAATGGAAGTCAATAAAATAACATTCTACTTGTACATCTAAATGTTTTAAAGGAGACATTCTGTTTTGGTGTAAAGGCTATCAGAGTGGTCATATTCTTTTTCTTTTTGAGGTTGAAAATTAGAATGACTCTGGTAATGTTGAAATCTTTTTTTGCTTTCTTTAGTTTTGAGAAATTCGATTTACAAAATTTGAGAAATTAGACCCAAAAAAGACCCAACATACCACATAGCTTCAATTTCTACCAAGATGTTTTAATAATAGAAGAGATTTCTATGCCCCTGTATGGAATCACTGGTAAACACAGTGAGAACTTTGATACATATAATAATGAAAATAATTTCAGCCTAGATTGACTGAGCAATGCATTAGGTAATAGCAGCAAGAAAACACATACGAACTACACACACACACACACACATACACACACATAATTTTGTGCTATCTTCACAACCATTTACTAATGCAGTACTACTTTTGAGTGTTGGTCTTTTACTTGTATAGAAGACTTACTATATGCTTCAATCTACCAATCTTCCAGTCTACTGAAAAAATGAAAGGACCTTGAAAATATTCTTTCATTGGTGAGGTGAAGGTGCTTGTTCGATACCACATTTATTTGTTTGTTTGTTTTGTTTTATTTTATTTGTAGAACTGTTGAGGCTATTGTTTCACAGAGCAGAGAAATGCAGGGACTATGAAAGGGGCTTAAGTCCTCCATCTTCTTAGAAAAGTTCCTAAATTCAATATTTTAAGTGGACTAATGTTCATTTTAATGCACTTTATAAAATTTAATTTATTCATTAAAAATTATGATAGTCTTATACCTTAACTTTGAAAGTTTAAAAATGTTGAGTGTTTATTGAAGTTTTTTTTTTTTCTTTTGGTGGTCAAAGGGCCGCATCACAGCCTTTCGTTATAACAAAAACGAAAGATTCAAGTTAAAGATTGTTAAATTTCTTATAAGAAACAAAACAAACAAGCAAAAGAAAATAGAGAAAGAGAAATCAAGAAACATACTCATAACTATAGAGAATAACCTAGTGATTCCCAGAGGAGAAGTGGGTTGGCAGATGGGCAAAATAGATGGGAATGAATAAATTATTGTGATGAGACTGAGTCATGTACAGAACTATTGAATCATATATTATACACTGGAAGCTAATATAGCACACTATGTTAACTATACTGGAGTTAAAATTTAAAAATGAAGTAATAAAAAAGATTTTTAAATTTCTTAAAAAAAAATTATTTCCAGGCTGCATAACTCTAAACTTCCAGATACTTCAAATCCTTGACAGCCTAAATAGTATGAATTTAGGAAACAATAATTAACATTTGGGAAAAAACAATAAATTTTTCCCACATAATAACTAATAGAAAGCAAAATAGAAGTTATGGACAAAGTAAAATTTAAAAAAATCTTGAATTGAATAGTGTCTATAATATGACATTATTATTCTTCCTTTGCCTTAAGGGCTGTCAAAAAGGTAAATATTCAAATCACATTAAGAACATACCTCTGGGGGCGCCTGGGTGGCTCAGTTGGTTAAGCCACTGCCTTCAGCTCAGGTCATGATCCTGGAGTCTCAGGATCGTGTCCCACATCCGGCTCCCAGCTCCGCAGGGAGTCTGCTTCTCCCTCTGACCTTCTCCCCTCATGCTCTCTCTCACTCATTCTCTCTCTCTCAAATAAATAAATAGAATCTTAAAAAAAAAATGAAGAACATGCCTCTGTGTAATGCAACTTAACGGTATGTCATAGAAATGTTCCAAATATTTGCATAATGGGGAAATTTTTAAATTTTTTGTTTAAATTAGCAAATATATTTCTTCTCTTCTGCAATCTTGAATGACTTCATAAAGTTAATTACCTTATTATTAGAATTTATGAGTCATTCCAGGGAGCTGGGTGGCTCAGTTGTTAAGCATCTGCCTTCCACTCAGGTCATGATCCCCGAGTCCCAGGACTGAACACCTCATCAGGCTCCCTGCTCAGCAGAAAGCCTGCTTCTCCTTCTCTCACTCCCCTGCTTGTGTTTTCTCTTTAGCTGTGTTTCTCTCTGTCGAGTAAATAAATAAAATCTTTGAAAAAAAAAATAATAATAAAATAAAACCACAGAGTCAATTGTAAGACCTACCTCTCTGTTGCTCTCAATAAAAACCACATCAGTTCAGATTCCACCCCCACAACAATTCCCAGATGTATCTTTCACTATACCTTTGAGAGAATCACTGCACACCCATGCAGTATGCCATAACTTCTCTGATTGCTAGTACTTCTGATTTTCACCCCCTCCCTGCTCATACTTCTCACTTATTTCCTTCATCCCTGCTCGAACTTCTTCTTTCTTCCTCCATATTTATGCCTAGGTAATCTTCCTAGAATACCATGCAAGTTATCTCACACATCCACTCGTGATTATTTAATAGTTAAGCATTGTCTAAATTGCAAAAGATAAAACTTGATTTTTAATATCCTCTCGCCTCTGTAGTCCTAATTTTGACCACTACTTCATCTGTGATACTCATCTCAGACTAAAGAATCTATGTGAGTCACTATACCTCCATGCAATTTTTCTCAGAGTTTTCTCTATCTTTATTTCTAAACCATCTGTAATTTCTAAATAGCAAAATTCTCCTGACAATCAAAAATCATCACCCAGGGGTGCCTGGGTGGCTCAGTTGGTTAAGCGACTGCCTTCGGGTCAGGTCATGATCCCAGAGACCTGGGATTGAGTCCCGCATTGGGCTCCCTGCTCGGCGGGAAGCCTGCTTCTCCCTCTCTCACTCCCCCTGCTTGTGTTCCCTCTCTCGCTGTGTTTCTCTCTGTTAAATAAATAAAATCTTTTAAAAAAAATCATCACTCAATTGACATAGATAGAACATATTTCTTTCTACACAACACTTTTGTAGCACATTCTCCTTTATTTATGTATATAATAGTACTATTCATTTCTTGTATTCTTTTCTCTTTTTTTTAAAGGATTTTATTTATTTATTTGACAGAGAGAGAGATCACAAGTAGGCAGAGAGACAGGCAGAGAGGGGGGGGAAGCAGGCTCCCTGCCAAGCAGAGAACCCAATGTGGGCCTCGATCCCAGGACCCTGAGATCATGACCTGAGTCGAAGACAGAGGCTTAAGCCACTGAGCCACTTAAGACCCACTGAGCCATCCAGGCACCCCTTATATTATTTCCTAGACCATAAGGTTCTCAAGGATTAGCATAAATTTTAATTATTTTTTGAAGAAATCATAGATTCACATAAAGTTTTGATAAATAATACAGAATGATCTCATTTATTCTTTATAGAGTTTTGCAAATTATAACTGTGAAACTTTAATATAATATTATCAGAAAATAAAGAAAAAAAGCAGGAAAATATATATAGTCAGGATATTAACATTGATACAATATACTGATCTTACTCAAATGGTCCCATTTTTGTTCTATTTACTTGTATGTGTGTGCACATGTGTATCTAGTTTTGTAAATTTTATTAAATGCAGTTGTTTATTCATTACTATAATCAAGATACAGAATCTTTGCTTTGCAACGAGAATTCCACATGTTGGTTGTTAATACCCAACTACCCTTCTCTTCCTTTCTGCCTCCTCTCTGTACCCATCCTCCCTGTACAAGTGCTGACAATAGTGACTCCATCTTTGGCCCTCCATCTTGTTCATGTTTGCTCAGTGACCTCTCCTGGGGTTATGTGTCCAGGCCTTGGGTATTAATATGCCTATCCTAGAAATGTGTGTTAATGTTGGGATGTAGGAAAGCTTGTTTTCCCCTCCCATGAATCTGTTAGAGATAATGAAGTCTTTCTCCTTCCTAATATACAAATGGTGCCACAAGATCAAATTAAAGTTTAGTTTCTAATTAAATGCAGACAAACACTTTGAGGTGTATGTGAATGCTTTAATTTCACTACAATGCCTCTCATTCCATAAAAACTGTGGACTAAGGTCAAGACTTTGTAGAAAATAACATTCCTCCACGGGATCACCCTATGTCAGTAAGTTACTCTGAATAAAACTCTTAATAAACTGTATAGAGTGTCCTGATCCTGGAGACCCAGGATCGAGCCTCACATTGAGCTCCCTGCTCAGCGGGAAGCCTGCTTCTCCCTCTCTCACTCCCTCTACTTGTGCTCCCTCTCTAGCTGTGTTTCTCTCTGTCAAATAAATAAAATCTTAAAAAAAAAAAAAGCACATGTGATAATAGAGCATAACTCAGAAAATCCAAATGTATGTCAGTCACTCACTGGTAAACCATATAGAGTTTCCCGATTCCTTTTCTGGTCTCCAAGTGCCTTCTCAGATTGGGAGATACTTTACTCTCCCTCCTCTACCTTCTAACACTCCGCCCCACACACATAGACCCTTATCCCTGACCCCTGGCAATCACTAACATATTTTTCATTTCCAAAATTTTGCCTTTTTAGTCACTAAATTTGAACTGTAGAGTAGTATAGCCTTTTGTGATGGGCTTTTCCATTTAGCATAGTTCCCTCGAGATTAGCCTAAAGCATTAAGTATATAAGTAGTGGAGTCTTTTTTATTGCTGGTTGGTATTTCATGGTATAGATATACCGCAGTTTATTCATCCATTAAAGGACATCTGGGTTGTTCAGGTTTGGGCAATCATGAATAAAGTTGTTGTGAGCATTCATGTACAGATATTTGTATGATTACAAATAGCCATTTCTCAGGAATAAATGTCCAAGGGAACAGTTACTGGATCATATGGAAATTGCATGTGTACTTATTTAAAAAACTGAAAAACTGTTTTCCAGAGTGACTGTACCATTTTATATTCCCATCACAAATGTACAATTCAAAAATTTTATTTTGATAAGGTTCATTTTATCATTTTTTTTCTTTTATTAGTCATATGTTTGGTATCAAATCTAAGAACTCTTGGCCCATACCTACATCCTGAAGATATTCTCCTCTGTGAATTTTTAAGTTTTATAGTTTTATGCTTTACATTTAAATTTATGATCCATTTGACTTAATTTTTGACATAATGTATGAAGTTTAGGTTCAGGTTTATTTTTCAATTTATGGATACCTTTGTAAAATAATCGCCAGACATCCAAAATGGTGGTGGTGAGGCTAACTAGGACATCTGACCCTAGGTGAGCCCAACAATGTAAAAAATTTCCCAGAACTCAGAGCTGGAAAGTACACAACCAGCTCTGGCCAATTATAAAGCTTTAAGAAATTACCTCATCATGCTATCATGCATAACCAGCTACTTCTGCTTCTGTAAAAGAATAAGCTTACTGCTGTAGCTTTGCTATTGGATGGAGACATGCCCACCTGGATGTGTTTTGTTTCTTTGGAGACATACTCACCAGGATAGGTTTTGTTTCTTTAAAAACCCAGATTGCCCTAGGGTCAGGCCCTCACAGAGACTGGACTCTGGCCAGTGGTCGCTGGCCAGCTATAATAAACCTCTCATTGCTTAACCCTTAATGGTGTCAGCGATAATTCACTGAGTGTATCCTGCAACACCTTATTGCCCAGTTGCTTCATCAAGGTCTATTTAAAAGTCTATCCTTCCTCCAACTAATTGCTTTTGCACCTTTGCCAAAGATAGTTGGGATGTTGCTGTGGGTTGTTTCTGAGTTCTCTGTTGTGTTTTATTGATGCATGTGTCTACCATTCCAACAATACTGTATACAATTTTGATTACTATACTTAATAGTAAGCCTTGATATTGAGTAGAGTAATTCTTCTTTTTCAACATTGGTTGAGCTACACCACAGCCTATGTTTTTCTATATAAAATTATTTGCAATAAGCTTGCCTATGTTTACAGAAAACTTTATGTGGACTTAAATAGCAATTACATTAAATCTGTGTTATCAGTTTGGGAAGAATTGACATCTTTGTTGAGCTTTTTGGACCATAGACTTAGCATATCTCCATTTGTTTATGTTTCTTGTGATTATTTTCCTCATTTTTTTATGATTTGTATTTTAAAACATATATTTATATTTTGTGCTGAAACATACAGACCCTGGATATGCTTTGTTAAGTTTATACATAAAGATTTCATTTTAGGAAACAATTATAACTGGTGTTGTGCTTTCAGTTTTGGTTTTCACAGTGTTACAGTTATTACATAGAAGTGAACCTGATAATTATATATTGATTTGTATGTGGCAACCTGTTTAACTCATGTATTAGTTCTAGGAATTTCTGTAAATTCCTAGGATTTTCAATGTAGACAATAATGCCATCTGCACATAGTGACAGTTTTATTTTTTCATTTTTAACTTATTTGTCTTTCGTGGGGATTTTTGTTTTGTTTTGTTTTTTTCTTGACTTGTTGCAGTGGGTAGAACTTTTAGAACACTGTCAAATAAGAATAAGAATAGACATTTTGCTTTGTTCTTTTGTTTTTTGTTATGTTTTGTTTAAATTCAAGGTAGCTAACATAAAAGCATAGTGTGTTATTAATTTCAGGGTAGAGCTTACTGATTCATCAGTTGCATATAACACTCAGTGTTCATTCATCAAGTACCCTCCTTAATGCCCACCACCCACCTACCCGATCCTCCCACCTGTCTCCCCTTCAGCAATCCTCAGTTTGTTCTGTATAGTCAAGAATTTCTTAAGATTTTTCTCCCTCTCTGTTTATTTTTGTATTTTATTTTTCCTTCCCTTCCCCATGTTCATCAGTTTTGTTTCTTAAATTCTGCTTATGCCATGAAGTTGCCTGATATTTATCTTTCTCTGATGCCTTATTCTCGATCTTAGGGACAAATATTCTGTCTTTTACCATTAAGTAGAAGGTTTCTTTGGTAAATATCCTTTATCAAATTGAATTCATTCTTTTTATCCCTAACTGGCAGTATTTTTTATCATGAAAGGGTTTGGGATTTGGCAAATGGTTTCTTTTATCAATTTATATGATCAAGTAATTCTTCTCATTTAGTTTGCTACATGGTGAATTACATTGACTTTTAAATGTGGAAACAGTCTTGCTTGCATACCTAGAATAAATTGATCAAGGTGGATAAGTCTTTCTCTACATTCTTAGATTTGTTTTTATTTTGTTGAAGATTTTTGTGGCTAAGTTTATGAGGGATATTAAACTGTAGTTTTCTTTCTTCTCTCTCTCTCCTCTTTCTTTTTTCCTTCCATCCCTCCTTCTTTTTTTCCTTCTCTCTCTCAATCTTTCTTTTTCTTCAGTTTGTATTGCCTTTGTCTGACTTTCCTATCGGGATAATGATGAGCTCATGAAATGTGTCCAGATGTATTCTTTCCTCTTCTATTTTATGGAAAGAATTATATAGAATCAGTGTTAATTCTGTTATAAGTATTTAGTAGAATTATCCAATGAAGTAATCTGGGCTCAGAGGCTGATTTTTATTTTTTTTTTTGGTATTTCCATTACAAATTCAATTTCTTTAGTGATTACAAAAAACTATTTAGATTATCTATTTCATCTTGCTTGAGTATTAGTAGTTTACAAATTTTGAAATATTGGTCCATTTTTTAAATAAATTTTTTAATCTACTAGCATAAAATTATCCCTACTATTGACTTAATATTCTTTTATAGACTTCAATCTCCAGTGAAATCTTTAATTTTAATTCCTGATATTGGTGATTTGTGTCTTCTCTCTTTTTATTTTTGTCTGTGAAATTAAATGAATCAGCATTTTGTTTCCTTTGGGTAAATACCTAATAGTGCTATTGCTGGGTCATAAGATAGTTTTGTTTTTAACTTTTTAAGGAAACTATCTACTGTTTTCCATAGTAGCTGCACCAGTTTGCATTCCCACCAATAGTGTAAAGGATTACCCTTTCTCCACATCCTTACCAACACCTCTTGTTATTAATTTTAGCCATTTTGATAGGTGTGAGGTGGTATCTCATTGTGGTTTTGATTTGTATTTCCTTGATGCCAAATGATATTGAGCATTTTTATGTGTCTTTTCAATACACTAACTCTTTTTTAAAAAAATGTTTTATTTATTTGAGAGAGAGAGTGAGTGAGAGAGAGTATGAGAGGGAAGAAGGTTGGAGGGAGAAGCAGACTCCCTGCGAAGCTGGGAGCCCAATGTAAGACTCAATCCCCCGGCTCCAGGATCACAACCTGAGCTGAAGGCAGTGGCTTAACCAACTGAGTCATCCAGGCTCCCCTCAACATCTTAACTCCTAACAAACTATAGGACTACAGAACAGAGAATCAACAAGATTAGATATAGAAGATGTAAACAAGGCAACCCATCAAAAGGATATAATCGACATATGTAGAAATACCATTCAATAAGGATGAAACAGACATATTTTTCTCAAGTGTACATGGAACTTTCACTAGGAAAGACCATATCTTGAACAATAAAAACCCTGAAAATCTTAAATGAATTGATTTCATAAAGCCTTGTAAATTAAATTAATCTAGACCTCAGTGACAGAAAAACAGCAACAGCACTACTAGGTGTTTACCCAGTGGAAAAAAAGACTGATTTGTTTCACTTTTCTTACCCGTTATAGGTTACTTAAACATTTTTTTGGAATCCCATCTTGATTTATTTATAGTGCTTTTTGAGTATACTTCTTTGTATGTGTTTTTTTATCATATTTATGAAACATTTTATTTATATATATTAGAAATCAAATTATCACATTTAAATTTTTCCTGAATCACTAAAGTCCTTCTAAATGATGGTATCAGATCAAAATATATCATGTTTTATTCAGAAGACCTAGAATCTAACAGCATATCTTTTTATTTTTTTTACTTAAATTCAATTATCCAACATATAGTACATCATTAGTTTCAGATGTAGAGTACAATAATTCATCAGTTTCATATAACATCCAGTGTCATTGCATCATGTGCCCTCCTTAATGTCCATCACCCAGTTACCCCATCCCTCCACCAACCTCCCCACAAACAACCCTCAATTTGTTTCCTATAGTTAAGAGTCTCTCATGGTTTATCTCCATCTCTGATTTCTTCCCATTCAGTTTTCCCTCCCTTCCTCTATGATCCTCTGCACTGTTTCTTTATTCAACTTACATGAGAAACCATATGATAATTGTCTTTCTATATTGACTTATTTTGCTCAGCATAATATCCTCTAGTTCCTTCCACATTATTGTAAATGGTAAGATCTTATCCTTTCTAAAATGGCTGAGTAATATTTTATTATCTGCATAGACCACATCTTCTTTATCCATTCCTCTGTTGATGGACATATGGGCTCTTTCTGTAGTTTGACTATTGTGGACATTTCTGTTATAAACATTATGACACAGGTGTATATTTGGATCATGACATTCATATCTTTGGGGTAAATACCTAGTGGTGCAATTGCTGGGTCATAGGGTAGCTCTATATTTAACTTAAGGAAACTCTATATTGTTTTCCAATGTGTCTATACAAGTTTGCATTCCCACCAACAGTGTAGGAGGGTTCCCTTTTCTCTGCATCCTTGACAACATCTGTAGCTTCCTGACTTATTAATTTTTTTAAAGATTTTATTTATTTATTTGACATAGAGAGAGATCACAAGTAGGTGGAGAGGCAGGCAGAGAGAGCGAGTACAAGTAGGCAGAGAGAGTGGAGGAAACAGGCTCCTTGCTGAGCAAAGAGCCTGATGCAGGCCTTTATCCCAGGACCCTGGGATCGTGACCTGAGCTGAAGGCAGAGGCTTTAACCCACTGAGCCACCCAGGTGCCCCTGACTTATTAATTTTAACCATTCTGACTGGTGTGAGGTGGTATCTTATTGTGGTTTTGATTTGTATTTCCCTGATGTCAGATGATATTGAACATTTTTTTCATGTGTCTGCTGGCCATTGGGATTTCATTTTTGGAGAAATGTCTGTTCACATCTTCTGTCCATTTCTTGATTGGATTATTTGTTCTTTGGGTGTTAAGTTTGATATGTTCTTTATACATTTTGGATACTAGCCCCTTATCTGTTAAGTCATTTGCAAATATCATCTCCTATTCCCTTGGTTCCTTTTTGGTTTTGTTGACTATTTCCTTTGCTGTGCAAAAGGTTTTTATCTTGACAAAGTCCCAATAGTTCATTTTGGCCTTTGTGTCCTTTGCCTTTGGAGATGTGTCTAGCATGAACTTGCTGTAGTCAAGGTCACAGAGGTTGCTGCCAGGATTTGAATAGATTCCTGTCTCACATTTAGGTCTTTCATCTATTTTAAGTCTGTTTTTGTGTATGGTATAAGAAAATGATCCAGTTTCGTTCTTCTGCATGTGCTGTCCAATTTTCCCAACACTATTTGTTGAAGAGATTGTCCTTTTCCCATTGGATATTCTTTCTTGCTTTGTCAAAGATTAGTTAATCATAGATTTAAGTGTTCATTTCTGGGTTCTCTGTTTTCTCCATTGAGCTATGTGTTTGTTTTTGTGCCAGTATCATCCTACCTTGATGATTGCAGCTTTGTAATAGAGCTTGAAGTTTGAAATTGGGATGCCACCAGTTTTGGTTTTCTTTCCTTAACATTCCATTGGCTATTTGGGGTCTCTTCTGGTTCCATACAAATTTTAGGATTATTTGTTCTAGCTCTGTGAAAAATGATGGTATTTTGATATGGATTCCATTGAATAGATAGATTGCTCTGGGTAGCATAGACATTTTCACAATATTTTTTCTTCCAATCCATGAGCATGAAACATTTTTCCATTTCTTGTGTCTCTATAGTTTTTAGGATACAGATCTTTTACCTCTTTGGTTAGGTTTATTCTTAGGGATCTTATGGCTTTTGCTGCAATTGTAAATGGGACCAATTCCTTAATTTCTCTTTCTTCTGTCTCATTGTGACTGTATTTAGAAATGTAACTGATTACTGTATATTACATTGATTTGTATATGTTTCTTGATGATTTCTGTGTGTATTCCAATATTCATATGTGGCTTGTCATAGTATACTGGCATACTATTTTACCACTTCAAATAAATTGTAGACATCTTACTTATAATTTGAGCCCTTTACTCTCCCCAATTTTAAATTTCACTGTCTAAATATCAGGAATTGTTGTATTTTTGTTGGAATTATCAAACATGATTTATAACACCCATGAGAAAAACGATAGTCTATTGGATATGTTTATATTTCTGCTACATTATCAGCAGCACTCCCAGGTGATGCCACTTGCTGATATTGTTAAGTTTCCCTATTGTTGCTGACAGTATTTCTAAGAGATCCACAGTAGAAACAAGCCTATCTGTATTGCCTTCTCTTGCTAAATTGGAAGTCAGGGAAGTCATGCCTACATTATCTTATTCTGGTTGTAATGCACCCTGCTGCTCTATTCCTCGTCCAATCTGTGGTACCTAGCCATTCTTATCTTCCTCTTTATGCAATTCAAAAATCTCACTTGGTTGTCTCTTATCTTGTTTCCAGAATTTGTAATTTCTACTTTATGGGGAAGAGCAGAGGAAATCATATCTAGGCCATATTATCTAGCTCAGAAGTTATGACATGCTATTTGAAAACCACCATAGCACCATCTTCTTAATATACACCCGGAATGTATTCATGAAGTAAATGCATGAAGAATGCCAAGCTACAACTTGTTGATTTCAAGCTACAATACTTCTTGAATGTTACTATAAATGATGTTATTATTTTGTTAAAATGGGTATTGTGGCTAAGAAAAAATAAAACTCTAGTCTACTGCTTTGTTTGCTTGTTTCCCATCTTTTAATGGATTCTAACTATTGGCCATTCATCGCTGATATGGCTTGGTAAACTTAGTTGATCCACTTATTGTTCAGTTACCGATCACAAGTGCTAGATACATCTATGTCACAGAGGCTTGATCAAGACAAAACATCCTGGCAACAACTAAGTTGAATGTGGCCTTTGCTTATGGAGTTGTAAAATCAGAAATATGATCATGGATCCAAAGTCGGTAACACAAGAGAGTGATGACAAGAAGCCCAGTTCTGGGCAGTTCAGATCATGGACACAAACATTACTCAGAAGGGTAGAGCTGAAAAGTTCAGAAACATGTTGGAAAATTTAATGGTCCTATGCATGAGAAGGGTTTCATACTGGGACCATATGTGCATTTCATTTCAACTGAGCACCAGGAAGACCAATAATTTCCACACTGGTCACTTTATATATGTAGGATATATCAAATCTATGGCTCATGTCCTGATAACGAAAATATTGCTAAAATAATATTAATAAATACAATTGAAAGGACATGTTTCCAAACACTTCCCTCCTTTTAACACCATCATTCCACATTCATTACCTCTTTCAATTTATCACCAAATGAAACATATTGCTAAGTAGTTTTACATGTTTACAGTCTCATATTGCAGAACTGCAAACTTGTAGTGTTTTGTTTGTGTATTATATATATATTTACCCCTAGTGATTAAATGATTTTCACAATTTATAACATAAAATATAATCAAACAAATATTACAAATAACTCCAAGCTCCCTATGAAGATGTTAAATGATTTTAATAAACATTTCATCCTAGTATTTGTAATGTTTTTGCTATAAAACCAGAGATATCCTATGGTAGATAATACTACTTTTTACTCTAGGAATCATAGTTTCCATCCTAAGCTATAGAAGTATAAGTAAGAGATTATGTAGGCATACATAGTCAGTCTTGAAACTCATATTATTCAGTGGTTTGCATGACAATCCTTAAATGTTACCTCATATTAGTGTATTCATTTGAAAACTAAAATTGAGTATATCAATTAGATACCTTTAACAGTATGCAGAATTAAATGTTATTTGTCATTAAATGGTTTGGCAAATCCATTAGATTCTAATTATACTTTAATTATACTCAGTAGCAGGTAAAGTGTGTGGTTTTCATTCTTCCATAGCAAGAACTACATTAAAATCTTGCTGAAAAGGCATCCTCTTTGCATTTAACTCGTGTTTCAATAAAAATGTTGACTAGATATAACAAATAAATTGTCTAATGGAAGGGACATTTCAACTAACAAGATTAAAAGAGGCTGAATTTAGCAAGTAGTACATATGTAATATAATGAGGCATTATACATGGTCTTTCCTATCTGGCTAAATTGGTTCAAGCATTTACTACAGACGAATTTCTCAATATGGGAAAAGTAATTCTGTTCTCATTATTAGCATAATACCCACCCAATAAAATTGCCCTGAGTCTCTTTTATTGCTTCACCAATTTGGGGGAAGGAAAGGAAGGTATGTCTGTAGAATTCTAGCTCTTGGAAAATTAATAACTCCTCTGAAAATTGCTTCACATGATAGGAAAAAACACTGTTATCTCCAGATATTGAATTTTCATACACAAAAGTTTTCATGATGTAAATCTAACAAATAATATTTTGTTTGTAAAATTGAGCAGTTTATTTTATCTGGACTGAAGAATTCTTAACTGAAAACCTTTCCACAGAAGTTATTCAAGACACCACTCTGATTACAATTATTAGTTAAAACTGTGCAGATACTTTTTAATAATATAAGAAAGGTTTCTCTTCATTCTGGGATTTCAAATTAGACCCATGAAATACATATTTAAAACTGAAAACAAAAAAATCTATGAAATAAATTGCATGTGGTCTACTAACATATACATACCAAATGATATATAATATCAATATATAACTATAGCATCTTGATATTAACAACCAAATGCAACTCACTAAGATAAAAAGGAAAGTCTTATCTGTATATGACAATCTTTTTTTCTATAAATTTGTATTATATTTTGGCAATTCTTAATAAAGCTTCTCAGTTTTATAAATGTTGCTTTATGTTAATTGTCTTAAATGTCCTCTAGTCACATAATTGTTCCAGAACTGATCTAAATGCTGGAAAACTTCAGCTTTGTTTTTGCCTCAGTAGTTCAAACTTCAGAATTCAGGTGTGCAGTCTTCTTTCTTTGCTGCCAATTACAATGAAAGTGATGTGCTTTGCAGCCATGTAATCAGCACAATGACAAAACTTAAGGAAATTAACTTTCCTATCTCGGCAGTTTATGTAATATTTTCTGTGATTCTGTTACCTGTGAATGGCTTTTCTGAAGTGTTAGTTTCACATGGCATGGTTGTGATTGGAGTAGGAGACAAAGATGGTAGAAGTATATCTTTATATTTGGAAAAGATGCTTATCTCCTTGAACTAGATAACTTAGAAACTCCACACTATGCAGAACTCTAAAACTGTCTATATTACTCTGCATTTTCTCCATTAACTTTCCGATCGCATCATTCCTCATTTCTTTTTTTTTTTTTTTTTAAGATTTTATTTATTTGACAGGGAGAAACACAGCCAGAGAGGGAACATAAGCAGGAGTGAGAGAGGGAGAAGCAGGCCCCCCGCCAATCAGGGAGCCTGATGTGGGACTCTATCCCTGGTCTCCAGGATCATGACTTGAGCCGAAGGCAGTTGGTCAACCAACTGAGCCACCCAGGCGCCCCAATTCCTCATTTCTTTCCCTTGTTTTGTCTACTCCACTCTAACTACCGTGGCCTCCATGCTGCTCCCGTGCCTCAAGGCCTTTGTACCACTTAGACTTTGGACCTCTACTCTCAGTTTTCTTTTTTACTCCCCAGATCTTCATATGGCTTGCTCTATCACCTTTTTTTAAGTATTTCTTCAAATGTCTCCATGAGGACTTCCCTGAGAATCCATTTCAAGTTATAAAATCCTCTTCCACAAATCTGCATTTCTTATCCACTTTCCTGGCTTTATTTTTACCCATAGTACATGAAAGTTTTTTCATATGGGACACTGGGGTATCTCAGTCATTAGCATCTGCCTTCAGTTCAGGTCATGATCCCAGGGTCCTGGGATCAAGCCCCTCATCAGATTCCCTGTTCCACGGGAATCCTGCTTTTCCCTCTCTCACTCTCCCTGCTTGTGTTCCCTCTCTTCTGTGTCTCTCTCTGTCAAATAAATAAATAAAGGCAAAGAAAGAAAGAAAGAAAGAAAGAAAGAAAGAAAGAAAGAAAGAAAGAAAGAAGCAAGAAAGGAGACCTTTCAATATACTGTATAATTAATTCACTAGCTATTTGTGCATGTTCGTCTACCCCCAAGGTAACTTGAGCTCCACAAAGACAAATGTTTTTCTCTATTTTGTTTACTGCTATATCTCCAGTGTATGGAAAAAATCTGGTATATGATAGGTGCTCAATAAACATTTCTGGAATAAATGACTGAAATGCCAATAAAATTTGAAATTGAGTACAGAATGTAGTGAAGGAAAAAATATTACTTTTAATACAATTTGTTATATATAAACATCCAAGGAAAGTCATTAAAACTTCCAAAGCCATCAGAATAACATTAAAAACAAAATTTTCAACAAAGTTAAGAAGACTCTGAAACAAGTAAGTTTAAATGTATTTTTATATAAAGTTTAAACATAAGCACAAAACATCCTAATAAATCTAATCATCTAAGAGAAAGGACTATTAAAACAAATGTTTTAATTTTTCATCTCAAACTGCTAATTATAAGAGTTATATTTCCAGCTGAGAGATGAATAATCAGAAGAATATTTAGCCTCACTGGTATTTTCTCTGCCAGTTAGAGAAAGTTCGCTTATTTGATGTTTAGTGAAATTCCCAACATCCATGGGAAATTTTCAATCTCTTTATCTTTCTTTTACTGTTATAATATGTCCTCAGTTGTAATAAGATATATTGATTTCCTGTGCATTTTGATTGTGCTCTATTTTTAGTCATTGATTCACATAATATATGTTGTCTGTTTTTAATAAATTCTGACTCTTCAATGTATTGCATTAACAAGAATTTTTCTTATAATTCGTATCAACACTTATGCATTAGATAGTATATACCACTTCTTTAACCACAAAACACAAAGTTTATTAATAAATAAGGAATTACAAAATGTGATGAGAAAGCCAAGATAGAAAAATATTGTAAAAGTGGTAACGTGGGTTGAATGGTGTCCCTTCAAAATTACTATGTTACAGTCCTAACCCTTGGTCCTCAGGATGTGAACTTTTTGAAGATTTGGTCTTTGCGGAAGGAATCAACTTAAAATTAGGTCACTATAAAATGAGGAAATTTGCAGACAGATTTCCATACAGGTAGAACATATGTGGATGTGAAGATGACAATCCAGGAGCTAGGAGAGAGGACTAGAACAGTCCCTGTCTCTACAGCTCTCTGAAGAAATCAACCCTACCTACAGTTTGATTTCAGACTTCTAGATTCCAGAACTGTGAGACAACAGTGTCTGTCATTTCAGCTACCCACTCTTTGGCACTTCGTTACAGCAGTCTGTAAACTATTTTTTATATTTCCATTTGTATCTAAGAACAAATATATCATTTAAATATTATTTTAAATTTAGTTCAAGGTCAAGCTGTGTTTGAAAGATAAAGGTGTTTCTAAACTGCTAAAAAGAAAGGTCAATAAAGGGATTCTTTTCTCTGCTCAATAAATCATTAAGATAATTCTAAGTCTGAGTTATACATTAACACATTAATAAAAGAGATATCTTGAAAATTCCCATTCTAGAGAATTGGTAATGCCATCGGCAATAATCTTTTTCAGGAGGGTCTTTAATATGACTTATTTTGAAAGATAAACTCTTAAAACATTTGATTCCCCATAGATTTCAGATATGAGTTGCAATAACTTGTTTAGCTAGCAGATCACAAATGAAAGGGGCTCACCCTCACTAATACATGGACTTGTGCACTATGTGAACTTCCCACATGAACCTCCCACAAGAAACTGACACAAGAGATAGGCAGGCACCTGTCCAGGCATCCGTTGAGCCAAATGTGACCACTGTCCCTTGGGGACTATTCTTGTCCTTTACCCTCATAATGTAGAACCATCCCCAATGCTCTCTTTTTTCTTTCTCATAGCCAAGGCTGAATCTGAACAGAAGCTAAAAAAGAAGTTGAATTATGGTAAAAAGAATTGTGATCTCTCCTTCATTTCTTTTCTGAAATTTCTGAATTTCTAAATAGGTTGAGTAGTTACAGTTCCTAAAGCTGTCAAACAGTAAACTGTGTAACAGAAAGGATTCTGGTGTCCAAACATTGTGCATTACCTTCTTAAACTCTTTGAATGAGTCTAATGAATTTATTCATATGTTGATAAACAGAAAAATTTCTTTCTGTCATGTATTTGTAGTAACAATCATATGAGATCCTATAAAAGTAATTTATAAGAAACTATATAAATATTGGCTATTAATATATAGGTTTGATTAAAATTCTATTTAATTACATTAAATGAAATCCTAACTATTAGAGTGATATATTTAATTCCAGTGGAATTAATTTTCTTAGGGCTTTTTATTGAATTTGTTTCAGTTACAGTGTTGAGAATAATCAGCACTGCCCTGATGGTCCAAAGTGCAGCCCTGCATAAATGCAATGGTTCTTATATTCATACTAAAGTACTTGAGAGAAAACTCTAAGGCCAGATTATCTGGGTTCAAATACCATCTCTTCTACTATAACCTGGGGAAGTTTTTAAGTTTGCTCATTAATGGAATGAAGAAGTCATATGTAGGAAGGAAGTTTAAATGAGTTAAAACATATAATATGTTGCACTTAACTTTATGAATAATAAAAACTAAACAAACAAAAAACCTAAACATTGTTTTTGGTTTATTATGGTGCCATCATTATTAATATGACTTATACTGAATTTTATTCTAAAATAAATATTTTTTTTTTAAAGATTTTATTTATTTGACAGAGAGAAACACAGCCAGATAGGGAACACAAGCAGGGGGAGTGAGAGAGGGAGAAGCAGGCTTCCCGTCAAGCAGGGAGCCCGATGTGGGACTCGAACCCGGGTCTCCGGGATCATGACCTGAGCCGAAGGCAGTCGCTCAACCAACTGAGCCAACCAAGCTCCCCTAAAATAAAATATCCTTAACTAATGTTAGAATCACCTTTCAATCAAACCCTTAAAATAATAAGTATTACTACCTTTTTTTTAAAAGGAACAAATCTAGTCAAGCTTTTATAAGTATTTGGAAGATGGACTTTTATGATGCACTCAAAGAAGAATATAGTTTGAAGGGAAATTAGTGAGGCATAAGAGAGACACAAGAGAAGTGCTCCAAGGATCACTTGTGGAAAAGCATTCTGACCAGAAAGAAGAACTCATGGAGTGGAATAAACAGCCACTGATATTTTGGTTTCCCTGTAATAATAAGCAAGAAAATCACAATGGAAGAAGATGGTGCATCTACATCAACAGGGGCCACACCCCAAATAAAGAAAGGCTTTAGATATTATAGGGATACATTGAAACTCTATTCTGATGCTAAAGAAGTAAGTCTCAACAGAAGAGTGTAATGATTACACTTGAATTAAAACCCAAACCCTCTCAAAGCAATGAAGATGTTGCATTTGAATACAATTTTGAAATCAGCGTGGTGGGGTGACAAAGACAAAAAAATGGAAGAGCTTGAAAACATGCAGAGCAATTAAGATACTGTATTAAAAGTACCTATCAGAGATGTTTTACTGGGATAAATGGTGGCCCCACAGATACCAGGTCTTAATATTTTGGACCTGTGTTAATTACCTTTAATGGTAGTTTTTCAGATTATTCTGGACTATCTGTGGATCAAAATGCCATCAAGAGGGTTTTTATGCAGGAGAGGCAGAACAGAAGTGTGACCATGCAGACAGTGACTGGAGTGATGTGACCACAAGACAAGGAATGCCTTGATAGACATCAGAAGCTGGAAGAGGCAAGGAACAGATCGTCCCCTACAGTTTCTAGAAAAAGCGCAGCCCTACTAATACCATAATTTCACCTCACTGAGCCTAACTTTAGATTTCTAGCCCCCAGAACTGAGAAAATAAATTCTTGTTGTGTTAAGCTTCCAGGTTTGTCCACATTTATTTCAGTGGTCATTGGCCATTGATAACTAATACAGATGTCAGTAAGTTTTATTATAGATGACAACTGATTATCCAGTTTTGACTTTTTTGTTCACTGGATTGAGAAGGTTTTTCAGTTCCTCATACAAAAATAAATAGTCTCTGAATCTATTTATTACTTATTTAAGAGTTTTGACAATTAGGGGCACATGGGTAGCTGTCAGTTGAACATCCAACTCTTGATGAGGGTTCAGGTCATGATCTCAGGGTTTTGAGATTTAGCCCCATGTTGGGCTCCACATTCAGCAGGGAATCTGCTTGAGATTCTCTCTCTACCTCTCCCTCTACCCCTCTGTGTATTCTCTTTAAATCCTTTAAAATAAAACTCTCTCTCTCAAATAAATATTTTAAAAATTTGTTTTTTAATCAAATCAATCAAATAAAGCTTGAGAGTTTAATATGGGGAGTTGGACATAGGGACTATGAGTCAATTCCATTTACGATGATGTGAACTACTATGATATTGATAAAGTATACCATTAGTTACTTTTCTCCATTATTAAAGTATTTTGCTGACTAGTTTCTTGGGAAAATAGAAAACACAGTGTAGTAAATGACTCATTCAGTTCATAGGTATGAGAAATAATTAATTTCATAGCAAGAAGGCACTTATATAGTTACATAGTATATTATATATAGTATATAGACTGTATGTTGTGTATATATATATACAGCATGTATATGTGTGTGTGTGTATATACATATGTGTATATATATATTACAGTACCTTATAAGAGTACCCATATCTTTCCTCTTTGGAAAGTATTCTACCTTTTTTTTCTTCATGATGACCCTTACAAAGTTGATATTTATTTTTAATTGTGTTTATTTACGTATCCACATATTTATGGGATTGAGTTCTAAGAAACTAAAAAGCACCAATGCTGACAGATATTTAGTGGCAATGTTCTTTAATCAACCAATATCCAAATAATGACTACTTAGTCTAACCTTATTTCACCAATGACCAATATGTAGAGGTCTTTTTTTTCTAGTACATAAGCATTATCATTTAAGATCAGTACCTAATGTATGATCTAAGTAAAATCAATTTTCTCTTTCTCAGGAATCTTCCAATAATGACTATTCTTTTGCAGATCCTGGGTTTTCCTCACATTTATCTCTACGGAATTTTTCCAATCCACATTTAACCATGCTGGTATTTTTCCAATATAAAGGTAAAAATACCCTTCATTCTGATTTACCCTCTAATTAAAATCATAGTCATCTTCTTCAGCAAAGAGATTTACTGTCATTATCACCACATTCTTCCTTACACATATTGTTCAGGGAATTGCAATGTTGTTATTGTTGTTTAATGCCACTTTTTCCACTGCCAATGCACAAAATGACCCTACCAGAAGTAATATTGACTTTAAATCTCTTAATCTAATGGCTATTTTTCATACCACATCTACTTACATAGATGTATACATACCACATCCTACTTGACTCTTAATTTCATTCCAGCCTACTCACAATACTCTCTTATCACACACTCTTGGCACCCTTGAAACCACAATCCCACAACCTTTATTTTTTCACTTCATGTCTTACTGCTCTTTGTAGTCTCTTCTACTGGACCACCAGCAGTGACCAAAAATATGTATGTTAGAACTTTGACAAGTTTTCTTGTTAGTCATATTTAATCCTAATTCCATATTTTCTCATTCCTACCCACAATCTCAGTTACTCTAGTCACCAATTTCAAATATATTTCTTCCATCAAGAGCTCTTCTCTGAGTTCAAATAGCTGACATTTTCCTTGGCCCTTCAATTTTTTTAAAGAGCTTTATTGAGATAAAATTCCTATACCATGTAATTTACTCACTTATAGTTCATAACTCAATAGATTTTAGCATATTCAGAGATATGAACAACCAGCACTACAATATAATTTTAGAACATTATTTTAAAGATTTTATTTATTTATTTGACAGAGAGAGAGATCACAAGTAGGCAGAGAGGCAGGCAGAGAGAGAGGAGGAAGCAGGCTCCCCGCAGAGCAGAGAGCCCGTTGCGGGCCTCAATCCCAGTACCCTGAGATCATGACCTGAGCTGAAAGCAGAGGCTTTAACCCACTGAGCCACCCAGGCACCCATTTTAGAACATTTTTATCTCAAAAAAAAAATCCTATATACTCTTTAGCAACCACCTACCTATTTCCCCATCTACACTTTAAGCTCTACAGAACCACTAATCTACTGTCTCTATAGATGTTGCCATTCTGGATATGTCAGATGAAGGAATCATATAATATTTAGCTTTGTGAGGGTGGATTCTTTTGCTTACTACAATATTTTTATAGTTCATCCATGTAATAACATGAATGAAAGCTTCATCATTTTTATGGCTGAATAATATCCTATTGTATGTATATATCACATTTGTTTAACACCTGTTATTTGGACAAGTGGTTTGTTTTCACCTTTTGGCTATTATGAATCATGCTGCTATAAATTTTAATGTACAAGTTTTTGTGTGGATGTAGCTTTTCATTTCTCTTAGTTATATAGCTCACAGTAGAATTGCTGTGTCATATATACTCTATGTGCAATTATTTGAAGAACTGCCAGATTATTTCTCAAATTCCTAAACCATTTTACTTTCTCACTAGTAGTATATGAAAGTTCATATTTCTCCACATTTTCACCACTACTTTTAATATCTGTTTTTTTTAAATTCTGTTCATCTTAGCAGGTTTGAAAAGGCCCCTCATATTTTACATGCCTGAATCTAAACTTATCATCTTTCCCAGCCATTAAAACTGGTTCTCCTTCAGGGTTCCATATCTCAGTGAATAGCATTAGGTGTCTTGTTTTATTTTAATGCAAAATTAAAAAAAAATCTTGATTATTTTTATTGAGGTTTAATTGACATATAATGTATTAGTTTCAGGTGCATAATACAATGATTCAATATTTTATATATTGCAAAATGAAAACCACAAAGTCTAGTTAACATTTATTACGTGGTATTAGTTTTTTAAGCTAGAAAACTAGGAATAGTCATTGATTGTCCCCTCTCCTTCATAATCCATATGTTTTATATCACACAGTCCTGTTGTCCTGTTCAGTCTGTTTCTTAACTACCTATTGAATTCACTTCTCTCTTTCACCATGATATCTATTAGTTCAAACTACCATCATAGCTCACCTGGACTAGCGCAAACCCTTCTAATCAGTCCTCTCAGATCTATTCTTGCTCTTTTTTGATCCATTTTCCACATGGAAGTGATATTTTTCAAAGAAAAGTGTGAGTATGTCACTCTCCTACTTAAAAAGCATCATTACTTCTCCACTGTTATTTAGATAATGGGTAGACTCTTAAATTAACCTGCAAGCTTCAGCATGACCTGGACCGGCTTATCTCACCACCTGTCCTTACTAGCTTCATGATCCTTGATTGATCTTCTTCATCATGCTGTGTTCCTAACCTCCTCAGGACTCCTTTATGGTCAGTTTCCTATAACTTCCAGATTTTCAACCACTCCAGTCTCTCTGGATCCAATTTTGATTCTTCCTTAAAAGTTCAGTTAAATTTTCATTTCCTCAAGAACAGCTCCTTATTATATACTTTCTTGGCATTATTTTCATATATATAACATTTATGAGAACTGACATCAAATTCTTAATTGCATAATGAAGGTTAATTCATTCTATCACTAAAGTAAGTTTTGTGAAGGAAAGTGGGAGAATGTCTATCTTATTGTCTGCTCTAAATCCAGTGATTAATTTGGAATACATGTGTTGAATGATTAAATTAATGAATAATCTTCCTATATAAAAACAAACATATATAATTTGAGACATTTGCAAGCTTCACATGATTTTTTACACTTCAAACATTTGCCTTCAAAAAACTATCAAGTGGCTTATAGTGATGCTGAATTATAATCCAGGGTGACTATTGCCAAGACCTACAATCCTACCTCTTTCTAATTCCTTAAATCTCTTGACCTGGAAGTGCTTTATAGGAACAAGAAGCAAAGTTGTACTCTTAACAGCATACTTAGCAATATCCCAAGAAGGAAATAAAAGATACCTATGTAATTCAATGCAATCATGTGTGCTAAATATCACCATACATGGTGATGATACTTCTGTATCTGAGTTATTTCAATTTATATAAAACTAAAAGCTTATATGCAGTCATCTCAGCACTGCACTAAGAGTTGTGATTACACATTCATAAATATTTTTTTTTCTGCCAGTCATTTTAAGCCCAATTCACTCCAGAAGCAAATTGGTTCTATTTCTGAATCACTAGAATGGCTGAAGAGGTTACTTCATTTATTTAACCTGAACACATTTCAGTTTTAGCAATTTTATTAACAATTATTCATTTAAATTACATAGATACAATTTTAATAAAAAAAAGTCCAATATATTATCCCTTCCCTCAAGTGTCATTATAACCAAATTTCCCAATTAATTTAGGCTTGCATCTTGACTGAGCTGTTCAGACCACTTTGACTTTGAATGTCAAAGCTTTCTGGGTCAAACCAGAATATAGCTCATGATTCTGAGCTTTGTATTAGAAATCATGCTGTGAGGGGCAAAGAGGCTCCTTTAGCTGTGAAAATGTAGGGCAACATTGTACAAAGATTCTCACAGGGAATCATAGAAAGAAGTAATAAACATCCAGAGTAAAAAAGAAAAAGGTTTTATATCACACACACACACACACACACACACACACACACACACACACACACACAGGTTTTCCCCATCTCCTTAAACTTCTTTAATGCAGTGATGTTCAACACATGTATGTATCTTTCTTTTTCTGCCTCCACCTTTGCATGTATTAGAAGCTACAGAAGTATTATAAAACAGTAAACAACACAAAAATTCCATTTACATTCAAAACATATTCATAATTCTTATGTTTTCATAGAACATCAGGTATTTGTGCACTAAGGATTTTCAAAGTATTTATAGTATTTTTGGTCACTGATTGCTACTGAATTGAGTGATTCCTTAGGCGGATAAAAGTCCAACAATTCAGATACTTTGACCTGAAGCAAATAAAATTTCTAGCACTAAAATTTAAACCTAAGAAGTTATTTTCATTTCTAAATGAATAATTTTTATTTGTATGATGTTACAGTTTCAGAGGATAAAACAATTATTTACTGATATTGCTATCTTAAAATGCTTTTGATTAATTAGGTATTCTTGCTATCCTAGGTCTAATAGATGCCCCAACAGAAAAAGCCAGAGTGAGTGGAAAAGATACTGTTTGAAAGCAGTATAGCTTCTAATTGAAGAGTGAAGGTTTTGGTTTAAGGAGAGCACACAAAAATGTTCAAATGTGTAATAAACTTATAACCTCTGTCCAGATTTGTGTATTGAAATTGTAGAAAGTCAGAGACAAATGCAATATATTACAGGTAACCAAAATCCAACTTACAAATAATAAATTTCTAAGAAACAACAGTGAGGACAGCAATATTTTCAGTGCTAAGACAAAGGGTATAGTTCTGTGTTTTAACTCCATTTTTCCTTCTCTCTCTTCACCACACACAGCCTCACTAAAGGGTCTTTTGCAGAATGTGATTCAAGAGGAAGAAAATTATTCCATAAGGAAGCATGTGTTTTTTTTTCTTTAAGAATAGTAAGCAAGGAAATTGCTTTTTCAAAATGTCCAGTATACTCTATTTTGCAAAATGACTTTGTCTTTTGCCCTCATTTGTCATTTCTTAAAATGCTATGAAGACCTAGAAGTATGGAGCAGCACTTATTAAACTGCATATGAATGCTAAAATAAAGTTTTTCAGTCCTAGTCTATACCCCTCATCAATTCAATGACTTATTTACTACAGTATGTTGTTAAATCCACATCTGTGCCACTTTTATCCCCAATCATCCCCTTCACGTCAACATTCTTCTCCAGCATGTGTCTCATCTGTCCTGTTATGTCTAAGGAAAAGCTCACCTGCCTCTAGAGCTCATTGCTTTCTGTTTTCAAGAGGATCCTGCACTGATACTCACTTTGATTCCTACTATGAAACATTTCTCATCCCTTCTTTATCATTCAAGCCCTCTCTGGTCATTTAAGTTTTTTATATCTCTTAAAACAACACTTATTTGATGCTATGACTATTTTTGTTACTTTATTTTTTGTAAAGTATTGGCCATACTCTCCAACACACACACACACACACACACACACACACACACACACACACACACACACACCTTTAACCTCTGTAAAATGTCTTCTGCTCCCATCCACGACAACACTGGAATCATACAAAGGACATCTGATTACTTGCCAAATCTAATAACATTTTTAAATGACATCCTACTTTCCTTTTGTTCTCTATTTTATTCAGACAGTGACTCTTCTCTATCATATACCCACAAAAACAAAATACTTTAATTACGTGTTTCTCAGTGAATTCTTTTCTCAGTCTTCTATCCCCTGTCATGAAAGTCTCAAAAATCTGTTTATGTAAGAGATTTTATAGGAGTGACTTCATCTTGAAAGAAGCTGGATTAGATAATCACTAAATTCCTTTCTGAATTCTGAGCTGTTTATGTTTGCATTCATCTGGATGTCTGTGAGACTAGGAAATACTTGATCATTACACTTGCTTCATAGGCTTGTTGTTTGCAGTCAGAGATATTGTATATAAAATGTCTGGCAGATATTTAGCATTCAATAAATGCTAGATTAGATTATCACTGTTGGGCGCCTAGGTGGCTCAGTGGGTCAAGCCTCTGTTTTTGACTCAGGTCATGATCTCTGGGACCTGAATGGAGGCCAGCGTCCGGCTCTCTGCTCAGTGGGGAGCCTGCTTCCTCCTCTCTCCCTGCCTGCCTCTCTGCCTACTTGTGATCTCTCTGTCAAATAAATAAATAAAATCTTTTTTAAAAAAAGATCATCACTGTTATCCTCTGATAAATTCACAAAGGATATAAATTAGTTTCTTCTTTTGTTTTTGATCATTCTTACTATGCCAAAATATGCTGTGACCTTCTTTCAACATACCAGTTACTTCCATCCAGTGTTGTGTTATCCAATAAACTTGATAAATTATTCCAATTTTTTAAATGGCATAATATAAAGACCTCTTAAAATAGGTAATGCACAGGACCAAAGTCAAATATCCACAGGTAATTATTTATGTTAATGTTGGTATTTAATATTAGTAAGGAAGATATCGATTTCCATTTATTTTCTATTTTGTTCATACTGTATTTATATAATGGTATTAATTGCATACAATTCCATGTATTATATACCTCCAGATATATTTGAGCTATTAATAGCAATATTCTGAGTGCCTCAGATTGACTAAATGGACCAGATGCTGATGCACTTAACAGCAGCGAGACCTTCAGCACACTTTCCCCCTTTTCTTGATTAATACTTCATACAAGACTGAATCAAACTCTAAAGTCAAGATAAATTGCATGTAATGCTTCTCCCTGATTTACTATCCCATTATTCTGTCAATAGAACATTATCCTCTACTACTGTGACAGAGTTGTTCTTTATAAAGCCCTGTGTGTTTCCCAGTACATTTGAAAATGGGATTTTAGGCTTTTTTTCCAAATTTTGTTACGGCTGTAATTTCAAGAGTCAGAACTTTGACTTTTTAAGAATTGTCCTCAAGAGCTCTCAAAGTAAAATAGTGAAAGACTAAAGTTATATCAGACATTATTTTTATATACTATCCTTGTAGATTTTTATAGCTGAATTAAATAATTCTAATACACTTTTCACTTATTTACACTTTTTTTTTCTTTTGCTCTCACAAATTCTGGGCTGTCTATCATCATTTTCAGGTAACAGTTGACTTTTTCTGTAAATATATAAAGAAAATACTAAATTTTAACAATACTTTTTTGATATAAAGAACATTTCCTTTACTTTTATCTTGTGGTTAATTTAATTTCAGAATATATGTCATAAATTGCATCTTTCCTTATGTGGATTTTCAAGTTTTTGCCCATAAAATGATTATCCGTACTTTTTTTGTATCTTGACCTACTTAATTTTTTCCATTATGATTCCAACTCAGTCCCAATTTATTAAGCAAGCTGTAGTTTTCCCATGCCATTAGCTTTGACCAATATTCTTTTATTATATCTATTTAAGTTTTGATGTCAGACAAAGTAGCAACATTTTGATAGGAAACACCAGAAAACAATCTATCAGTTGAATCCATATATTGTTAATTAATGTCCTGCCATTCATTTTCTCCATTTTTACTTATAAGTGATTATATTAATTTTATTCCTGGCTTTTTCCATAGATGAACTTGCATACGGACATAAATTAGCAGGAAGAATTAAAATATTTTAAAATGAGATAAAAGAAAAATAAAATTGGAAAGAGTAGTAGAGCCAGAATGACTTCATACCAAAAGCCTACTCTGAGTGTATTTGAGTATGAGCTTCTAGCTGCCAACGCAGGAAAGACCAATCAATTACAAAATACAAAGCATACATTAAAACTTCAGGACAATGCTATTATTGTTTAAACTGATATTGAAGAGGAATTTCTAGTATACAGGGTCAATCCCATGGACTGGTCCTTAGTAACTATTCAAATACATATTTGAAATGAATGAATGGATAAATGAGTGAGTAATTAATTGTAGTCATAATTATATAATCTCAATGACAAATGCAGGAATAATTCTTAAAGACCTATTTTTCATGTGAGATTTCAACATTTCCTGATACCATATTCCCAAACTTTAATTGTTTAAGATTCCATAGTGAGGCCAGAAGCATTCACTCTTTGAAGTGGCTTTTTATGGAATAAATGTTAGAACAGCTGATTAAACAAGGCACATTTTTCAGGTACACCTTCATAACGTCTGAGGCAGTGAGCTTAAGATTGCTGCTCACCTGAACTCATGTGTGGGCCATATGTTAAACAGTCAGAATTTGGGAAACTGACCAGCTCTTGAAAAAAGTCAAGCAATTTGACAGAGACATGGATGGAAAGAAGATCACTTCATTCAAATGAACCATTTTGTCTTAGCTCAGGCTGCCATTAAAATAAACAAACAAACAAAAATATAATAGACTTGGTGGCTTAAATAACAGATATTTATTTCTCACAGTTCTGGAGACTGGAAGGTCAAGATCAGAGTGCCAGCCCATTTGTTCCCCAGCTCTCTTCTTGGCTTGAAGGTGTCGGTCTTTCTTGCCATGTCTTACATGGTAGATGGGGAAAGAGCTCTGGTGTCTCTTCTTTTTTTAAATAAGGAATAATCCCAAATAGGGTCCCCACCTATATGGCCTCATCTAAACAGAATTACCCTCAAGAGCCCCATCTCCCAATACCATCACATTGGGGATTAGAGTTTCAAAATATGAATTTGGGGGAAACACTAACCTTCAGTCCATGATGCACAACAAATTTGTTCCTTTCCCAACAGAGATGGGCAAAAGTGATTGAAAAATATTTCCTCTATGTATCATTGGTTGGGTATTTCCTCAATTAATTTCAGTTCCCAAGATACCAATCCTAATCTCACTATCTCATAACAAAGAGGACAGACATTCAGTTGATATGCACTGTTAAAATATTGAAACACCGGGCGCCTTGGTGGCTCAGTCATTAAGCATCTGCCTTTGGCTCAGGTTATGATCCTGGAGTCCCAGGATCAAGCTCCTCATTGGGCTCTCTGCTCAGCCAGAAGCCAGCTTTTCCCTCTCTCACTCCCCCTGCTTATGTTCCCTTTCTAGCTGTGTTTCTCTCTGTCAAATAAATAATTAAAATCTTTAAAAAATATATTGAAACATTTAAATTTTATTGTTAAAAATATTAAATGGTGGTGCCTGTGTGGCTCAGATGGTTAAGCATCTGCTTTGCGCTCAGGTCATAATCACCAGGTCCTGGGATCGAGCCCCATGTCAGGCTCGTGGCTCAACAGGGACCTTGCTTCTCCCTCTCCCCCTGCCTCTCCCTCTGCTTATGCTCTCTCTGTCTCTGTCTCTCTCTTTCAAATGACTAAATACAATCTTAAAAAAATACTAAAATTTTATGATTCCTGCTAATCCGATGCTATCTAGAGCCTCCCCTACCTAGACAGCCATAAACCAGGAAAGATCTTTCACAATCCAGAACTAAACACTAAACATTTGGTCAAAAATTTGGGTAGTCTAGAACTCTGATATAAAGTACCTAATAAAAATTAAGTACTTAATAAATGCTATTATTGCAAGGAATGCTGGGTGTGGTGCATAAACAATGATTCTTGGAACACTGAAAAATAAAATAAAATTTAAATTCTAAAAAAATAAATAAAGGCTATTATTATCATCATTTTTAACTAAAGGTTATAATAAATATATTTCACAACCTGTAAGGAGCCAAAAAACCCAATGCTGGCTTATATGTTTTAAAATGAGATTAACTTTCATCCGTAAGGTCATCATAATCATCAACACCATCATATTTATTTTGTCTATTTTGTACCAAGTTCTCTCCTAACAACTTCATATTTGATTATTTAATCTAATATTTACAAAAACCTATATGAATTAGGTGTTATTTTTTTTTAAGATTTTATTTATTTGACAGAGAGAAACATAACCAGAGAGGGAACACAAGCAGGGGGAGTGAGAGAGTGAGAAGCAAGCTTCCTGCCAAGCAGGGAGCCTGATGTGGGACTTGATCCTGAGTTTCCTGGATCATGACCTGAGCCAAAGGCAGTTGCTTAACCAACTGAGCCACCCACGTGCCCCAGAATTAGGTGTTATTATGTTCATTTTACAGATAGTGAAACTGAAACATAGATGTTAAATATTTTTAAAAATGTGGCAGAGTTTGGAATAGAATTTAAATCTTCCTGACTTAGGAGATAGGACTCTACCAATTATCTTGATTATATCTTAAATGAGAATCAAATGGAAAAGAGATAACCTATCCCTTTCCTCCATCCATGTTTTAGTGAAAAACCCCCAAGTCCAATTATGTTAGAGTTTGTGATTCTAAAATATTTTGCTCTGCCGCAAATATTATGAAGAAGTTCACAAAATTTTATTTATTTATTTGTTTGCTTGCTTGTTTGTTTATTTATTTATTTATTTGAGAGAGAACATGAGAGAGGGCATGAGAGCACAAGCAGGGAAAGGGAGAGGATAACAGCAGAGGGAGAGGGAGAAGCAGACTCTCCACTGAGCAGAGGGGAGCTGGATCTCAGGACTCTGAGATCAAGAACTGAGCTGAAGGTAGATGCTTAACCAACCGAGCCACCCAGGTACCCTGAGTTCACAAAATTTTAAAAAGTGATTTTTTTAAAAAAAATATAAGTGAAAATACTAAATGGAGTTGTTGGGTGGCCAGTTTTATCCTTAGGTAGACACACTTATATAAGAATGATAGGGGTAGAAGGCCATTTATTGGCAGATTTGGGAGAAAATAGCAGTGTTATATAGCGTATTTCTAGAAAATAGTGCTATGCTCTCAACAAAGGGTAAGAATTACTGTAATACACGTATTATCTCTAGGTATAACAAAATGACTCAGATAGCAGGACTATAATAAATATGGTTCTTGTCAAGTACAATAAATTCACCTGCAAATATTGTTTCAATGGGGAAAAATTTGAGCTTATGGTGCTTTGATATTAAATGTAAAATCTTTATCTTAGAAGAGGACAGATTGAGAATCACCACTGGATGCTTGTCCTGGAGATAGCCATAAATTTTAGAAAAATTCTGTAAGTTAAATGTAGACATAGTAATAGTATTTTGTGGCTCTCACACATTTTGTGATAGCAGCTTTTAACCTGAGTATCAATTCTTTTATGACCATTACAAATCTCTGACTTTCCATTTGCCTGGTTAAGGATTTAATCTTGTCAACTTCCTATCCATCATCCACGGAGAAATATTTTACTTTTGAGTATGTTTGAGTTATAGACATATTGAACCAGATGTTGACAGAAAAAAGAATGTTTCTGTAACCTCTCATGGAGTTCAGAACAACTCATTCATTCATTCATCATACAATAATATTTATTGAGCATCTGAAATTTCAATTATTAATTTAGAGCAGTTTCATAAATTCAAAAACACAAGTATAAAGCTTGTTTTCTTTATATCCTTTTTGTTCACTTCCTCCTGTTACAACTCCATTCTCATGAATTCATTCAAGTCTTGGAAATTAGGCAAATCTTAGTTTTCTACAATGCATCTTCTTCCTCCTCTCATTTTTATAAAAAATTCAAACAAGCGACTTCATGCAATGATCTTTATTTTGAAAGGGAAAAGGTACTATTGACAAAATGATTTACCAAATTTCCATGAGTCAGAGAGAGAAAAATAAAATAGTTTGGCTCAGATAAAGCTGGATAGTCACCTTGTGTTAATGTGTTTACTAATATCCTCTACATTCATAAAACATGTCTGAAGGTAATACTTTAAAAATAACCAAAATGATAGCTGCCTCTGCATAGGTTCAATGAGGGGTTAGGGTTCAGGAATAGGAGAGAAACTTTCTGTGCTGTTTGAATTTTTAATACTGATCTCAAATTATTCTAAAAACACACAAGAGAATTATTGTGTTGTTTAATTTTAATCTAGCTAAATTCCCTGAAATATCCCTCAAAATTCTGTAATAAAATAAGGTTTTTGTATAATCCAAACACAAAATTATGTAAATTTTAACAGTTGTTAGAATAAGATAATAATAACTCTAAAACACATAGAATATAGATCCTTTAAAATGTCATTTATAACTAGAAATAATTACTCATTTAAAATTTTTAAGTATTGGGGCATCTCAGTGGTTCAGTCGGTTAGGCATCAGACTGGTTATTTTGGCTCAGGTATTACAGAATGGGTCAGGACTAGGGCTCTGCCCTCAGCAGGGAGTTGACGTGAGATTCTCTCTCTCTCTTTTCTGGTGCCACACACACACACACACCTCCCTCCCCCCCCCCCGCCAACTCACCCATGCACTCTCTAAAATAAATAAATAAATCTTTAATATAGATAAATAAATAAGACTTTTAAGTATTAATTCTATTTAGAACATTTGAAATTATTTTTCTCTTATATAGACTATACCCAGGCACCTGGGTGGCTCAGTCAGTTAAGAGTCTAACTCTTAGTTTCCACCCAGGTCATGATCTCTGTGGTCCTGGGATCAAGCCCTGCATTGGGCTCCAGACTCTGCAGGGAGTCTGCTTCCACCTCTCTCTCCTTCTGCCCCTCCCCCCTACTCATGCACTCTCTCTCTCCCCCCAAAAAATAAATAAATAAATCTTCAAAAAAAATATGTCCTGTTCTATATTTCTGATAATGATATTGAACTTATTGTAGACAATTTCCCTGCTGCTTGACTACAGATGAAGCTGATGTGTACAAATCATAAACAGATTAGGAAAGTAATCTATATTTCTCAGAATTATCTTAAAAGTTCACATAATACGCCCCCGAGCGTGTGGGCGCCCCCATACCTGTTGGCCCCCCTGAGCGTGTGGGCACCCTAGAGCGTGTGGTCACCCCCGAGCGTGTGGGTGCCCTTGTGTGTGTGAAGATGTGGTACATATATACAATGGAATACTACTCCTCCATCAGAAAGGACGAATATCCAACTTTTGTAGCAACATGGAGTGGATTGGAGGAGATTATGTTGAGTGAAATAAGCCAAGAAGAGAAGGTCAAGTATCACATGGTTTCACTTACATGTGGTGCATGAGGGGTAACCTGGAGGACAGTGGGAGAAGGAAAGTAAATGGGAACTAGGGTAATCCAGGGAGGGAGACGAAACAACAGAGACTTTGGACACAGAAACAAACTGAGTGACTTGGAGGGAGGGGGGTGGGAGGATGGGAGAGCCTGGTGGTGGGTACTGGGGACACCTAGAGCGTGGAGCACTGGGAGTGGGGAATGGGGAATGAATCTTGGAACACTGGAAAAAAAAATTTAGTAACAATAAAAAAAAAAAATGGTAAATTTTGGGTGCTTGGGAGGCTGAGTCATTGGGCATCTGCCTGCGGCTCAGGTCATGATCCCAAAATCCCGAAATCAAGCCCCGAATTGGGCTCTCTGCTGGGCGGGAAGAAGCCTGCTTCTCTCCCTGTCTCACTCCCCCTCCTTGTGTTCCCTCTCTGGCTGTGTTTCTCTGTGTCAAATAAATAAATAAAATCTAAAAAAAAAAAAAAAGTTCACATAATAAATATTTACGCAAATAAATATTTACATTTTACAGGTAAAAAATCAAAGGATAAAAAAATCTTTACTTTTTTCTGAAAGTCAAAATAAGCAAATCATTTAAATATTAAAATTTTATTTAGAAATTAATTTGAAACAACATATTTTACATTCCATGTGTAAGTTTTTAATAAAATTGTGTTGTAAAGCATTAAAAATCATTTGATAATTTTATCTGTGGGTTGTTTTTTTTTTTTTTTTTAAGATTGTATTTATTTGACAGAGAGAAACACAGCTAGAGAGGGAACACAAGCAAGGGGAGTGAGAGAGGGAGAAGCAGGCCTCCTGCTGGGCAGGGAGCCTGATGTGGGACTCGATCCCGGGTCTCCAGGATCATGACCTGAGCCAAAGGCAGTCGCTTAACCAACTGAGTCACCCAGTCGCTCCTTATCTGTGGGTTTTTAATCTGAGGAATGCTGCTAGCATTCAAAGACACACTAGTAATTATTTCCCAGTCTTTAAATTGTTTTGTAAAAAAGGAACTTATGGTCACAGTGTTTCAAGCATCAGTTGCAAGATAGTACCTAATAACATTATTTTTTGCTCTGATAATGTAAGAAGACTGAATTTATTGTTAGATTGTGTGTGTGTGTGTGCTTGTTTATTTAGGCTGTATTCACCACAGCACGCACATCAGTATATGTTAGAACTTGAGCACATGAATATTTCTTTTTTTTTAAAAAGATTTTATTTATTTATTTGACAGAAAGAAACACAGCCAGAGAGGGAACACAAGCAAGGGGAGTGAGAGAGGGAGAAGCAGGCCTCCCGCCGAGCAGGGAGCCCGATGTGGGACTCCATACCGGGTCTCCGGGATCATGACCTGAGCCTAAGGCAGTCGCTCAACCAACTGAGCCACCCAGGCGCCCCATGAATATTTCTTATGAAAAGAAATACAAAGGTCTCTCTCTCCTAAACACTTTGCTCACTAGCAGTGGATTCTATATTAAAGGGATACTACTTTCTCTCTCAACTGTTTATATTGTTTTTTGTTCAGAATAGATATTATATAGGTTTTGTTTTATTATAACTGGGAAAATGTGTTATGCTTCCCCCTTTCCCTCTAGACTTTAAAAATTTCTGGTCTCAGGTTCATTCAGTCACTATAAGTGGAAAGACACTGCTGACACACATGGGCCAGGAGGTAAAGTGCCCGGATGCCTGTAGTGCTCAAGACAGGCCCATACAGCGAAGGCTAGTATTCAGGTGGTTCAACTTGGTGGTTGTACTGGCTCCACTGAAATTCTCCCTCACATATGGATATAAGCTTCTCTGCCTTTTAAGTGCATGGCCCTACCAGCCACTCCTGGCCTGTCAGCATTTAATAATCTAGCTACTTAATGGTAACATCTGGCCTAACAAAGGTCTCCTGTGTCTTTCTAGCAATGACTGGCTTCATTTCTGATTGGAGAGAATGACAAAGAATTTGAATATTCACCTACTGAACAAAACGATATTTTCACAAGCGGAAATACTTTCAAATGTCCTGTCAGACTTGCAGAAATCAGATGTATGCTCATATACATAAAATATATTTTATTATTTTTATATTTATTATTTTATCATATTTTTATTACTGCAACCACTGTGCATATAAATACCACCCAGCACATTTGTATGAATTTGGTACCTTATTTTTTTTTCCACTTCAAAAGTATTTGACACAAACATTCTACTTCAATTGGAATATATTTTTCTTTCTCTTATAAATATAGTCTGTTATTACTTACATTGCTAGTTTTATTCCACTATCTTCTGCTTTTCTTTCTCTTTATTTTTTAATAAAAAGGGTCCTGATCTTCTTTGAAATCCAAATTTACTCATTCTAAGTGGATAAAAACATCTGACTACATTTTTATCTTCTAGTATAATCATGCCTGATTATGTTTTTATTGAAGTTATATTAATTTATTATAAATTACTTCCCTTTTATTTTATATTTAATTTAGGGCACTATAACTTTTTTCTATAATTACATTTAGATGTAGATTATATTATTTGTGTATTTCATTTCAAGCTAGTAAATGGGTCATTAGAAATTGTTTTTAAAAATGAGGGGATGGACAGTTAGTATAATAACATTAGGAACTACTAAGATAACTTAATTTATTAAAAGCCCAAGCTCTTTCAAATTAGTATATGAAATGAAAGATCATCTTGGTTGCCTGAGAAGAATCTGATTTCCTATCTTCTGAAATCATCTTCAATAATAATAGCTAACAAGTATTACTTCATCCTATATTATGTATCAAGCACCATTGTAAGCATTTTGTATATATCAACATGTTCATTCATCACAACAATTTTATAAGATAGCTTTTCAATTAGCCCCATTTTATAGATATGAAACTGAGGGATAGAGAAAGTTATAGAACTAGAAAACATTTGCCTAAAATATATATCTGTTGATTTAAAAAACTAAAATCTAATGAGCTGGTTAGACTAAGTCGTGGTACACAAATGCTCTGACTGAGAGCAACTGAAAAGTCTGATAAATTTACATATTAAAGGTAAGGTAACAAAGAGAGGGGAGTTAAATTTTACAAAGGTGAGTCCAGGATTCTTAGCTTTCCCAGGGGACATTTTCTTATTACAGTTTGGGCTAAGGATAAAAATCTGGGCTCCAGGCACACCGAAAGAGACCTAGCAAGCAACAGAGATTTTGGCACTGCCAAAAAGGACAAAACTAGAAAATTGAGGGTACTGAAATATATAGCTACATTCCTCTTCAAGACATTTGGTAAATACTGAAGGTGCATAGAGCAGGAAACTGCGGAGCTAAGCCAAACCCCAGAAAGGCAGAAAAGAATTTCTGAAAGGCTGGGGATCTAAAGACTTGCCAGGGCAACCAGTGAATGTCAGGGGGAAGAAAAAGCCCTCAGGAACTGGTGAGTTGTTACATAAAATCTGCAATGGCTTTCACCATTGTCAACTGGGCCACAGCTAGAAACTGATGATTGAGACTTGACTCCTGGCAGAGCCACTGATGGGGGACAAGGACTGAAATACAAGCAGTTATAATAAAGGAATCTATGTCTTTGTGGCCTCATTGAACTATTGTCCTGTTAAAGCCTTCTGTGTACTTTGTGGAAATTCTCCATCCTTTCCTGCTCCTACACCTGCGGCATAGTCAAAAATAAGATTTTGTTATTTGTTTTAATAAGAAAAAAACTTCGATTTATTGATTTTCCCCTATGTCCTAGCACTATTCTAAGCACTTTAAGAATAAAAACTAACCTGAAAACAACACAACAGAATAAGAGCTATTACTATTTTAAAAGAATGTTGAGATTGAAGCATAAAAAAACAAAGTAACTTGCCTAAAGTCAAGAGCTACTAAATAGCAAAATTGATATTAATCAGGAAATCTTGCTCAAAGTTCCCTGCTTACAACTAGTAACCATCACACTGAAATCCTACAAAAGTCTGAATGGAGATGATTGAATGGGAAAATTTTAATATGTGGAATAGATAAGGAAATAAATACACATTATTACAACCTCACTTACAACTAAATCAGGATATTCCTCCTGTACAACTGAAAGAATCCTCGCTCCATGTGCTATAGATTTGGTATATTAACCAGTATTCAATTTATCATTGTCCCTTTTAAGTCAGAATTTGTGCTGTACAATCAGTCAATATTATTTTTTAGTCAAATAGAGTCATTTTTCCAAAAGCATTGGGATTAGTCATGCTCTATTTGGAATCCTTATTTTACTATGGCTGTGCATATGACATTGGGCAACTTCTTCTCACTGGACTTTGATTTTCTTATTTGTAAAATGAAAAGAATAGCAATCTTACCTAATAGATTTATTGTGGGGATTTCATAAAACAATACAAAAGAGCCATTGAGCCTAGTGCCTATCATAAGCACTCCAGAGAAAATGGTTATTTTATTATATGTGTGTAGAAATGCACACACATAGGAAAACAGTGATTTGTTAAAGGAAGAAACACCAATAAAAAATAAAACACCTTTTAAGTGCAATGTACTCTGACACACTTTTCCTCTGGAGAAATAAAGAAAAAATCTCTGGATTAATGAATTATAATAAATCTATTATAAATGGTGGTGTTTAGAACTATGATGTCCTTGTATCATGATAATCATAGTGTCTAGGAATGTATAAGGATCTTTTCATGTTGCCTAGTCAAACTGCAGCTAACAAATTAGTGAGTCTGAAAGAAGCAGAACTACTAGATAGAAGTAGGACCATGGAAGCCTAATTCCTTAACTAATGAATTTAGAACCCTCTCCTAAACACTCTTGTTTTGTTTTAACATAATTGTCTCTGTTTTTACGTCTTTATTGTTCTGAGGATGTTGAAAAAATGCAACAGAAGATGGTACATGAATGTTTTGAAGGAATGCCAATGACTCAAAATGAATTTATTCTCTGCTTAACGTAATTCAGTATTTCTTTCATAGTTTTATTATATTTTCACATGGAAAACCCAAGGTATAAGGCTTGCTCTATGTCAAATTCAGTGCTAGGACACAAAGAAGAAGCAAATTTGAATTAGCCATAGCCTCAACCCTCAAAGAGCTCTTATTCTAGCAGTGAAGACAGGCACATGCATGAAATGATTACAAAACCAGGTGGAAGAGTGACCACAATGGAAAAGGCTAATGGGTGGGTCTCGGGCATTCTGAAGAAAAGTCACCAAATTCGTGGAGGAATCAGAAAGGCAAACCAACAGATGGGAAAGACCAGTGATTACTTAAAACTATCCCTTGTCAAGAGCACCTGGGTGGCTCAGTCATTAAGTGTCTGCCTTTAGCTCAGGTCATGATCCCGGAGTCCTGGGTTCAAGCCCCACATCAGACTCCCTGCTCTGCAGAAACCCTGCTTCTCCCTCTCTCACTCCCCCTGCTTGTGTTCCCTCTTTACCTCTGTTTCTCTCTGTCAAATAAATAAATAAAATCTTGAAAAAAAACAAAACAAAAACAAAACAAAAAAATTTAAAAAAATCCCCTGTGAAGAGACTCAGAAGCCTTTAAAACCGAGTATTGATACATTCATTATTACTTCTCTGAGGAAGAGCTCTTTAGGATTTAGTTTAGGTGTTTCAGCTCAGAAAGGAGGGTTAAAGAATCTTTTGAGTTATTTAGTCCTATTTGGTTCTTGGAGAAAAGATGATCTCAAGAAAATTAGTAATGTACTCTGTTCAGATGTCTAACGTGCTCTTTTTATGGTGTTTTTCCAAACAAATATGTTTGGTTACAATTCTAGGGTCTGTGCTATGTACAAAAACAAGGTCCCTGCTTGGGCATTTTTTTTGCGTGTTATGTCAGTTCCTGCTCCCAAGCTGTTTATTTTCTAATTAGGAAATACAATAAATAGGATACAGAAACAATTTCATTTCTATTGAAATATGTTCTTAAAGTTACTGATGAGATGTGTGGAAGGGAATTCTCACATGATGGATTTCACCACATAAAATATTAAAACTTCCATATGTGGCCTAATAGTACAAGCAAAATAAAGCTGAAAATATCCAGTCCATAATTCTCCAGTCTACCTGCTCAACTATGGAAGAATGAGCGGGGCGGAGTGTAGACACATAGGTTGAGCACAGGAGATTGTTAGGTCAGTGAAACTATTATATGCGATACTATGATGGATGCACATAATCATACATTTGATAAAATGTCTAGAACCCTAATTGTAATCTATAGACTTCAGTTAATAATAATGTATCAATATCAGCTTGTCAAACATGAAAAATATCGACATCATTAATGTTCAAAATAATATGGAGAAATAACACGTTTTTCACTTACCTGATAAACACTTTTTAAAAAATCATTTACATTCATTGTAATAAAGGGTGCAGGTTAATGGGAATTTTCAAATCTATAAGGAAAGTATAAATTAAGCTTAAAAAAAGTTGAGAAAGTGTTTTTAAAATTATTATTCACATATAATGTATTATTTGCTCCAGGGGCACAGGTCTGTGAACCATCAGTCTTACCCAATTCACAGCATTCATAGTACATACCCTCCCCAGTGTCCATGACCCGACCACCCTATCCCACCCCCCCACCACTTCCCAGTAACCCTCAGTTTCTTTCCTGAGATTAAGGATCTCATATAGTTTGGGGCACCTGAGTGGCTCAGTTGGTTAAGCAACTGCCTTCAGCTCACGTCATGATCCTGGAGACCCGAGATTGAGCCCCGCATCGAGACCCACATCAAGCCCCGCATCGAGCCCCCACATCGAGCCCCGCATCAGGTTCCCTGTTCCCTGCTCGGTGGGAAGCCTGCTTCTTCCTCTCTCACTCCCACTGCTTGTGTTCCCTCTCTCACTGTCAAATAAATAAATAAAATCTTAAAAAAAAAAAAAAAAGGATTTCATATGGTTTGTCTCCCATCTTGTTTGTTTTTTTTTTTCTCTCCCTTCCCCCCACGACCCTCAGCCCTGCCTCTCAAATTCCTATCAGAGAGATCATATGATAATTGTCTTTCTCTGATTGACTTATTTCACTTAACATAAAACCCTCTAGTTCCATCCATATCATTGCAAGTAGCAAGATTTCAGGGTTTTTTTTATGGCTGCATAGTATTCTACTGCATATATAAGCCACATCTTCTTTATCCATTCTTCTGTTGATGGACATCTAGGTTCTTTCTAAAGTTTGGCTATTGTGGACATTACTGCTATAAACATTCAGATGCACATGCCCCTTCAGATCACTACATTTGTGTCTTTAGGATACATACCCAGTAGTGTAATTGCTGGGTCATAAGGTAGCTCTATTTTCAACTTTCTGAGGAACCTCTATACTGTTTTCCAGAGTGTCTACACCAGCCTGCTTTCCCATCAACAGTGTAGGAGGGTTTCCCTTTCTCTAAATCCACACCAACATCTGTCATTTCCTGTTTCATTAATTTTAGACATTCTGACTGGTGTGAAGTGATAATTCACTGTGGTTTTGAGGTTTTCATTTATATTTCCCTGATGCCAAGTGGTTTTGAACACTTTTTCATGTGTCTGTTGGTCATTTGTATGTCTTCTTTGCAGAAATGTCTGTTCATGTCTTCTGCCCATTTCTTGATTGGATTATTTGTTCTATTGGTGTTGAGTTTGATAAATTCTTTATAGATTTTGGATACTAGCCCTTTATCTGATATGTCATTTGCAATTATCTTCTCCCATTCTGTCAGTTGTCTTTTGGTTTTGTTGACTGGTTCCCTTGCTGTACAAAGTATTTTGATCTTGATGAAGTCTCAGTAGTTCATTTTTGCCCTTGCTTTTCTTGCTTATTTTGATCTCTCCTTGTGTGTGTAAGGAAATGACCCTGTTTCATTCTTCTGTATGTGGCTGTCCAATTTTCCCAACACTATTTGTTGAAGGGACTGTCTTCTTACCACTGGACATTCTTTCCTGCTTTGTCAAAGATGAGTTGACCATAGAGCTGCGGGTCCATTTCTGGGCTCTCTATTCTGTTCCACTGATCTATGTGTCTGTTTTTGTGCCAGGACAATGCTGTCTTGATGATTACAGATTTGTAATAGAGCTTGAAGTCTGGAACTGTGATGCCACCAACTTTGGTTTTCTTTTTCAACATTCTCCTGGCTATTTGGGGTATTTTCTGATTCCATTTAAATGTTAGAATTATTTGTTCCATTTCTTTGAAAACAATTGATGATATTTTGATATAATTGTGCCAAATGTGTAGACTGCATTAGGTAGAATAGACATTTTCACAATATTTGTTCTTCCAATGCAGAAGCATGGAAAGTTTTTCCATTTCTTTGTGTCTTTCTCAATTTCTTTTATAAGTATTTATAGCTTTTTTGAGTACAGATTCTTTACCTCTTTGGTTAAGTTTATTCCTAGGTATCATATGGTTTTGGGTGCAATTGTAAATGGGATTGACCCCTTGGTTTCTCTTTCTTCTGTCTTGCTGTTGGTGTGGAAATGCAACTGATTTCTTTGCACTGATTTTATATCCTAACACTACTGAATTTCTGTATGAGTTCTAGCAGTTTTGGAATGGAGTCTTTTGAGTTTACCACATAAAGTATCATATCATCTGAAAAGAGTGAGAATTTGACTTGTTCCTTGCCAATTCAGTTGCCTTTTATTTCTTTTTGTTGTCTGATTGCTGAGGATGGGATTTATAGTACTATGTTGAATAGCAGTGATGATAGTGTACAGTCCTACTGTGTTCCTGACCGTAGGGAGAAACCTTTCAGTTTTTCCCATTGAGAATATTTGCTGTGGGTTTTTCGTAGATGGCTTTTATGATATTGAGGTATATACTCTCTATCCTGAAAAGAGTTTTGATCAAAAAAGGATGCTATACTTTGTCAAATGTTTTTTCAGAATCTACTGAGAGTATCATAGGTTCTTGTTCTTTCTTTTATTAATGTATTGTATCACACTGATTGACTTATGGATGTTGAACCAAATTTGCAGCCCAGGGATAAATCTCACTTCGTTGTGAAGAATAATCCTTTTAATGTACTGTTGGATCCTATTGGCTAGTATTTTGGTGAGAATTTTTGCATCGGTGTTCATCAAGGATATTTGGTCTATAATTCTCCTTTTCGATGGGAGTCTTTGCTGGTTTTGGGATCAAGGTAATGCTGCCCTCATAGAATGAGTTGGGAATTTTTCCTTCCATTTCTGTTTTGGAACAGTTTCAGGAGAAGAGGTATTAATTCTTCTTTAAATATTTGGTAGAATTACCCCGGGAAGCCATCTGGCCCTGGATTCTTGTTTGTTGGGAGATTTTTGATAACTGCTTCAGTCTCCTTAGTGGTTATGGGTCTGTTCAGGTTTTCTATTTCTTTCTGGTTAAGTTTTGGTAGTGTATATGTCTCTTGGAATACATCCATTTCTTCCAAATTGTCAAATTTGCTGGTGTATAGTTGCTCATAATATGTTCTTATAATTGTTTATATTTCTTTGGTCTTGGTTGTGATCTCTCCTTGTTCATTCATGATTTTATTAATTTGGGTCCTTCCTCTTTTCTTTTTGATAAGTGTGGCCAGGAGTTTATCAGTCTTATTAATTCTTTCAAAGAACCACTTCCTAATTTTGATGATTTATTCTACTGTTTTTTGTTTGTTTGTTTGTTTGTTTGTTTGTTTTGGTTTCCATTTCATTGATTTCTGTTCTGATCTTTATTATGTCTGTTCTCCTGCTGGGTTTAGGATTTCTTTGCTGTTCTTTCTCCAGCTCCTTTAGGTGTACGGTTAGGTTGTGTACCTGAGACCTTTCTTGTTTCTTGAGAAAGGCTTGTATTGCTATATACTTTCAGGACAGTCTTTGCTGTGTTTGAAAGATTTTGAACAGTTTTGTTTTCATTTTCATTTTTTTCCATGAATTTATTTACGTTCTTCTTTAATTTCCTGGTTGGCCTATTTATTATTTAGTAAGATTTTCTTTAACCTCCATGTATTTGAGTTCTTTTCAACTTCCCACTTGTGGTCAAGTTCTAGTTTTAAAGCACAGTGGTCTGAAAATATGCAGAGAATGATCCCAATTTTCTGTTACTGGTTGAGACTTGATTTGTGATCTTGGATGTGATCTATTCTGGAGAATGTTCCATGTGCACTAGAGAAGAATGTATATTCTGTTGCTTTGGGATGAAATGTTCTTGAATATATCTGTGATGTCCATCTGGTCCAGTGTGTTATTTAAAGTCTTTTTTTCCTTGTTGATAATTTTCTTAGATGATCTATCCATATCAGTGACTGGGGTGTTAAAGTTCCCTACTATTATTGTATTGTTGTCAATGCCTTTCTTTGACTTAATTATCAATTAGTTTACATAATTGACTGTTTCCATGTTAGGATCATATTTACAATTGTTAGATCTTCTCATTGGACCTACCCTTTAAGTAAGTATGATATTGTGTCCTTTCTCATCTTTTATTATAGTTTTTGGCTTAAAATCTTATTTGTCCAATATAAGGATTTCCACCTCAACTTTCTTTTGATGTCCATTAAGTATGGTAAATTGTTTTCCACCCCTCACTTTAAATCTGGAAGTGTCTTTTGGACTGAAATGACTTTCTTGCAGACAGTGTATTGATAGGTCTTGTTTTTATATCTTTGATTGGGGCACTTAGTCCATTTACATTCAGGGTAACTATTGAAAGATATGAATTTAGTGTCATTGTATTGTCTATAAGGTGACTATTATTGCATATTGTTTCTGTTCCTTTCTGGTCTGTTACTTTTAGGCTCTCTCTTTGCTTAGAGGACCCCTTTCAATATTTCCTGTAGGACTGATTTGGTGTTTGCAAAGTCTTTTAGTTTTTGTTTGTCCTGGAGGCTTTTTATCTCTCCCTCTATTTTAATAACAATATGGCTGGATATAGTATTATTGGCTGCATATTTTTCTCATTTAGTGCTCTGAATATATCATGTTAGTCTTTTCTGGTCTGCCAGGTGTCTGTGGCTATGTCTGCTATCAATCTAATATTTCTACTGTTTTATGTTACAGACATCTTGTCCTGAGCTGCTTTCAGGATTTTCCCTTTGTCATTGAGACTTGTAAGTTTTAGTATTAGATGATGGGGTGTGGACCTATTTTTATTGATTTTGAGGGGGGTTCTCTGTGCCACCTGGATTTTGATGTTTTTTTTTTTTTTTCCCTTCACTAAATTAGGGAAATTCTCTGCTATAATTTGCTCCAATATACCTTCTGCCCCCCTCTATCTTTCTTCTCCTGGGATCCCAATTATTCTAATACTGTTTCATCTTATAGTATCACTTATCTCTTGAATTCTCCTCTGTGGTCCAGTGGTTGTTTATCTTTCCTTCTCTCAGTGTCTTTATTCTCTATCAGTTGGTCTTCTATATCACTAATTCTCTCTTCTGCCTCATTTATCCTAGCCGTAAGAGCCTCCATTTTTTTATTGCAACTCATTAATAGCTTTTTTGATTTCAACTTGGTTAGATTTTACTTCTTTTATTTATCCAAAAGGCGTTTTTTTTTTCTCCAGAAAGGGATTCTCTAGTATCTTCCATGCTTTTTGCAAGCCTAGCTAGCACCTTAATAATTGTCATTCTGAACTTTAGTTCTAATATCTTACTAATGTCCATATTGATTAAGTCCCTAGCCATCAGTGCTGTCTCTTGTTCTTCCTTTTTTTGAGGTGAGTTTTTATGCCTTGTCATTTTATCCATTTAAGAATAGGTGGATGAGAGGACAAAATACTAAATGGGTAGTAACAACTCCAGAAAAATATACACTAATCAAATTGGAAGAGACCCAAAACAAGGGTGGTGAAGAAAGGAGGAAAACACCCCCTCACACACACACACACACACACACACAACCGGTGAATAGAACAGAACCACATGCTTCATTTTGGGATGATTTTGGTCCATTAGAAGAAACTGCCTCCCAAAATTTTAAAGAAAGGAAAATAAGCATTAACACAATTAAGGAATGGAATATGACTGAAAAGATGAAAATTTAAAAAGATTCAAAAAAAGGAATTGATAAGATAAGAAGTTGTCTGAAAAAGGAAAAAAAAAAAAAACGAAAGAGTGTGGTCAGGCTGGAAAGTAGAACAAAGCCATGTGCTAGATTTACAGCATATTTTGATCTGTTAAAAGAAACTGTATTCCACAATTTTAAAGAAAGAAAAAACTATATGTATACAAAAAATAAAGTTAAATACAATGAAGGGGTAGAATATGACTTTAATAAAGAAAATTAATTTTTATTGATAAAATAGGTTTAAAAATGTTAAAATAGGAAAGAGGAAAATTTTTAAAAATAGAATAAGAATTTTTTTTTTAATTTAACTTTGCAAGACTAAAGAATCATTGGAGGAAAAGCCATGAATTCTATGTGTTGCATTCTCCTAGGACTGGAGTTAAGCAGTTTTCATTGATTGGAAAAATTGGTCTTGGCTGGATGTCCTTGCTGATCTTCTTTGGGAGGAGCCTGTTTTATTTATTCTGAAATGTTTTTGCCCAAGGCAGATTGCACCACCTTTGCCAGGGGCTGGGCTAAGGAATCTGCTCAGGTTCACTCTCAGGAGCTTTTGTTCTCTGAAAGTTTTCCATACAGCTTTGGAGGAGGAGAATGAAGATGGTGGACTCTCAGTCTCCAGCCCAGAGGGGCCGAGGGCTTGGGGCTCCAATCCTCAGTGCACTCTCAGAGAAAAGCAGTCAATCATGCTTGTCTCCCTGGTCTCCTGCCACACTCTGTGCTCACCAAGCCTGTGACTGAGCATTTTTATCTCTGTTGCTCAGCCCTGTTTGGAGTCTCCAAACCCAGCAGATTCCTGCAGTGCATTCCTGTGGTGCTCCTCCTGGTGAAGGAAGGAGGGGGTCTCCCTGGATCTGCCTCTTGTGGGGTCCCCACTTGAAGAATAGTATTAGCCCAACTGTGCCTCAGATCACAGTTTAAGGTAACGCCAAGCTGAAAGCTCTTTCCTTGGCTCTGTCTCTGCAGCCAGCTTTCCCGCTCCAATCCTGGGAGTTCTGCCACGGTTCAGATACCCCTGGTCTTTTTGTGCCCCCACAGGTCCCTGAGACCACACTATCCCTGCAATGGTTCCACCCCATACTTAGCCTCTGGAGTGACATCCCTCAGTGGATCATATTTTTAAAAGTTCTGATTTTGTGCTCTGCTACTCTACTGCTGGCCAGGATCCATTCCCTCCACCTGAGGTCTATCTTCCCAAATGTCGCTCTGATTCACTTCTCTGAATGTCCTTTCTTCCAGAATGTGGTTGCTTTTTCTGTTCCTAGAATTGCTGCTCTTCTTCCCTTTATCTCCTGTTGAGTTTGTAGGTGTTCAGAATGGTTTGATAGCTATATAGCTGAACTCCTGAAACCAGATGAAATTTAGGTCTCCTACTCCTCTGCCATCTTGCTCCTCCTCCAGCAGTTTGTTATTATATATATATATATATATATATATATATATATATAGAGAGAGAGAGAGAGAGAGAGAGAGAGAGAGAAAGTTTTACTCCTTTATCTATCTATCTCTATCTATCTAGTTCTTCCTTTCATCCTTCAAATTTTCTTAAGTACTCAATGAATTTATAGGACTAAAATTGCAGTAGTTAAGTATGGCAAACATTTTCCTTGACACCATGAAGCTTAGAGTTTAGTGGAGAAAAAAGACATTTAAAATAATTTGAAAATTAATTGTTCTTGTTATGATTGCTATGAAAAAGAAATACAGAAGAAATATTTTGTATTATTATGGAATTTAAAGTGAACTTAAAACTGAGGCTAGAGGGGTGCCTGGGTGGCTCAGTTGGTTAAGTGACTGCCTTCGGCTCACGTCATGATCCCGGAGTCATGGAATGAAGCCCTGTATTAGGCTCCCTGCTTGATGGAAGGCCTGCTTCTCTCTCTCACTCCCCCTGCTTATGTTCCCTTTCTAGCTGTGTTTCCCTCTGTCAAATAAATAAATAAAATCTTTTTAAAAAAAAAAAACTGAGGTTAGACAGATTTCTAGGAGTTAATAAGGTGAAAGGAGGGTGACTCATTCCAACAAAAGTAAGAGCTTAATTCTTGTAAAAGATTTTACCTATTTGAGAGAAAGAGAGAGAGAGCATAAAGGAAGAGAGATAAAGGGAAAGGGAGATTGATAGGGATAGGGAGACTCCATAGAGCCCAGAGCCCAAATCAGGACGGGATCTCAGGACCCTGAGATCATGACCTGAGCTGAAGGCAGACCCTTAACCCACTGAGACACCCAGACACCTCATGCAAGAGTATGATTGAAATGCCAAGGCAGGGAGGATTTTGGTGGGTTCAAGGTAATAAAAAACCCAGACACAACAGAAGCAGAGAAAGGTTGGTAGGGTGAAGAGGGCATAGTTGTTGTCTTTGAAGGGTCAGGTATTAATGCCAGTCTCCTGGCAATTAGGCTCAAGAGACTTGAGAAGTGAAGTAAGTAAGTTTGGTGAGTCTTAGGACAAATGAGTAATGCTAGAAGGTTACCATAAAAGACATGATAAAGTATATTTTCCAACCTAATCCTCATTATTTAGAAGCTCAGTGTGTCTTAGTTGAAATACTCTGGGCAACTGTGTGCCTGTATCAACACAGAAATAAGGTGATTTGTCAATAAAAATAAATAGGCCATAGTCCTGTTTAGAGTGTATCTAAGATGCTGGGGTGACAGTGTATGAGGGGGACTATGGAGTATAGTGTTTATCATGGGCTGTGTGTAGCACATTATTAAAGGGGAGTGTTGTTAAGTAGGTGGGACCCAGAGGCCTTTGAGAAATGGCATAAGAACCCAGAGTGAATGATACTACATTCCTAAATACATCCTGCTGGATGATTTTTTTTTTCTTTATCTTGTGCTGGAGTGTGCATTTAGGTTCTTTAAATGATTCAGTGGGGGAAAAAACTTTATTGTAGAAGATGCTTGATACATGCAATTAACAAACTAGGATTTAACTGGGCCATGGACTTCTAAAAATGGGAAGTGAGACAGGGTAGTGAAATGTTTATATGTGTCAAATGCTCTATTTTAGGGCTTGAATATTGTACTTTCCTCTAATATTTTATTTTGCAAGTGAGATATTCTGAACTACTTTGCTTATCCTGTCCAGATGGCCCTTTATCTGGTAACAATCAGCTAGAAGCAACGCCTGATTTGCAAATGGCATATTTTAATTTTATCATGTAGGCATTTGTAAATAAACCCAGGTCCAAACTACCATTTATAACATTCTTCTGCAACCTTCTACCCCTATTAATAATAAAATTGGAGGTTCTAATGCCAAGACGAAAGAAAGAAAGGAAGGAAGGAAGGAAGGAAGGAAGGAAGGAAGGAAAAGGAAAGGAGAAGAAAGAAAGAAAAATGGGAAAGTATGGATAAAACTAGGTCAAAGCAGTATAGAAAACTTACAATTTTAAAGTCAGATATTAAGAAAATTTATAGAAAAGTTTTAAAATAGAACAATTATCTATTTTATCATATAGTCTATATAGTCCATCACTATATAGTCCATCACCAGGCACCTTTTGCCATTTCAAAAATATAGTTCCATGATTTTCATAAAAGTCTAACATCTTCTCTTTAGGAACTGGCTCTTAAAACCTCTACAAGAAGAATGATCCATGCATATCTGACACAACTTAGCTTGCAGTATAAGCAAGTCCTAAGAAGGACTTCTCTATTCAGTAACAGAAATGAAAGTGTGGATGTTTTCTTATGATGGCTACCCAACACACTTGGTTTTGAATTTGGTGTTATTTTTTTTCCTCACAGGATGTGTGTGTATGTGTGTGTGTGTGTGTGTGTGTGTGTGTGTGTGTGTGGGCGCGCGCGCGCGCCCGCTCTTTACATTTGCTTCTCTATTTTTGTAACGTGGGTTTTTTAAAAAATAATACATAAAATGACATCTAGAAGGGAAATTTAATATTTATTTGTTAAGCAAGTTTATCATCAAATGTCACTGAATAAATAATTCCTTCTTGCCATCCTTGACCCTTTCTGGGTGTGAGGGTAGGGCATCCAGCATTTCCCATAGAGGAATGCCAAGATGGATGCAAGGCAATTACTCCTTTCAAGCCAAGTCAATCCCTAGATCTCTCTGAAGTGAAATCACAAATACATCTTAAATTTCCAGGCAGGCCCCTATTGTTTTGCATAAGACACACAGCTGAGTTCCCCCAATCCATTGTATTCAGGATTCCAGTTTGCATTCAGACCAAGAAAACCAGAGATATGAAGGGGTGACCATTCATTTAAGTCATAGATAGCCCTGAAAGTCACATTTTCAACCAAGTATTCAGCCTCACCTTAAGAAATTATTGAAAAGACAAAACACTAGGGGTTTTAAGGTTAACAGTGCCACCTAAATAGGAGTTGGTGCTGAATATGGGAGCTTTTACTTGAAAAGGATTGCTGGCTCAGAATTACAACCTGCGTGCGGGCTAAGTGACAACTTAAACAAAGAAAGCTGCTATGCTTAATTTGAACAGATTCCATGAATGTGTTGTGGTATTATGAACTTGTTTATAGTAATAATGCTAATGCATCTGCTCCATCTTTGTGCAGTTACCTAGACTACGTTGTTCGACACCACCATTCTGCACTAACCTCCATCTGCTGAGCTATGCCTGTCATTTCTTTCACTATAACATAATGTGACAGAGGCTTCATTTACCTAAACTTATCTTGGCAACTTGTACTTCATTAAAGAGAATCCTGCAAGCATCAGTTAAAGCTTTCTTAGCTGGCCATGCATAGCCAAGCTCCATAAATCATTCTTTCACTTTCCATTTTGCAGCTTCTGGAAAGGTAACATTATTGAATTCAGATCACTGGAAAAGAGCAGTACTAAAATGTTTATTGACCAGCTTTTAGGCATTGAACTCTGCTTTGAATGCAGACAGTCATATTAACCAAAGCGTTTGCATTTAAAACTCAAGTCACTAATATGGTTTATACTCTGCTATAAATGCCTCTTACAAGAGCCATTTTAGCAAGTTGGGATGAACCAATGAAGAAAATATTTTTGTCCCTTGGTTCCCCACTCCCTACTGTCTAACCTTCTTAAGTTTATTTGTGCTAATTTTAAAAAAGTTATTCATATTATCATTTAGCTATCATCACCAACTCTCAACATTACATTGGGAAAGTAATAAAAACTACATACTAAGTCTCCATGGTGTTCATCCCTTGGTATACTTTGCACTCTATAAAAGCCTGCATGTCCAGTTCATTCAGTGGAGAATCAACAGCTGGAACTTCAACAGCAACACATTCAGGGTCAAATTAGCCTTTTGCTAAAAGGTACCAAGGACAGATCTTTTATCTGATAAGCTCCAAGCATATTTGTGGAAGCATTATCATATTTATGCTTGCAAATTTATGGTCTTTCTTTGAGAGCATTGAAGATCTGCCATTATGGAATAAGGAAAGAACCTTGAGAGCCAGAAATTGTATGAGGTTTGTTCTGATGGGGCAAATAATTATTTTAATGTATTTAATACATTACTTTGCCCAAACAACAAGTACTTTATTGCACCCTTCACCTCGTGGCCTGGAGCTCTTGAAATCAAGTATTTTAGATGAGTACATGGCAAGTAATTATAGTTTATTTACTTTGGGTCATTTAGGTGAAACTCTATTTTCTGCTGTATATGTGTCAAGTCATCTGCAATATATTCATATTGACAAAATGAATAGAAATATGATTTTTATTCTGTTCATTTTCAAAGCAAACAATTGTAATATGATTTTAAAGGAAATCCCTAAAATAATAAATTGAAATATTTAACATATTTTTCTAAAAATCTGAAAAATTTAACATATTTATCTAAATAATGTACTTTTGAAATAACCAAAGGACTTTCAACCTGGAAGTAATCTTATAGAAGATGTGGCTCATTTGACATTTTCACTTACTCATAATAGAATGTAGGTTCTAAGTTTTAAATGATTTGCTCAAGTTCACTGGGCAAAAGTATGGGAAAGATGGAACTCATAAGATTCTGACCACAATTACAGATTTTCTGATCTAGCTTTTTTAAATACTAAGGCACATATCAATATAGGGACTAGCTTTTGTGCATCAATTGTGTGTGTGTGTGTGTGTGTAATAGAAAGTTTATTTTCAACTGATGGTTTCTCAATTATCACAACAAAAGGATGTCATAATTACATATATTAATTACTCTTCTCTCCCTGTGCTATATCTATAGACATTTGACTTTTATCATGATAGAGAAAGTTTAAGTTCTACTATTGCTTAACATAGTAAAAATGTAAAAAATAAATATAGCAAAAGGTCATTTCTCAGAGTTGATTCCTATGTATGCTTCTTACTGGCACTGAAAACATAACACTTTGGCTCATTAGATAACATTTAATTTAGAAATAACAATGGAAGATTCTTAGCCCCAAATCCTCAATATACAGAAGAAAAAATAGAGGTCCAATTAAGTGACTCACAATCACAGTGTTCTCTCCCCAACAACATACTATCCCTTTAATCTGTATCAATGAGAGCTATTTATCACACTTTTACTAACCCACCAATTAGGAGCAACTATTGTGAAGGGCACTGAGGGGTTCCTCAAGGAATTCACAATCCAGGTGGGAATATGAACATTTAAATAACAAATGATAATGTGACCATTTTCTAATAAATACCAACTGCAAAGAGAATACAATGGTAGCAATGAATTATTCAAAGGATTAAAAGAAAAAGTGAAGAAACAAGAGAAAAGTGGGAGTTTATCAGGCAGAGAAGTGAATAAAGGCTTTCCAGATAAGAAATTACACCAACTAAGATCTGGCACTGGAAACCTTGATAGTGTTACCAAATAACTAATGATCCCAAGAGGTGCTGCAAGGGGGGTCATTATCTTTAAAGAGTCTAATTCCCAACACTAAGAAGATAAAAACAGTATTTGTTTAGTTTCAACTTCCTCTGCTGCCTGTCATTTTAAAACTGTGTTCATAATGTGTGTGTGTGTGTGTGTGTGTGTGTGTGTGTGTGTGTGTGTGTGTCTGGTGGATTGGTAAGAGAATGGTGGTCATTCAGTCCTGGGGTTCAATCCCTGCTTAAGTTACTACTTGTATGGAGTTTGGCAAGTAATTTTTAGTTCTTTATTTCTCTTAGATTTAAAGGTGAACTGCATAGTACTTAGTCACTAGAAGTATCTCTGCCTAATTTTTGAAACAATGCCTAGCTAAGAGTAGACTCCCAAAACATGGTATTTGCCAATATTAATTTTATCTATCTATCATCTATCTATCTATCTATCTATTTATTTAAAGATTTTATTTATTTATTTGACAAAGAGAGAGATCACAAGTAGGCAGAGAGGCAGGCAGAGAGAGAGGAGGAAACAGGCCCCCTGCTGAGCAGACAGCCCCATGAGGGCCTCGATCCCAGGACCCTGAGATCATGACCTGAGCTGAAGGCAGAGACTTTAACCCACTGAGCCACCCAGGTGCCTGCCAATATTCATTTTAATGACATTTGAATTTGCAATTAGAAATATGCTAGTTTGGGGCACCTGGGTGGCTCGGTTGGTTAAGCGACTGCCTTTGGCTCAGGTCATGATCCCAGAGATCCGGGATTGAGTCCCACATCAGGCTCCCTGCTCTGCAGGAAGCCTGCTTCTCCCTCTCTCACTCCCCCTGCTTGTGTTCCCTCTCTGGCTGTGTTTCTCTCTGTCAAAATAAAAATAAAATCTTAAAAAAAAAAATGCTAGTTTGAATAGAGGGTAAAGCCTATCTGCTCATAAAATCAATATTCAAGGATATAGAATGGAAACAATGTCCAGATTCAGGAGGGAATCTATCTGCTCATAAAATCAATATTCAAGGATATAGAATGGAAACAATGTCCAGATTCAGGAGGGAATCTCTAAATTTGTGCCCTGCAGAATCAACTATTATGCAATGTATTAGTATTAGCAGACACTTTGAATATCTTGGATGAAATCTCTATGTAAGCTCTAAGTAGAATTTTATTTCACCTAATTATACAATCAAAACACTATTGCTATTATTCCTAATTATAGTAGTCTGGAGCTATATTAAAATTAGAAAATGAACTGTTTCCCATAGTCACTGTAGCCTAAGGCAGATATGCATAAGGTGAGTTTCCTTAAATGGAACTATGTACAGTATCTAAAATTAATATGGACCCGGGGTGCAGAGCAATTCACAGAGAAATACCCTCACATTTTCTTACAAGCATTCCTGAATTGTTAATAGTAACCTCAAGATATGTTTTAGTATACTCAGTAAAAATCGAAGCCCTGTCCATTCTGAAACAAAGTCTATTATAATCAAAAGATAGCAAATACTAGAGAATGTTCATTTTCTTATCACATTTCCTATAGGAAAATGGTCCTTCCACTGCCTTTGAGATCAGACAAAATTTTCCATATGGAATTACTCAAATAACATTTATTATATACAATAGGCCCATATTCTCATACTCATTCAAAAGAAATGAACAAATCTCCATTCTGGCTTTGCTAAGATTATAATAGTCCAGAAAAATTTCAACAAAATTACCTTCCCATTCATCTGGTTTCTGACCCTCTGCACAAAGGGAACGTATATTAATTTAGCCCTTAAATTAGTATTCTCTTCCTGAGTTAAAAGGCCCTTTGTAGCAGACAATAGGTTTTCCTTAAAATAAAAATGGAATTACTTCAATAAATAGAAGGGTTTTTTTTTACATGCTCAGGTTATCAGGAAGGTTTGTAGTTGAAAGAGAGAAGAATATTTCTCTCTAATCAAAAGCAGTAAGCTGATAATTCACCTTTTTCTAATTCATTTTGACTTTTAAACAGAGAGTGTTAAGAGGTTTTGCTGATTTTTCTAAAATAAATGGCCAGTGACCTCTTGTCTCTATTAAAGGACTTATTTCTATGAAATCAGAACAAAGTGGCAGTCAGCTGCTTGGTTGGAGACTTGGAATCTATCCAGCCTGCAAATGGTTATCAAAAATCTGTTCAGCTTCTCTTCCTGGACAAGGCTAGAGAATTTTCCCAGCTACTCGTGCAGTTAGGTGGGGCTGAATGACTGCATTTGAGCCAATGGAATATAAATAGAATAGATGCCCCCACACCCAGTCCTGAGTCACTGAATATTTCTATGTGTGGCCCTCGCTGTTCCTCCCAAACCTATACCTGAATAAAGACTCTGAGGCCAAGTAAAGTCAAAATAGACAAGAGGCCTGTGGCTCCCAAGGACTGGGCAGTGCGATCACTTGAATGAACACACACACACACATACACACACACACACACACACACACACACACACACAACTAGCACTACCTAACCACCCAAGTAATCTGACATTATGACAGGAGAAATACATTTTTTCTTATTTAAGTCACTGAAATATTCGAGTTGTTTCTGTAGATGACCCTACTGCTGTTCACAAATATTTTTATTCTTCTTTTTCTGGATATATGGAGAAAATGTTCTTTTTTTTTTCTCCTTGAAGTTAGTTATGGCCATGTGAATTGCTCTGACCAATGACATGAAAGTAGAAGCATTGTGGGTCACTTAACATATAAAGCACATGGCTGCTAGAGCAACCGTCTCCAGAGAAATAAATCAATATTTATTTTAAACCTATGGGATTTGTGTGTTCAGAAAAACTAGATTATCTAACTGTTGATGTTTGTTTCAGAAGGTAGCCTGTCCTGACTGGTACAAGGCCCAAACCTGAGCCCTGAGATTCTGATTTGCCATCAAATAAATTGGTGAATACTTCTTGTAAAATACAATATTCTATTCTCAGAAAGGTACAATTCAGAAACTGAAATTCTGATGCTATCACTTAAGTAAATAAAGGTCTCCTCTTAAGTTAATAACTAAAGATCTAAGATGATAGTTGAAAATTATAATTGACAAAAATATATAGAAAGTGAAAGTGTGCATTGCTCATGTTTTTCTAAATTTCTGTCTCACTATGGACTTGCCTCAAATCTGGACACATACAGTAACATTTCACACTTGTTATATGATTAGGTAGCATCTAAGAAACACTTTCAAAATAGCCAAGTGGGTTGCAGATTTCTTGCACATCAAGATTCTAATTTATGGCCCTCACCATGCTAGCTCAAGACTTCTTTTCAGAAGCCACCTCTCTTTATGCTGAAAACTATTTTCAATCCTGAAGCTGGCTGATCAGACTGTGGTCCCTTTTCCAATCATATTGGCCACAAACCAGAATGGAAGCCTCTCCAGGCATGCATGGCAGTGCTGTCTTCTACTTAAGACTGCTCTTTCCTGCCTCTCTGATGTCTCATGGTCCCACTGTTTCCTGTATTGGACATTTTTTTAGAATTCAGTACAATAGAGTAGTCTAAGAACAGGTCCTGAAGTCATACATAACTTGAAATTTCAGCTTTGCTATTAATCAGGTATGTAATCTTGAATAAATGGCTAAACCATTGTAAAGTCATTTCCCTACTTGTAGATTACAGACTCCTTTTCCATACATATAACACCTGATTTGTCAATATCCTCATCATTTAATTATAAGAATAGCAACCAAATTGGTCATCCATTTCCCAGTTTAACTTTATATTTGTATCTTGTACATTCCCATCTCACCTCTTTCATTTTAAATATTTAGCAGAATATACTAAGTCTTAACAACAAAAACAACAAAAACTTGTTCTACCTTGGCATCTCCTTATCTTTACAATAACTGTTCCTGTAATATCCGTAAGCTGAACCTGCTTAGAGCTTCCAAAAGGATCTACAATGTCCTACACCACCTGGGCTGTGCACTTATAATCCATCATCTTTACATTATAGATTGTCTTTTGTTTTCTATCTTCATCAATCCACTTTGATTTTTAAGAGTGAGCTCTGAGGTTCAGACTTCCCTGGTTACCCTTGTTGAGCTAGAATCTTCTTCTCTACTGTATACCTATATTGCCTTGGACATTCCTCTGAGTAGCAAATGTCATGATGATTGCATTAGTTTGTGTGCTTGTCTGTCTTGTCTTTACTGGAAAAGTCCTTCAGGGTATGAATTATGTTCATTTTTTCTGTCTCTTTAGCACCTAGAAAACTATCTGTCACATAGTAGGTGTCTGTAGCATTTTACTAAGGCTGCTTTAACAAAATACCACCAACGGAGTGTCTTAAGGAAAAGAAATTTACTGTGTCACAGTTCTCGAGACTGGAACTCTGAAATCTAAATGTTGTAAGCATTGATGCCTTCTCAGAGCTGTAAGGGAAAGATCTGTTTCAGATTTTGCTTCTTGGCTTGTAAATGGCTATCCTCACGTTTGCATACTTTCCCTGAATGCATCTCTGCCTCCAAATTCCCTGTCTTTATAAGGACACCAATCATATTTAAAAATCACTCATTTTACTTGGTCATCTCTGTAAAGATCCTATCTCCAGATAACATTATATCTTGAGATTCAGGGCTTCAACATATGAATTTTTGGAAGACAGAATTCAGCTCATAATAGCAATGAACACAGTACTGTATAAATGAAAGTAGGGAGTTTTTAATAAATTTGCTTCAAGCCATTACTTAGGCTAGCTATATACTAATTACAGTGTTCTGTACCACAAATAATGACATGGGAACTCTCTGATACCAGAGTATCAAACCCTGAGATAAAAGAAAAAACTTTTAGCAGGTGCCTTTAGGCCTGTATGTGACCTTTTACACAGCACTGATTCACAACTTGGGAAACTATTTATTTTCCCCTCAGTTAGAGTTTCTCTGCTCTGTTAATTTTCATACTGTTCTTCATTTATTAAACTTTTTAGTCTTTAGAACTGGATTCTGAATATACCACAGAGGAGAAAATGTGATACTCTGTCCATTCAGCCAGCTCATCTCAAGGGAATAATGAGATTCATATAAGAAAATAACACTTACACAAATTATGATTTCCCATAGGTTTGCAAAACCTGTAAAGCCTCTGGGAATCAAGATATATTGAAAAATCCATTCTGCCTGCTACATAAAAACACTTAAAAGTATCAGGATTCTTTGTGCCAAGTGGAGAAATTGCAAAGAAAGGTAAAAGGATATTACTATATACTAAGGTATTTGCCTTTAACAGGTTTTCCTTTATTTTTATTAAATGTCTATGGTTCCAGCATGGTGATTTCACTTTGTATAAAAGCCTAATGTGTCACAGCATAATGTAGTTTTTTATAAAATCAATTTTAGACAGTATCCAATTTTGCTGCTCATTTTCCTTCTCATCTAATGGTCACAAATAGTTTAAAATAGATCATTGCATTAAAAATGTATATAGATAAGATTGTTATCCAGAGCTGTGTATGGTATATGATGGCTCTTCAAGAGTTCAAAATATATTTGAGTAGTATAATAATCATTTGTTTCCCTTGATGTCAATTAGGAGAAAATATCAACTCTTGTGGTACTTTGCACACTATGATGCTATTATTTCATTAACAAAAATTCCCGGTATGATGGATCCAATTATTTAGTGTATGAGCTCCTATATAATATGTAAGCATATGTTTTAGATATGAATCAATAAACACATATAAATACACACACACACACACACACACACACACACCACATACACACAGATGAAGAAGTATGGATGCTAGGCCACCCCCTGTGCTCTTCCTGCCACCTCAGTGTCATGATGACACCAACAGGTACATGGAGTCATGAACAGAAAAAAAAAAGGCTGCCTTTTTAAAAATAGAGTTTACTATTTTAGAAGTTTTAGGTAAACAGAAATTTTTGAGCAAAAAAGACAGATATTTCCTACATACCTCCTGTCTCCACAAAAGCATGACCTCCCCCATTATTAACATTCCCCATCAGACTGGTACATTGATTACAATGGATGAACCTATATTGATACATCATTGCCAGCCAAAGTGTATAGTTTACCTTAGTGTTTATTCTTGGTGTTGTATATTCTATGAGTTTGGACAAATTCATAATGACATGTATCCACCATTATAGTAATATATGGAATAATTTCACTGTCATGCCTCTATGCAAATTCTATTTATCCCTCCTTTCCCATCCACAACCCCTGGAAACCACTGATCTTTTCACTGTCTCCATACCTTTATCTCTTCCAGAGTTTTATGCAGTTAGAATCATACAGTATGTCACTTTCTCAATTGGTTTCATTCATTTAGTAATAGACATTTAAATTTCCTCCATGATCTTTAGGGCTTGATAGCACTTTTCTTTTTCTTTCTTTTTTTTTTTTTTTTTAGCACTCAACAATATCCCATTGCCTTGGTGTACTATATTCATAATTTATTCACGCACTGAAGGACATTTTAGTTGCTTCCAAGATTTTGCAAGTATGAATAAAGCCTCTAAGATATCTTGCATTGTGGGATTTTGTGTGGGCATAAGGCTACAAGTCCTTTGGGTAAATACCAAGAAATATGATTGTTAGATAATATGGTATGTTTAGTTTTCTAGAAAAATGCCAAACCACTTTCCACAGTGGCTATTCCCTTCTACATTCCCACCAGCAAAGAATGAGAGTTTCTACTGAACCACATGATTGCCAGCATTTGGTGTTGCCACTCTTCCGGACTTTGGCCTTTTGAATAGGTGTGTAGTGGTATCTCATTGTTTTAATTCACCTCTCCCTGATGAGAGTTGATGGAGCACCTTCTCATATGCTTATTTAACTTCTGTACATCTTCTTTGGTGAGGTACCTATTGACCCACACCAAATGGTGTTTTTGGACCTTTTTTTTTTATCCAGTTGTTTGTTTTATTAAAGAACTTAAGAGTTCTTTGTAAATTTTGCCTAACCGTACTTTATCAGGTATGTCTTGCAAATGTTTTCTCCCCATCTGTGGGTTGTCTTCTCATTCTTTTGAAAGTGTCTTTAGTGGGCAAATATTTTTAATTTTATTGAATGACACCTCATAATTTTTTCTTTCATGGATTGTGCTTTTGTTGTATCTAAAAAGTCATCATCAGGGCACCAGGGTGGCTCAGAGGGTTAAGCCTCTGCCTTTAGCTCCGGTCATGATCTTGGGGTCTTAGGATCAAGTCCCACATCAGGCTCTCTGCTCAGTAGGGAACCTGCTTCCCCCTCGTTCTGTGCCTGCCTCTCTGCCTGTTTGCGATCTCTCTCTCTGTCAAATAAAAAAATAAAATCTTTTTTTTTAAAAAGTCATCATCAAACCCAAGGTCATCTAGGTGTTCTCTTATATCATTTCTAGGAGTTATACAGTTTTGCATTTACATTTAGGTCTGTGATCCATTTTGAGTTCAGTTTTTGAAGGTGTAAGGTCTGTGTCTAGATCTGTCTTTTGTTTTGTTTTATTTTGTTCTTGTATTAGATGCCCAGCTGTTCCAACATCATTTGTTGAAAAGATTATCTTTGCTTCATCACATTGCTTTTGCATCTTTGTCAAAGATCAGCTTACTTTATTCATGTGGGTCTACTTCTGAAGAAAAACCTCTCACTTTTGGGAGGTGACCGTACTCAGGGAGCCTGTGCCAAACTCTGTGTAGCAGCAAGAAACTACAATGGTAACACAATAATCAGACTCCAGTTTTCTCAGCATTTGATTGTGGAGACCCAGATTAATCCTCTGTTCAGATGTCCTTCCTGTACAGGGAACAGGATTTTTCTCAAAAAGAGATTAATAAACTTCTCATTAGTGAGGAGTAAAAGTGATCAAGCAAGTAAGTAGGGATGCAGAACAGGTGCGAGTGTATTTTTGGTTCGAACTTGCAGAGTCCATGGAGTTCCCCACAAACACACACATTTATTCACACACATTTTCCATGATTTGGCTTATTTGCCCCAACATCTCAATTACCCAAACCTGAAATTAAAAAAAAAAAAATCCAGTCTAAACAAGAATTAGAAACATCAACAATAATTAGCATCAGATGGCAATGCCTGGTGTAAAAGATTAGAGAAGATCCCCCGCATCATCAGGATAGCCTCTGCTTGCACTTTAGTCAGAGAGACAGGTGGGTATTTTGAGCTCTGTTAAGCAGTAAAGTTTTTATGTGTCTCTCTGGAAATGCATTTGGATTGATGACTGCTCTGTCATCAGCTGCTTGGAAATAGCGAACCATTTGGTAAATAATGTGGACAGATTTCCATCAACCTTTTCCTCTACATTGTTTCTTTGTTGCTTATCTAATACAAAGATTTGTTTCTAATTAAAGTGGAGTTCTGAAAGAAGACAAGTTGAGGGGTGGATATAAATTAATTTGATCATGGAGTGGAAATATCAGACAAATAAAAAAGCTTCCAGTGTCAGAAGACAAAAAGGGAGCTTGAGCAATAATAGGGAGGATTACCCTGTGTTGTGCCATAAGTGATTCAGGAGGCAGAGAAGAAAGCTGTGCTTTGTGGCCATTCCTAGAGCAAAGTGGAATATAGCCTAGTTTTTTAAAAGGGCTTCATTTTTTTTTTTCCTGCACAGTTCAATTTGGCAAATCCAGACGGGATCATTTGAGCCTGAACTGGCCAAAGAGTTACAATTAATTCAAGAATTGCTTTTAGCAAAATTTCAACGTTTTGCAAGCTAAGGGGTTGGACTGAATCGCCAGAGTAATGTGCTGTCATTAATGCACTGACCTTGAAATAGAGGACATGCCTTAGTAAAGGGGGCTCTCCAAAGAAACAAAAATATATTAATAGTGTTACATTGTGATTTATTTAAGTGGATGCTAGCAAAAAGTTGGGGTTGGAAACAAAGCAAAATGAAACTGTAAACAAATGCAACTTCTTCATTCTGACCAATAACCTGAAGTATTAAGTTAAATATTAACAAAATTCACATACTTATGTCTATAAAATTACTAAAAACAGTAAAGTGATTGATTATTTATGCTTAATTTAATAAATTTGTCAATGTTCCAGCAAGTTTTTCTCAAACTAAGAAAAATTAATGATGCTTGTTCAGTGTTATTTATCATAAACATCCCAATTTTCTGACAATTCTGGAAGGCAACAAAAAGAGCACCATTTTAAAATATATTTTAGGAGGACACCTGGGTGGCTCAGTTGGTTAAGCGACTGCCTTCGGCTCAGGCCATGATCCTGGAGACCCGGGATCGAGTCCCGCATCAGGCTCCCTGCTCTGCAGGAAGGCCTCTTCTCCCTCTCTCACTCCCCCTGCTTGTGTTCCCTCTCTGGCTGTGTTTCTTTCTGTCAAATAAATAAAATCTTTAAAAATAAATAAATAAAATACATTTTAGGGCACCTGGGTGGCTCAGTGGGTTAAAACCTCTGCCTTTAGCTGAGGTCATGATCTCGGGGTCTTGGGATTGAGGCCCCTGTCCGGCTCTCTGCTCAGCAGGGAGCCTGCTTCCTCCTCTCTCTCTGCCTGCCTGTCTGCCTACTTGTGATCTCTCTTTGTCAAATAAATAAATAAATAAATAAAATCTTTTAAAAAAATAAAATAAAATGCATTTTAGTCTTAAAGGCCTCAATAAATCACAAAGCATAGTTTGGAAAACCAGCAATAATCAAGTTGCTCAATGACTGTGTAAAATTGTGTATGTGTGTATATGTTTAACTTAAATTCTTTCCCCATAGTTGTGTTGTGCAGTTATGACTATGACTATAGTATAGTTCTCACTGTATGGAGGAGGAAATACAGGTTACATCTAAATGGACATATTTTATTGTGTTGGGAAAATTCCAAGACCTCCCGTACTGTTAGACCTTGAGGTTTAAGAAAATAGGATCCACAGCAGTGACAGTGGCACTTGTGCCAACCTTCCCAATATATTTGTAGTCATCACTGCCCCTCCATAATCACCTTTAGTCCCTGCAAAGGGATACAAAGGATACAACAGGAAATATACCAATATTGGCCAATGTACTGTCTTACCCTAGATAGGTGGCTACTTCTCATGTTTTCCTTTTGAAAATGAAGAAAAACTTATTTAGCACAGTGGCTTCCAATTTTTAATGAAATAAAACTTTAATAACAAAACTTCTAGGTTCCCTATATTGTAGTAGTTATTCTTTAAGCATCCATTGATTAAGACAATTCATAATGATACAATACTCTTTATAAAATCAGTATGCATTTAAAGAATGTAGATTTTACTAATATCCATGCATCCATATTCATTATTCATGCTGCATATTTTATTAGAGCTAAATTAAGACCAAACTGACAGTGCTTTCTGTGCATATGAATTGTTGAATGCTCTTTTGCTGGGACCTGTACTCCTTGATTGTGAACTCTTGCTGTAGACCATTCATTTTGCTGTCAAATTTCTTCTCACTCAAAATTGCCCTCAACTACCTATCCTATTTCCCTGCTCGCCATAATCTATTCTGAAGCAAGGTGACCCCCTAAAATGTAAGTCAGATCCTGACATGTCTCTTTGCAAGATCCTACAGTGTCTCCATCTTACCCAGAGGAGAAGCTATAATCCTTGCCATGGTCTATAAGCCCTTCAGGATGTTATGTTACCTCCTTGGTATGACCCCTAATACTCTCTTTTTTTCTCTCTCTTTCTCACTCACTCAATTTTAGGCACATTTCTGTTTTTGCTCTTCTCTGGACAACTGGGTCCAACTGATCCCACCAAAGGCTGTTGCCCTTCATAGTACCTGTGTCTGGAATACTTTTTCACTGGGGCTCACTCTTTTGTAATCTTCAAGCATTTGCTCATGTCAGCACATCAGACACTTCCCTCAACCATTCTATTTGAAAATTCATTTCTGACACTTTGTATTCCCTACTTCTCTTACCTTTTAAAATGTTCCTCTATAGCATTTACCACTAGCTGATATAATATAAAGATTATTTCCCTGTAGCTTCTTAGTTGAATTTCCCCATTTCAGTTAAGGCCTCATGAGGCTGGGAGATATATATTTATGGTTACTTTTAAAGATTTTTATTTATTTATTTGAGCTAGAGAGTGAGTAAGGAGAGAACACGAGCAGGGGCACAGGGAGAGGGAGAAACAGACTCCCTTGTTGAGCAGAGAGCCCAATGTGGGTCTGGATCCTATGACCTTGAGATCATGACCTGAGCTGAAGATAGATGCTTAACAGACAGAGCCACCTAGACACATCCTATCTATGTGCTTCTATTCACTATTCTGTCTCCCTTGGCTGAAACAATGTTGGACACAGGATACGTAGTTGATGAAGATTTGTGAAGTAATGAATGAGTGAATAAATGAGTCAGTTATTTTCCATGTTTGATTCCAAAATATAATGACCTTACAGTCACTTCTCAGCAAACCATACATCCTAGAACTCAATCTCATTCTATCTCAAAATTATTTATTTTATTTTTTATTCTTCCTGAGTGAATTTTGCCCTCTCTGTAAGTCACTAGCCCACTAAATATATGGCCTCCTTTCTGTTCTCCAACCAGTTCAGGCTCTTAATAGATCATAACAGTTCTTAATAGATCTTCCAAAAAATGCCACCTGGTTTAAAATGAGTTGCTTCAAAATGTTGGGGAAAATGAATTACTGTGTCCCACTCCCACTGTGCCAGTTTTTTTTTGTCTGCATGAAACACAGATTAAAAAGGGAAATAACTTCTGAATAATGTCCCTAATATAAAGATTTGACTGAAGTGAGGGAAAGAAGGAAAGGGATGGATTTAAATAAAAATGCAGAACTGCATTTGAAGAATCAGTACAAGTATGATAATGAAAAAGTACCAAGGAGATAATCCCTAAAACATAAGTCCCAATTTCCTTTTCACCTTACCCTTGAGAACCTTGCTGAACCACAAATGTCCACCAGTGGATCTGAATGACATCACTTACTCACACCGCAGTCTGTTTCTCCTATCTTCTTTGTCTATCTTCTCCATGTAATTTTTTAGTCATACCTTTTCATTTTTTAAGGTCAAATTCAAGTACTATAACTTCTATTAAATTTCCTTTATGTTCCCATTAGAAAATTTACCCTTCCTGGTAATTTTATAGCATCTAGTCTTTACATTTACTATACTATTTAACAAATGTTACCTGCCATTATGTTTATGCATGCATTTTATTTAATCTATCAGAATGTAAGCTTTTTAGGACAAAGACTATGTTGATTTATTATATAATCTTGAGCAATGACTCACCAATCTCACAGATTGGGTACTCAGTGTATGTGTGTTGCACAGAAGGATGGGTGGATGAAGGATAAATAATTGATAGATGATTGATAGATAGAGGGAATATATACTTGACCTTAGTAAAACCTTAAGCTTAAAAACACAGAGTCTCACTGCCAAGTACTTGATTCTTAGTTAATAGTAGTTTTGTAGTGTATCCAAAAGGTTTCTTTAAAAACAGATTTTAGTAAAATTAACTATAAGAATGAGAATCTTGTAGGACATTAAAGTTCCTTAAAAAAATATAGTTATTATTTGAAAGTGTCTTGAGAATGTAAAATAATTAGGGGATGTGAAAAAACAATTTTTTGAGTTCACTGCTTTTCTGCTATCTTAACTGCAACCCCAGATTAAGAAATATTTTTAAATGTTTGCTTCCAAATATAGTGAAGACATAAAAATAAAAAAATTATTAAATACCATTCTTCACTTCTAATTCAATAATAACAAATATAAAACTTACTATGTGCCATGCATTGTTGGAAATTATCATTTTAATTAAGTTAATATTAGATTTATAATCTAAGTCCCTCAAAATTTTAATTCTAAAACTTAAACTGATAAGAAAAAAATAACCTACCTATCAAGGATAACTCTTTTATAATCAATTACATTGAAAGCATCAATAATTGTATTAGAACTTTTTAAATTTCCTATTATACATGTACCATTATTCCAGTATAGATGGAAATGTGTAAATGCTCTCATTTGAGTGGCTCTCCTATTTAATTTCATATTTACCTATAAATAGTGCTATGTTTCCTTACTTCTAAATAGGTTAAATCTTAAAGCATAGCTGCCATCTGTTAAGATAACCAAAAACTATGCCTATGAAAAATAAGAGTGCAGTGCTGAATAAAATTACAGTGAAAAACAAGACTTCCCCCCCACCCTCACAGGAGAGGAGACAGAGCACCAAAAAGTCAAATGAGGTGGAACTAAGATTGAAACCTGTGAGGGCACTTAAGCAAAGGCTTTATACAATGGTTAAATCCATCCAAGTTGGAAAATCTTGAATAGTCCATTAACTGTGGGCCTTTCTACGCTCATTACTATAGGAAGTTATCCTAGGATATAAGAAAAAGAGAAAGCAATTCACTTATCTTAGTCAAGTCAGCAATAAGTTGATGGGCTTCTTAATACATACAACTCATAGAGTGGTTACAACCCGAAGGGGGCAGCATCACGTTTTAAAATCATAATCTACTTTGCCTTCAATAACTATTGTTCCTTCTGTTCTAAGATATTGTCATTCTGCTATTCTTCACAGTTCCAATACACTAACATTTGCCTATCCTTATCATGCGAATCACATTTTCTTGTAAATTGTATTATTTATTCCATTTGTAAACCTTGTTTTATTGTGAAGACAGAAATATGAATAATGCACTACGTGGTTCTTCCAGGAACTCATAGTTGGAGAGGCTGCTGCCTATGTTTGTGTGCACAGGGTGATAAATGCAAAAACAAGCACATATACATTGTGCAAAATTAAGATAGAGGATGTGTGAATACACACATGGGAGGTATTGTCTACAAAGATTTCCTAAACAATGTAATGCCTCACTTGGATGCTGAATGTATTTTTTTTCCTTAAGTAGATAGGTTAGAAAATGTTCTGGTGAGAGGTAAAAAAAAAAAAAAAAAAAAGTACAAAAATATGAAAGTGTAAAGCAAACTTTCCATATAGGAAACTTGGGGGGAAAATCAGAATTCCAGGAGTATAAAGTAACATTTAAACATCAGGTTTATGGAAAATGGTTTTGGGAGCTAAAGTTTAAGTTATAAAAAAATCTTCAGCTGTCGTGATGACAGGAGTTGGTATCTTCTCTGGCACTGAGGAGGTAAAGACTAGACTTCTTCGGTTTTAGGAGTCTCTTGGCAGTGGATGAAATATGGATGATTTCTCAGTAAGGAAATGGTGAGAATAGGAAGTAACAGAAAGCAATTGGAGGTAATGGAGATTTCCTAAGAAGGGTTCCTATAAGATGGTTCCAAGTTCTCTCGCTTAGGAGCTAGAATGAATCTACATATCATCTGCCCAGAAAGTTAATATGGGATAAGAAAATACTGGAAGAGACAAGGCATTTCTTTATTTTGGAAATTTTTAATCTGTGGAACATCCATATGACAATCCATTTGGATATGCAAGATTTTTTTATTTGTATTTTAAAAACCTTGATTTCATGGGGAAAAGAATAATTAAAGCTTAAGAGCTTGAAGTCTTGAAAGCAACATTACCTTTTAAGCAGGAATCTTAAATATGAAAGTTTCCATTTATTTTTTCTGAATTTTTGTTTTTTAATGATTGTAAGTATATAATTATTAAATATAAACCTCCTCATGCAAATCCAATAGGGACAACCAACTTTATGATATCTTTCTTTTCCTGTCACTTCCTAGTGTCTCTTGAGTTCTTTATCTTTGTCAATGATCATCATAAAAAAACAAAAGTCTCTCAATAATTCAACTGAGTGTCAACACAGAAACATTTTTAGTTTAAGGAGGAGTACTAGTTTCTAATTTTCTGATAAAAATAATAAAAACTGAGGTCATCTGATGACTTTTCAGGAAACTTCATTTATCCATCTGGATAGTTATATAGGAGAAATGCTTCAATGTACGTGAAACCTGGAAGGGAAGTATGGATTTAGGATACAGATTAAGGTAGGACTAGAATTCACAAACATTTTTGCAGGCAGATGGAGGCAGTAATGACTAGCCCTAGGCAAGTCAGCAAGAAAATACAGAGACATGATGAGAAAAGCCCAGAAAAATAAAATGCTGGTATTATTACATTTTTCTCAAATATTTTTTTAAATAACAGAAAGAACAAAATATAAAACTACCCACTATGTGTGCATCTAGATTTTATGAATATCAATGTTTTATGAGTAAGAAAATTGTTTGCCTTCATTGAACTCTTTTAACATAGTCTGCTATTCTTTTTTAAGTTTGGGTTCAGTTTTCTTTTGTATTTTAATATTCCTCTCCATTGTGGATATATGATTCTGAGTGTGATATGTGGAAAGAAGAATCATACAGATGTCTATAATTCTTATCTCTTCTCCCAGTAGGTTTGTTTTTAATTCACTCTCCCACATTTGTACCCCTACCCTACTTAAAAAAAAATGAAATCCCTTCTTATTCATTAGCATTTTAATAGAAAAAGACTACCGTAATAGTATATGCTATGTCCATATGCTATGTTAAGTAGGACAGAGCATTCTGTAATTCCCAGAAGAAAAGTTCCATGCAGGCTACATACAACATTTTAATTATATCAGTACTAGATTGTATTATTTTCTTTCCACATAACAATTACGGTAAGAGCCTCTAAATGCCTAAAAATAAGATTTGGTAATTTTTCCTATGTTGTGAGAGTATATGGCTCTCTAAAATTACTTTAAATATTATCAGGCAAAATTGAAATGAATACATTTTAAATCTAGTGAAATTGTAATGTAAAACAGTCATTCCAGTTCCCTGTCGGCTACACAGAGCTGTTACAGCTCTCCCAACAAGGCTCCAAATTAATTACCCTGGACGTGTCAATACATTAACAGTGTCTCAAAATCTGTCCTTTTATCTGAACAGTATATTTAGTGGAGGCTCCTTGTCAAACACAATATAGTATACAATAGCCACCATGAGTCAAAGAAATTGCTAGATTCTGATATGTCCGGTGGAGTTCTACATTTCAAGCTGTGACACCTATGCTCAATTGACTTTGGGATGCATAAATCATCAGGGAAAAGCTAAAGAATGAATGAACAACTTGTCATAATATATAAACTTTATTAATATAAAGAGATAAATAGGAAGAGCAAAACTTACAACTATCAGACCATTTTTATTTGATATTTTAACTTATTCTTTTATTTTTTAAAAGATTTTATTTAGTTATTTGACAGAGAGAGAGAGAGAGCAGCAGAGGGAGAAGCAGACTCCCCACTTAGCAGGGAGCCTGATTTGAGGCTTGATCCCAGGACTTTGGATCATGACCTGAGCTGAAGGCAGATATTTAACCAACTGAGTCACCCAGGCACTCCCTAACTTACTCTTTTAAAGCATAATTCAGATTACAACAGTTTTCAGTTTATTTGATAACTGCCTCACAATTAATATTTGAAGTAGCCAGACATGTATTCCCAATTTTGAATAGAGCTACCTCCCCAGCTCTCAAATTTCTTTTTCTTTTATTTTCAGTGGGGCTCCACTGACCACCTTCAAAAAAGCAAAGGGCCCATTTCTGCATGCAAAAGAGTAGATACCTATCTTAGACCTTCTATCTTATTTTTAATATATCTCTATTTGGCTTCCTTGTAGTTATCTATCATCAACAATAATAAAAACAGTAACAAAAATACCAGTTATCTTCAGAGTTGTCAGAATGATACATTTAACAGTTTATAAAGCCCCCATAAAGTTTCTCATTTTGATCTCTGGCAAGCAGATGGCACATGTTTAATTATGGTCCTATTATAGGTAATTAAAAACAATGTTCAATGATCTGTCCATAGTCCCTCAGCAATTGAATGGTGAAGGCCAAACATGAGCCCAAATCTTCAGATTCCTACTTCACATCTTTTTTCTCTTTACCTGTCAAATCTTTAATGTCATAGTCACCTAAAAGAGTCAATTGAAAGCTTACTGGTTTAATAGAGTTAATCTTCCTGGGGCAGATTTCCATCTCTTTTTCTTTCTCTCCCTAGGTCATGTTTAGTCATAATCTTTCCCATGACTGTTTTGCTTTTATCTGAACCTTTAACTTGTTCACATAATCAGTGTTCATCTTTTCCTTTGATTAAATACTGTAAGACTCTCTGAACCATATTATCCATTTTCTATATCACCTTTTTTGTTCTTTTTTCAAGGATAAAATGTTCCCATGTGCTATATAAAATGTATTTTTTTAGGATGCTATATATTAGGAGGACACATCTGTACCAAAGTAATATCCAGGCACCAGATTCTACAGAGAGTGAATATTCTGCACATATTTAGTAGTAAAGTGGATCATGACAGCTCAATCAACTTTGGCAAAGAAAAAAGATCCCTAGAAAAGGCAAACTTCAGAAGACTCCACTCCTGTTTCTTCTGTTATTGGGTGCTAACTTTTTATTGGCTATGGATTATTTTGGTTACTATGATATAAAGGAAGTTTGTGGAGAAGGGTCAAGAAATGTGAGGAGGACTCCTTTATAACAGCTTGTGAAGTTTTTTTGTTTTTGTTTTTTGAATCAAGCTTGAAAAGAGACATGTTTGGTTCTTTGGGGAATCCAGACATCATGTGGTAAACAATAATAAAAATAAAAACCAAGATTGTCTAATCAGAATCACGACTGTCTGCTGAATATTAACCACAAATAGGAATGTGGTTTGGGAAAAGGAAGCAGGACTCATTACAGATAGAATACTGAGATATGAGAAGAATATACACATTCCTGCAAAAGTTGGTTAGCAGATTTGTAATGCTTCAGATTGAATCCTAAAGAGCATTGGGGCACCAGGAGTTATAAGAGTAAGGTCATCTGCTTGTCTTCAAGTTATAGTTATTCACTGTCAACTCAAGCCTGGTGTTGTAAAACCCCACAGAAGGCTTTAAGGGATACACATATCATCATTCCATTCTGACTCCAAATCTTCCTTTTCTCAACCTGATCATCTTCCTGCTATGAAAACTCCCACTGTATCCCCTGGAGCAGCTTCCTTACCCAGGTGTACTCAACACCCTCCCAGTTTCCAGCTCCCAAACTTCTGTTTTCTCACCATGTTGGGGGATCTTGCCATTCAATCTCTCCCACTCATACCAGGTCTCTGTTCACTGGTCCCTCTTTCTGCCCTCAAACTGTGTCTCTTTATTTGATTTTTCCACCAGCACTGAAGATTTTATATTTGGACTACAAATTCTGGTTCTTTTTTCCATTCAGAGATACTTTTGAAATTGTTGTCATCACTCTGTCTTGCTACGTTGCTTCCCATCATCACTCAACCCTGGGTAGCATGGCTTCTGCCTTGACTGATCATCTGTTCTTTCTAAGGCACTTGTGGAATGAACATTTTAATCCTTCTCTTTCTTTTCTTTCAACAATATTCAACATGTTTGATGACTCTTTTCCATCTTGAAATTGTTTATCTCATGAACAATTGTGATAGTACCTGCTTTTAGTGTTCTTTCTGATCTTCTACAATTCCTTCTGAAACCCTTGTGTTGACTTTGATTTTCTGTTGATACTTTTTAGCAGCTGCAGTAAGATATAATTTACAACAATAAATTTTGACCATTTAATGCATATTATTCAATAAGTTGTGACAAGTATGCACCAGTAACACACCTCTAGGATCCAGACAATGGACAAATCCATTGCCCTAAAAGTGTCCTGATGCCTCTTTGTCATCCTTCTCTCCAGCCCCTCTTTGCCACCCTTTCATTCCCAGGCAATCATTAATCTACCTGTCATCACTATAACTTAGTCTGTCTTTTCTAAAATTGTACATAAATGGAATATTATACTATGTGCTCTTTGTCATCTGGCTACATTCAAATAGCATCATTATTTTGAAATTCATCCATATTGTCACATGTGTCAATAATTTATTCTTTCCTACATTAAGTACCACAATTTCTTTATACTTTCTTCAGGTGGAGTGACATTTGAGTTGCTCCCAGTTTTTACTTCTTGCAGATAAAGCTGTTACTAATATTTTAGCACAACTCTCTATATAGGATATATACTTTCCTTCCATTTCTCCTGTGTAAATATCAAGAATAGAAATGGCTGAGTCATATGTTAGTTATATGTTTCACTTTTTAAAGAAGTTTCCAAACTTTTTCTCAAAGTTGTTGTACTGTTTAATAAAACTTTACCAGGAGTATATCCACATTCCTTTGGTCTATAGTCATGTTAACAATGGGTATGATCAGACTTTTTTACTATAGAGAATTTAATAAATGTGTTGGACCATCTTAATGTGACTTTAGTTAACATTTTCTTGATGATTAATGATGTTAAACATCTTTTTATGTACTTGCATCTGTACATCATCTTTGTTGAAGTGCCTGTTCAAATCTGTAGTCTATTTTATATGAATCTGTTTGTTTTCTTTTTAATGGTTTGTGAGATATCTTTATATACATAGGGGTAAAGTCCTTTATCAGATATTTGTTTTGCAAATATTTTCTCCCAACCAGTATATTTTGTATTTTCTTTCTCTAAGGAGTGTCTTTCATGAAGCAGATGTTCTTAATTTTGATAAAATCCAATTTATCATCCTTGGTTTTTCTGGATTATAATTTTGATTCCGTTATAAGAAACATTTGTTTGGACACTTGGGTGGCTCAGTGGGTTAAAGCCTCCATCTTCCGCTCAGGTCATTATCTCAGGGTCCTGGGATGGAGATCCTCCCTGCTGAACAGAGAGCCTGCTTCTTCCTCTCTCTCTGCCTGCCTCTCTGCCTACTTGTAATCTCTCTCTCTGTCAAATAAATAAATAAAATATTTTTTTTAAAGAAAGAAACCTTTCTTTGACTCAAAGTTACAAGATTTCTCCTATATTTTCTTCTAGAAATTGTATAATGTCAGGTTTAACATTTAGGTCCATGATCCACTTTGAATTACTTTTTCTATATACTTAATGGTGTGGATTATGGTGTGGCTACTCTACATATTGTTTTTCAATCATGCCAGGAGCATTTTTTAAATGTACAATATGCCTATTTATTTGGGTCTCTGTAGTTTCTCAATAGTATTTGATAGTTTTTAGTGTACAGTTCTTAAAGATTTTTATTTATTTGAGGGAGAAGAGTGAGCATGAGTGTGGTAAAAGTAGAGGGAGAGGGACAAACATGCTCTACTCGGAGCATGGAGCAATGTGGGGCTCAATCTCATGACCCTGAGATAATGACCTGGGCCAAAATCAAGAGTCAGATGCTCAACAGACTGAGCCACCCAGGTGCCCCATTAAATAATATTACTTTAATAATATTATTTATAATAATATTACTTTAAAAATACATTCTTTACATCCATTGCTAGCATATAGATATAAAATTGATTTTTGTAAACTGATCTTGTGTTCTACAACTTTATTAAACTCACTGATTTGCTCCAGTAACAACTTTGTAGCTTTGATAGCATTTTCCACATAGATGATTATGTCATCTTCAAATAATAAGAATTTCACTTTTGCTTTTCAAACTGGATGTATTTTTATTTGTTATGTATTTATTTTACTTTATTTCACTTACTAGAATTTTCAAGGTGGCTCAGTTTGTTAAACAACTGCCTTCGGCTCAGGGCATGATCCTGGAGACCCGGGATCAAGTCCCACATTGGGCTCCCTGCTCGACAGGAAGCCTACTTCTCCCTCTCTCACTCCCCCTGCTTGTGTTCCTTCTCTGGCTGTGTTTCTCTCTGTCAAATAAATAAAATCTTTAAAAAAAAAAAAAAAGAAAGAAAGTCCAATAGCTTAAGGAGGTTCCAGTCTATTCCCTAGTTTACCAAAAGGTTTTTTTTTTTTTAGGAGTTGATGTTGGATATTTTCAAATACTTTTTTTCTAATTATTGAGATGTTTGTACAGTTTTTCCTTTTCAACCTATTAATATAATTATAGCAATCTGGTCCAATGAGAAGATAAAAATCCACTTTAATAGAAAAATGATTAAAGAAATCCTCTTGTTTATCACAGAGCATATATTGAAGCTTTCAGTGGGAACTGCGAGGCAATGAATTGATAACTGACATCACCTACCCTTTTGTCTATTCAGTTTCCATATGTATTCTTTCCTATTCATTTTAATTCCCTTACAACGAAAAACTAACAGGATATTCCCACTAACTAGATACATGTATCCCTCTTACAAGAGGTTCTCATTCTTACTGAAAATGAGAAGACACAGCCCCAACAATTTTGTTTCTAAGGGAGACAACTTTAATAACTCCCCAAATTCAGTCATGGCCCTACTAAATATTCTGTTAACAAAAGACTACATTGTAAAGTTAAACTCCAGTAATTTATACAGGAATTTAAAAAAAAAAAAGAAAAGAAAATGGGAAGGAGAAAGAAGAATACAATGATTAATAGACACAAATAAACACATGCATATAACAAGCATAGGGAAAATACACAAAGCAAATATTTCTCTAGTTTGCCCAAAGATTATAGTTGATCTATACAGCTTTCTTCTTTAACTACTCATTCAATAATTCCTTTGTTTTCAGCCAGAACCTCAGCTCCTCTGCTTCCTTTAGCAATTATTCACTCCCCAATATATATTCATTTCCCTAATGGTTGGAATCCTGAGTCACCCTATCTTTTCTGGTTCTTATAGTTTTCCATCGATTTTTACTGTTGTCATGCTGAGGAACGCTTTAAAGAATCCCCTTCATTTCCATACCTAGTCTTCTTTACCTTTATATGTAGCAACAACCTTGATTTCCTCTTGGTTATTAAAATCAATCATTCCAACTAGTATATTATCTTTCTCTCTTTCTCTCTCGCTCTCTCTCTCTCTCTCTTTTTTTTTTTTTTTTTTTTTTTGCCTTTTTTGTTCAATGACATAGGAATCCAAAGTGGCCAGATGAGGGATGCCTGGGTGGCTCAATCAATTAAGCGACCTACTCTTGATTTTTGTCTCAAATTATGATCTCAAGGTCATGAGATCCAGCCCTACATGGGATTCCAGGTTCAGTGGGGAGTCTGCTTCTCTTCCTCTTCCTCTCTCCCTGACCCTCCCCCCACTCACCGTCTCTCTCTACAATAAATAAAAAGCTTTTGAAAAATAAAATATAATAAAATGGCTAAATGAAGGTTTCAACTTCTGATTTAGTGAAACTTTAAATTTTCCCTGTTGGAAGAATTTTGCTCTTGGACACTAAGATCTTAAAGCTGGCAGAGCTCAGAAATGCCAGAGTAAAAAGTAAAAGTCTGCACGAGTAATTAGTTGTGATACAGTAGCCACTCCCACTTCCAAAGCTTGATTCCTGAACCCATGTATTCCCACAATGGGGGAAATAATGCCATAAAATAATCTTTGATTCAAAACATAAAATATATGCTATAAGATAGAACTCTTTACCTTCAGGATATTGCTCCTCAAATACAGCCATAAGTGTGTCTTTAATAAGTCATTCTACCATTCCATAAAAGCAGTCACTTCTGAGTGATGGGATATAAAATAAGTTGATTGATTCACAGACATGAGCTTATTACAGTACTTCCTTCACTTGAAATGACTTTGATTTGACACAGTACCATATGGAATACATAATGTTAAATAAGTCACTCTGTGACTGTATGGGTAAAGGTGCTTACAGAAGCATTATAAGAAGGGAGGGCAAATCCATATCCAGAATATGTTTCTACTCCACTGAGGTCAAATCTTTGCCCTATCTATGAGGGAAGAAGTAAAATATAATTAATCTACCACTACACGGGAGGCTTGTTCCCCTTACCCTCACAAAATTTTGCCATATGAGGGATTCTATATTAGTTTTTGCTATTGACCGGTCAATTGACAGTAGCAGTATTCATGGTCAGGAGTACCCATGTTGTTGAGCCTAGAATAGCCTCTGTCCATACCATTGTGACCACTTTATCCATGAACCCTTTTGGTCAGAAATGGAGTAACTGAGCAAAGAAGTTGACTATGAACTGAAGATCATGTCATTTTGGCCACTGATTATTATTTTGTCTATTCCGATAATTAACAGTTTTCTCTGCAGTGGATACACTTTAGGGAGAACTCACATGAGACATATATAATTTTACAATACAAGTTTATTCTAAAAGGTCTATCCATACACTTCTTTCTCATGCATAAGTTTTCATCAGTTTTCCAATATTATTCCTTCCAAATCCATGGACATCTACTCAAACCATTATCAACCTCCCATAAACCTGTGCTTTTGCCTAATTTTCATCTAATCAATAGAGGACAACAAAATTTACTGCTCAAAGTTCTTCTGCCCGTGGGGAATTTCTTCACTTATTTTCAGGGTCATTGCTGAATGGGTGGATAGTGCTACAACATTCCAAGTAATTCTATTACTTATCATGTAACCCATTTTTATAGCAGACTTAACATTGTTCCTCCTCAGTTACTAGTTCATAAGGAACTCTCCAAAAATCTGAACACTTGGTCCGAGGGAAAGAAGACAATTCAGCAGGGGTTGATGTCAAAGACATCAGAATCACCTATTCATGCAACTAAATTTGTACCTTGCTCATCAGATATATTCAGCATAATGATGCCAACATACTAGACCAGTATGCTGGTTTATGAAATCTCAAAATGATAAAGACTTAAGCAGACAATACTACAGCAAAAAATAGAAGAATTGTTTAACTGGTGCTGTATGAATTATACTGTTGGCTGTAGCAGCTTAAGATAAAGAGTTTTTAGTCATATTTAAAAATTGGTATGGAGGGGCACCTGGTGGCTCAGTCATTAAGTGTCTGCCTTCAGCTCAGGTCATGATGCTGGAGTCCCAGGATTGAGCCCCGCATTGGGCTCCCTGCTCAGTGGGAAGCCTGCTTCTCCCTCTGTCATTCCCCCTGCTTGTGTTCCTTCTCTAGCTGTTTTTCTCTCTGTCAAATAAATAAATAAATAAATAAATCTTTAAAAAAAATTTGGTATGGAGAAAAGACATGAGCCAGGTCAATAGTAACGTACCAAGTACAAGGGGCTATACGTACCAAGTACAAGGGGCTATACCGATTTGTTCCAGTAACGTTACTACATCTGGTACAGCAACTGCAATTGGAGTCACCAGCTGATTAAGTTTATAGTAGTTCACATTCTCCATTCGATATCTGCATAAGTAAAACTGATAAATTAAATGGGGGGGGTATGTGTGTATCACCACTCCTGCTTCTTTTAAGTCTTCATGTTGGCATGAATTTCTTGTCCTTCATGGGTGTGGTATTTCTTCCAGTTTACTGTCCAATCTTTCCAGGAAGTTAAATGGGCTTCCATTTAGCCCTTATCACTAGAATGGCCCCTCATTATAGGGGCTCAAGAGCTAATGTGTGCATTATGGCAGGTGTCGTTTGTCTATTCCAGTTATATATTCAGGAACTAGGGAGAAAACCACGTGTCTGCAAATCTAATGGAACCTCTGATTCACACTTAAGACTCCACCCAACCAACATTAACCCTTATTTTGACTGGTGGGCCACAGTGGCATTTTAAGCCACCAAGGATAAGCCTCAGTTCAGAGCTAGTATCAAGTAATCCCTGAAAGATCTGGGTGTTTCTTTTCCCCAAAACAAAGTCACTTTAGTACCTGGGTGAAGATATCTCTGGAAAAGGCTTGGAGGAAGATTTACAGTGTATATGTTCACAATATAGTGCTGTGTCCTCCCCCAAAGCTACCAGAACTCTTTCAAGGGGCTCTGAGTCTGTGAATGAACTTAGGTCTGGAAACTTGGTAAGAAGCCATATTTCACCATTTTGACAATTCAAGTCAGGATCTTAGTTAGTAGATCTAGAGTTTTTCCTGTTATGTAAAACAAACAATACCCTAGTAAGCTGTCCATTTATATCATTTGAGAAACACTGTGATCAATTAGCCACTACTAAAAATCTCTGCATGTCAATGCATTTGATTACTTTTATGGTTGATGTGACCACCTTGCCTTTGATGTCTAAGTGCTGCTGCTTGACATCTACTATTCTGTGATTCTATCATTCTTTTTTGAAATCAGGGAGCCCATCTGAATGGTGTCAGCCTCTGCAGTCACACCTGACCTACAATGGAAAGTGATCACAGAATCTTTCAAAGATTTTGCTCTCACTAATATATTTATCAGTGCCTTAGTGATGAGAGTTTTTCCTAGGTCTTCTTGTGGATTCTAGTTCTGGAATGGGTGTGCAGTTTATGAATAATAGCTCTAATCCAACATTTCCATCTCCCTGAGACTTTGGATTCTCTTCCCACTTAATATCAGGGAAGCTCAGGAATCTGTTTCATTAAATAGATGCTATGATTGAGTTCATAGCCACTTGAATAAACAAAGCAAGTGGCTAGAGCCATATCCAGCTGCACTAACTTTGGTGCATTAAGTTTGGAAACTCTATTAAGTGTACCCATTTCAGTGAAGTCAGCCCAATGTTGTGTTATATTATGCCCTTTTTGGCTGAATGCTCTTAACACCTATTTCTATATGTTTCTCAGATTTCTGCTGATATATATATTAGCAAGGTGTTGAAAATCTTTCAGTGGATAAGCTATTTCCTTTTCTTCCTGGAGTGTGGAGGAAAGGAATTCCTGTCCTACTGGAATATGCTGAGATTTAACTGTAGTTATGGGTTTAGTGGCAACAGGTGGTTGCAGTGGGTCTTGAGGAAAATGAACATTCCCTTTTATGGTTATCAGAGTTTTCAATATAAGGAAGCCTTCTTGGCCCTTTGATGGTAAGTTTCCTTTACTTCTAAAGAAGTCTCAGAATAACAAAAGGATTGAAGATTGTCAGTTTCATCTGGATCCAATGAGATGTCCACATTTCTAGTTTCAGAATTTAATTCTTTCTTGGTTAATGCCTTGTCATGTGAGAAACTAAGAGAGACTGAATTCAACCATCATTGTAATACAATTCCTGTGATTAAAAAATTGTACTTGGGGCTCCTGGGTGGCTCAGTTGGTTAAGCGACTGTCTTCAGCTCAGGTCATGATCCCGGAGACCTGGAATCGAGTCCCACATCGGGCTCCCTGCTCAGCAGGAAGCCTGTTTCTCTCTCTCTCACTCCCCCTGCTTGTGTTCCCTCTCTGGCTGTGTTTCTGTCTATCAAATAAATAAAACCTTTAAAAAAAATTGTGCTTGATTTTAAACAATATCTGCCCTGTGGCTACTAAAAATAAGAGATTCTTTCAGAGCTATTATGAAAGCTGTATAATTATCATAGTCAAAATCCAAGTGGTGCTATAGCACTTTAAGATAACATAAGAATCTCCCAACAGAATATTTTTATGTCTTAGCTCCTTACCACTGTTATCTTTTCAATACACTTTATATCTACATAGAATATACAGTGGGTATTGTATTTACATGGTTATTTTCATGTTAAACAATAAATTATCTTTTCAAGATGTTTAAATTAAAAATTTGTCTCTATATTTATGTCCATAGCTAACATTTCCAGTACTCTTCATTCCTTATGTATATTCATGTTTCCCTCTGGTGTCATTTTTCTTTCTCCTTCACCAAATAAAGGGATTTGCTCAGTATTTCTGCCAGTGCTGATGACTGTTTTTTTTGTTTGTTTGTTTGTTTTTTAAGATTTTATTTATTTGACAGAGAGAAACACAGCCGGAGAGGGAACACAAGCAGGGGGAGTGAGAGAGGGAGAAGCAGGCTTCCTGCCAAGCAGGGAGCCTGATGTGAGACTCGATCCTGGGTCTCCGGGATCATGCCCTGAGCCGAAGGCAGTCGCTCAACCAACTGAGCCACCCAGGCGCCCCCAGTGCTGGTGACTGTTAATGAATTCTTTAAGCTTTTATATGTCTGAAAATACATTTCTCATTTATATTTTGAAAGTATTTTCTCTGGGTATAGATTTGCAGATTATCAGAATTTACTTTATTTTGTTGTTACTCTCTCTTGGCACAATGGGTTTTCAATCAAAAACAATGCAATGTCATCTTTTTTTGCATACATTATTTCTAATTAGACATATGCTCTAATTCTTATCTTTTTCCTTAAGTGTATAATCTTCCATGCCACTCTGGTTGCTTTTAAGATATTCTATCACCGGTTTTAAGCACTTTGGTTATAATGACCATTGGTATAATTTTCCTCATGATTCTAGCATTTGGGTTTTGTTGAGATCCTTAGTATCTGTGAGTTAAGAGATTTTATCAAATTTGGGAAAAGTACATCCCTTCTTTCTTCTTTTTTTATTGTTCTCTTTTGTTTAGAAGACTCCAATTATATTTATGTTAGATCACTTGAATTTCTCCTGCAGCTCCCCAATGCTCTATTTTTCTTTTTTTACTATTTGTGTTTTATGTGGGATATTCCCTATTGTTGTGACTTCAGATTCATTAATTTTTTTCTTCAGAATAGTCTTATCTGCAATTAGTCACATCTAGCATTTTTCATCCCAGATATTTCAATTTTCACATCTAAAAATTCAACTTGCATTTTTTTTGCAACTTGTGGCTTATGTCACAACTTGTTCAATATTTTCTCTAATTCTTCAGTATCTATTCAAGACGATAACATCATTTGCTCACCAAATCCATTATGGTCTCATCTTCAATCACTTTCCCATTTATTCACTTAGTAATATTTGAAATATACTTATGCTAAAATAATTATTTAGTTCCTTAAAAATTAAAATACAAATTTAAATAAACATCCTATATTTTATCTGGAATTCCTAATAGCAAACTTCACCTCATGACAATTTCTAACTTCTTTACTTACCTTCTTAGACTAATCACCAATAAGTGTCATGTTACCTTATTCATTGACTAATAATCTGTCTCTCCCACAGAAGAAGGTAGCTTTTGTGAGGGTAAATATTTATATCTGTTTTGCTCACTGTTGTTTTGCTTATAACAATGCCAGTACAAAATTGACATTTTCTAAATATAGACTGAATGAATAAATGGAAGAATAAATAAATATTTATGTAAGTGATTGATTAATTAATCTTGAAGAAAATTTCTTCCTGAAAGATAAAATGACAGAGAAGAGATAGGAGAAAGTAAAACCGAGGTTGTTATATAAATCACAGTGCCTTTTTTTGTTTTTTACATCATCTTCCACTTTCCTGATTACATTCCAGAAAATATTATTTAGAAGTGGACAGTGATATATTTTGTGGTTTCCTGGGCACTTAGTATTAAGCTGAATATCCTACCAGAAACAGTCATATAATGAAATGAGCCATTTGTTCCACATTTAGGTTATTTTTGTTCTCTAAAATACACTTTTTTTCTGACTGATTCTATGAACCACTTTTCTTTTTCTCATACCAGAAGAACTTTAAAGAACTTGACTGCTTCAGCCTCTGATTCAAATTGAAGGGTGGCTGGAAGGATAGTTTTGTACACAAAGGGAAGGGTGATGTTTTAATTTTCTTTCCCTTGTTCCTGTGAAAGTCAATTCTGTAAACCCTGCCATCTAAGTAATGAGGCTTGTGAGCTTGGGTTATACTTAAGGATTCCACAAAGAGAATATTATATTACAGTTTCTCTCTCTAGTTCCTAAATGTCTGCATTGATATTACCAAGCAGTATAAAGATATCAATCATCAAAAAGCTTATCGACTGCTCAAAATAGTTCTATCAATATCTAATTTGCTCTCTGATCTAATGCACAGTCAGCCAGTGCAATGCCAACATCCTGGCTCTGTCTTTCAGGATATGTCATCTTTCCTCTACAGACAATGAGAAAGCTTTAATTTTCTCCTTGGGCCCTACCCATCAAGAGATCCTCTTTATGTGCTAGAAGAGAAAATATTTTTTAAAATACCGATTTTTCTGTTCTTGTTACTCTACAGTCTATACCTTAAGAGTTTAAAGTGATACAGAGCACTTGCTTCAAGTTTTACATTAAAAAAGAATATGTCATTTTAAAACATCCTGCAAAATTGTTATCATTGAACCCATGAATAGCAAACCCCTGCTCAGCATTCATTATAAAATCATGCCCATTTGCAACAATGTATCTAACTCTCTCCTTGCAGCTATGGCTTTCAATGTGAAATAGCTCCTTAAAGGGACAATTTGGGCAAAAGTTAAAAGTAGACTATATATATTCCAGGGTTCATATCTGATTCCAAACACTTCTCTTATATACTCTTCAGTCGTTTTATTTGTATAGCCACATTATTTTTCTTTCAAATGACAAAAAAGAACTCTACCCAAAATATAGTCAGTAGTAACTTCCATTTAATGGAAATAGTCTTATACTATGCATAAGTGACTTAGCGTACCTAAAGGACAACTCAGTCATTTATTGATTCTCATTCATCAAGTATTTATTGATCATTGATATACGGTTCAAGCCTTGTGTTAATTACTGTGGGCAAAACACCCAAACAACATGGATCAGATCCTGTGTTCCTGAAATTTCTGATCTAGAGGAAGAGGAGCCTAAAATTTCATATTCTCACAGTTTATCTGAGCTGGCCACATCTTTTTTTTATATCCCATTTTTTCCTTTTGCTGTACATATGTTTAGGATTTAAGAAGCCCGTTTTGAGACCATGTTAAATCTTTAAAACTATTGACTATATGAGCACAGTAAGAAAGCACAGGAACTTTGATTCAGTTTTCTCCATTCTACTTGTTCACTCTTCATTCTCTTTATTCCTCTCAAGTGAAAGAGTATTCTGGAGACTCTACAAAACTTGGGGACAAAGTGGTGTCTTAGCAGTCTCTGTAAACATTGTATAATGGAATGAGAGATGAACAAAACATGGGAGAGAACAAAAACTGATGGTAACGAACCTTTCTTTCCTCCACTGCTACAAGAAACTTTGCCATTACTTAAAATATTCTCCAATCCCCAGTGCTTCCCTCAGTGATAACAAGAACATTTGCTCCTTGGCCAGCACCACTGCATTTCAGAAATCTTATCAGAAGGAATATACATATAACATCGGCAGACATCCAGGATATCAGTAGAAAGGATTACGGTACAAATATGACATTTAAATACTGACTAAAGTAGCATGCTTCCTGCCAAAACCCAGAAAATATAGATCTAAGATCCCCAGGGGAAGTTGGAGGGCAGTTACGTTTAATAAAAATCTGACCTTTCTAAAGTAGGAAAACGAGAAGGCCCTGTGCACTGTCAGTTCAGAGGAAGATTCCTGGTGGGAGGAACTGAGCCTTAGCAGTTTCCAGATTTAGTCCTACAAGTGAAAAAAAAGCTGGCCATTATAGCATGAAAGTTGCTATGCTCCTTTGTAACTCAAAAACAAAACTGAGCAGTGACTATTAGGTTGGAGCTATGTGTGTTTGCTATCGCTGCATAACAAAGTACTCCAAAATTCAGTTACTTAGAACAGCAAATATGTATGCTTTTCTCACATATTTGAAGGTCAGCAGGAATTGGCTAATCTAGGCTGAGCTTGGCTCAGGTGGTTTGCCTCTTATCCGTGTGACATGTGTCCTCCTCCAGAGACAAGCAGGCCAGTTGGGGTGTGCCTTTCCCATAGAGATGTCAGAGTACAAGAGTGCAAGGGAAACCTTCAAGGATTCTTAAGGCATGGTTTGAAGGAGAATCTTCTCATTTCTACTTCATTATAGTATTTAAAGCAAGTCACGTGGTCAACTCCAAATTTGAAGTTTGATAAAATAAACCCTTCATCTTTAGGGGACAGAACTGAACTAAATAGAGGAAGAAATGAAAAAGTATCTGCCATCTTCCTAGGAGCCAAGAAGAATATATGTGTTCTATCTCCTCCTCAGAGACCTTTAAACTGTCCTAAACTGGCCTCTAATTTCTAACCAAACTACAGGAGGATGGTGTTTGCTTCCTGTTGCTGCTATGAAAAATTGTGACAAACTGATGGCCTGTCAATAGCACAAATTGATTATGTTACAGGTCTATAGGAGCAAAGTTTGATGCAGTCTTGCTGGACAAAAATTAAGGCGAAGGTAGAGCTGTGTTCTTTCTGGAGGCTCCCAGAGAGTTTCTTCCCTTTTTCCAGCATCTACGGGCTGTCTGCATTCCTTTGTTCGGGCCCTTCCTCCATCTTTAAAGCTCACAAATGCAAGCTAAGTCTTTTTCTTACTGTCATCTCTCTGGCTCTTATCTGATCTTCCCCCTTCCTCCCTTTTTAAGGACCTTGTAACAACAATTATCTCTTCCCTGGATAGTCCAGGATAATGCTTTTATTGTAGTGTCAGTTGCTGTGCACCCTTCATACCATCTGGAAACCAATTCTCTTTTGCCATACAAACTAGCATACCCATGGGTTCCAAGAACTACAATGTGGGCATTTTTTAAAAGGGATCAAAAATAAATAAATAAAGAGACATTAATCTGCCTACTGATAAGAAAACTACTCTCATGACACTTGTTAAAGAAAGTAAGGAATATTTTAATCAAGAGGGGCTACTACAATGGGATTTTAGTAATAGGGAAAAGAGATAGGGCTCAATTCTGAATACAGCAAGGGAAAGTGGGAATTTGTAGCTAAAGAGCAGGATGGGGGTCAGTGGATGAAAAATGAATAAGAAGAAACACCAGGGAATAAGGATAGACTCCTAACTGAGCTTTCGATGAAAATAGGCCAGCATGATGAGACATTCTCTGGGGGATGATGGAGAATGAGGAACTCCAGTAGATGTCAATTTAGGATTCTTGCTAAAATTGGGCCTTGCAAATGGATACAGAAGCCCAAAAGTCAGAACCTAGTTAAGAAGAGGACTTAGTGGAGCCAGACTAGAGTTTGTTCAAGAAGGGAATCTACAGAGGCACCTGGGTGGCTCGGTTGGTTAAGCAACTGCTTTCGGCTCAGGTCATGATCCTGGAGACCTGGGATCGAATCCCACATCAGGCTTCTTGCTCGGCAGGAAGCTTGCTTCTCCTTCTTTCAGTCCCTCTGCTTGTGTTCCCTCTCTAGCTGTGTTTCTCTCTGTCAAGTTAATAAATAAAATCTTAAAAAAAAAAAAGAAAAGAAGGGAATCTACAGAGGTAATACTATTTGATATTCCTAATAGCTTCTAAGAAATAAGACCATGTATGTTCTTGGATGATGATGAAGTGTTTCTTATACCACTTTTGTTCCCTGGATTATTTTCTAAATACCATTTATTACTATTCTGATTATACAAATAAATTAAATTCATAGTGAAAAATTTCATAAGCAGATATAACTGAGTCAAACACCAACTTGCCAATTAGGTAGCAACCTTTAATAATTTTGAAAATATACTTTGCATTCAAACTATATGTTCATATTACATTAAAATCTCATTCTCAGTAATGTATAATCGGTAAATGATGGACTGATGGAATTATTTCTGGTGTGATTAGGGAAGGACTAAAAAACAAGCACACATGGAGACAAACTAAAGTGCTATGTGGGAGAGTGGAGGTAGATGTCTTTGAAAACGTAATTCTCTGGAGAAAGCAGAGTTTGTTACTTATTGCAACCACATCCCCAACTTTAAACTCATGCTTTTGTCTTCCCCTGTCCACCTTCATTTTTAAGTGAACGTGAATGTGTATGAAATGAGGTGCGGAGTGCTGGGTTAGAAATATGAACTTTACTATTTAGCCGTATTGCACAGGCCGATAATTTTCACAGGATTTCTGAAAAATACCTTTTCTTCCCTCTGTTTTTCTAATTTAGAGATTTCGTTATTCAAAGGAGCATAAGCCAACTTCAGAAATATAATGGCAGTGCTGTGGTTAGTTATACTAATTGTATCATTAATGTGGTGTGGAAGAGACAAGGTACATTTTCTAGCAACTAGTTATTATCTCTAGGAGCTTCAGCCTACAATTCAAAGTAACAGAACACAAATGAAAATGATATCTTATTCAGTTTTTTGGCTAGGCAACTAAACATGATTACTGAAAGATGGCATAAATCACGGCCCAGATATGAGAAAGCAAGAGAATGTAACAGCTGGGATACAGCAGTCACGCTATAGCAATCCTCATTTTAATTTTTTTTCACATGTACTTTTCAACTTATTCAGGTAGTTTTTTTTTAATAGTCTTGCCTTTAAAAATTTCATAATCAAATACATCAATTTAACATAACAGAGATATGCACGGTGTACTCTGAAAGAACAGAGGAGAGTAGTTAATTGTCCCTGATGGTGGCCTGATCAAAATGGCTTCATTAAACTCTTATTGTCAGGACTGTGATGAGAGCAGATTTTCTGGTTCTCAATACAGACATTTGTAAGCCCTGCTTCCAGAGTACTGCTTTTAAACCTCAAAATGTAAGGCTGGTGTGTGTATGAATTAACATCACTGATATATATGTATGCATAATCTGGATATGATTCTCTTGGGAACAAGATATAAAGAATAGAGTCAGGTTCTCACTGTTTTCTGTAGCTTTGGCCAAGTCAGTTATCCTCTGAATTTCTATCTCCTTCCTAATCCTAAAAGGGCAGGAATAGAATCAATGGCTTCCAAAATCTCCTAATTGCTCTCTCATTGCATTTTTCTGTGATTTGCTCTTTAGTTACCCAACCTGGAATCTAAAACACATTGACAAGGTATTCTCTATGATATTTCAGCACATCTTGTATCAACTTTTGTCCTAAACTATCTTTATTAAGGGTATCTGTATAGCAAATATCCTTGGAAGATTGATAGTGTCACCTCCTGGGGAAAACAGTGCATTTTATTTCTGAACAGAATCATAAGGATGATGACTTCCACTGGGGCAAAATTGGGCAGTTGGCTAGCAAGCCCATTTGGAAGACATAAAGACCTAAACTCAAGGTTGCTCCAGCTTTGGCACAAAATCACTATGTGTGCAGGATTCATCTTGGCCTATACCTGCATCATTTCTACAGGACTTGAGGACAGTGCGATGCTATATGCCCTACATTGAGTAAAAAACGCCCTTTCTTCTGATATAGGAGTCTTGGGTCTTCTGCCAGTAGCTATGAAATTATGGCAGACTATTTTGTTAGAATGCAAGAAGGTAAAAATCTCAAACCCCTGACAATTTTTTGACAAATTATTGCTCATTACAGAAACTTATAGAGAAGAAAAACAGCATTTGTTTAGGGCTATCCATGTCTTGATAGTGCTCCTTTTTTAAGGAACTCTCAGGGCAGTAAGTAATTTATATTCCCTGGGTTTGAACAACAGTTCTGTTTGTTATGATAAAATGCATAAACTCCAAAATCTCAGTGAATTTTATACAATTGAAATTTATTTCTTGAGAATTTAATATTTTTTTAAAGATTTTATTTATTTGACAGAGAAAAACACAGCCATAGAGGGAACACAAGCAGGGGGAGTGAGAGAGGGAGAAGCAGGCTTCCTGTCGAGCAGGGAGCCGGATGTGGGACTCGATCCTGGGTCTCCGGGATCGTGACCTGAGCCGAAAGCAGTTGCTTAACCAACTGAGCCATCCAGGCACCCCGATAATTTAATTTTTTTAAAGATTTTATTTATTTATTTGACAGAGGGAAACACAGCTAGAGAGGGAACACAAGCAGGGGGAGTGAGAGAGGGAGAAGCAGGCCTCCTGCTGAGAAGGGAGCCTGATGCGGGCTCTATCCCAGGTCTCCAGGATCATGACCTGAGCCGAAGGCAGTCACTTTACCAACTGAGCCACCCAGGCGCCTCAAGAATTTAATTTTTAAATGAATGTCCCTAATCTATGAGAGACTAAGTAGTCATTCCATGTTCTATACTGATTTCATCTAATGTCCCAGCATGTTGTGGAGCACTGTAGTTCTCTTCAATTAGTTTATATGAAAATCAAGGGTGTTGAGTCCTCAAGGGAAATTACTATGGGACCAGACCTAGAAGTGCTGAAAATCACTTTTGCTTACCTTCTATAAGTCAACACTCAGTCTTATGACCAATACAACTACAAAGGAGTGGGGAAGTATAGTCTGAGTGTATATCAGAGAGATTAAAAAATGGTGACCAGCTAATCAGTCTCTGCTAGAGCTAGCTGAAATTCACTCCTCTAATTCTGAAGTTCGGGAGAGTTGGCATGTAGAATACATGCCTTAGTATCTTATTCATAAGCTGAACTACTTCTCAAACAACCTACTTCCATTTATAAAAATGATTATTATAACTTTGAACATATCATAATAGAATAATGTTTTACACAATATAGTCAAAATGGATGTTCTTTAAGGTAATATTTTCAAATACTCTTCAAGTTTTTCCTACCCAAGTGGCAAAAATAATTGGAAAGGAATCAAACCCTGATAAATTACAGCATATGCTTTCCAATCGAGACCCATGCTGCTGGGGAAGCCAATCACTGAAGAGTCACATGAGTGAAGCATAACATGTATTCATGCCCAAAAACCATCAGCTTCTCCAGAGCTTAATGCAAGATGCAGTATACCAGTGATCCTATGGAGATTCTAATCCAGTGAATGACAGGATACTGCTAGAGGAGGAGACTGCTGTCTCATTATGCAATTAAGGTAGCTGTGTGTTTTGGGAGATGAATTATTGCAAAATATCACAGTTATTGTGATTAAAAACATTGCTTGGAAGATTTTCTATGATGATCTTAGGTATCCCTCAAACCTGAATGCATATTTGTCCAGCTGTTGATCGTAGGTCTTATTTATATTGCACAGAAGCTTTAGAATCATTCTGAGTTCCTTCCCTGCCTTTTTCCTGAAGATCAGATCTCCCTAACCTATTTCCAATATCATGATGCAAGTTCTCATTATAGCTCATCTCACAAGTGACATCCTGGTCCCAACAGTTTCCATTCCAATACCCAGCATCCAGGGCTCATAATGCTGATGAAATTATTTTGTTTTAAAAGGAAAATATTACATCATTCTCTTAACTTAAATTGATTAACTTAGTCAAGAGTAAAGTTTAAGTTTCTCAGTTAAATAGGAGTTCTTGAGACTATGCCCCCTGTTCATCACTCTATCTCACTCTTGTCACTTCCTTGCAAATACTCCCTTGCAAAGACGCCTCCTTCCAGCCATACTATACTACTTAAAATTTTCAGAACACCATGCTGCTTCAAACTACTGTGTTTTCACAGAGGCTGCTCTATCTCCCTGGAAAAACTATTCCTTTGTTTTCCATCAGATTATTCTTTATTATCTTTTAAATATTAGCTTAAACATCTCTCCCCTTCCCAGGAAAAATTCCACATTTCCAAACCCATTTAGAAATTTATTTCCCTGAATTCCCAAAAACCACTGTGCAAAATAAACACAATGTATTTATCAGTACTACTATTATTAGTCTTTTTTTAAAATTTTCTTTCCTCCAGTAGGCTTTAACTCCTTGAAAAGGCATCATGTCTTATTTTACTCAAAAAGGAGATACACGTAGTTTCAAAATTAGGAAAAATCTCTCATCCAAGAATGTATTATCAGTCGTTTGACACTCAAAACTTATTCCCCATAGAATCGATTTTACACACTTTGGAGATGTTCTTTACAAAGGCTACTTTCCTGGAGAAATTAAAGACTTTAAAGAAATATTTTTTATGTGAAGCATATTTTAAAATAAATACTATAGGTTTTTGGAATTGAACAGTAGTCTCTTTGAACGTGACATTGAGCAGAGATTGAGCCATAAGGGAAGCCATGATTTTTTTCACAGTCACTCTTGAGAGACATCCAAATCTGAGTTACACCAAAGGTACAAATTGGATTTGTACCTTCAGATTAAAATAATTAGCTCAGTACTAAATTAAGGTATGTATTCGACATGACTTCCTAACTATTAGATTTACAGTATTTAGCTCATATATTCCTCAGACATGGGACGTTGTATTTCCTAGTATTTAGCAAAAGAGTTAAGAAATATATTGGTGCCAGTATTAAAATGAGAAATGCAATTTTAGAGTATATGTGCATTGAAAGAATTTATTTATATGTATTAAATAATCAGTGTATATTTGTAAATTGGAAAGCTAGTTTTGCCTAGGTTATTGTCTGAAATCTTTTTGGATGGAGAAAGAGATAATCATATTTTCTCATATTTCTTCACAGCTTCTGCTTACTGCAGACAATTGGCCATAAGTACTCTAGGAATTTTGCCAATATTGTGGAACATGTAATCAAGCAGTGTTTAGAACTTCTATACTGCAAGTAACTAAAAGAAGCTAGAGCAATTTCAGGATGGTACTATGACAGGAGCCGAGAAAGAGACATGGAAACATTGTTAAAACACATACTTGCAAAGGTCTAGAAATAGCAGTTTGGGTAGAGGAGGAGCACTAAAATCTAGGTGAGTCTAATAATAGAGTGATTCATGGATACAAAGCTATAAAAACCATCATGTCTTCACTTTCTAGATAGAGATACAAGCTATCCCTGAAGGCTGTATACAATTGACAAGTACCTTGGAAATTTTGACAGAATAAAAGAAGTTGATAAATCCATGCTCATGGTAGAAGATGTCAAATATAGCTCTTTCTTTAATTGATATACCCAAACAAACATAAATGTTTATTTATAAACATTTAACATTTATAGATTTAACATTTATAGATGTTAAAATATAAAATATTTGAGCAACACAAATTATAGAGTCCATGAAATGGACTTGCATAGAATATGCACCTGGCTGTCTATATCAAGCTCACATAGAACATTTAAGTTAAATGGCCATGCAGCTGGTCATAGAGACAACATAAGCATATTTAAAAGTATTGGTTCTATACAGACCACATTGTCTGATTAAATGCAATAGGAAGAGGCACTGATAATTTAAAAACCCACAAACAGTATAAAACACTATATACCTTATACTTTGTGTATTAATGTTGTCAATATAACAGAAATAAGAAAAAAACTTAAAACAGAATGATAATTAATATCATATGCCAAAATATGTGACATGCTTCTGAAAAATTCTTAGATTTATTTGTTAATATTAGAAAAGAAGCAGACTACAAATTAATATGTTAAGTATCTCATTTAAGATGTAAAAAAATCAAAATGAACAATGAACACAAAAACTGTAGAAGTTATGTATAACTTCCAAAAAATTGAGGAAGAAGGCATAAATTCTAGTAAAATAAATATTTTAAAAAGAAATAAAAAGAAAATGAGAAAGTATTGACATTAAAATATGGGATGTGACTACAAATGTAACAGATTTAAAACTGTACCAATACTGTTTAAAATGTAAATGAAATGGACAAACTTATAGAAAAATAAACTAGAATAAAACTGCTTCAAGAAGAAACTGGAACAGTAAATGGTACTTCACTGATTAAATTAGCCTAAAATTTGTCTACAAAGAAAACAATCTTGGCCCAAATAATTTTCAAGATAAAATAGAACAAACATTGAGGGAAGAGGTGATTCAATTTTTAACAAATTCTTCTAGAGAAAAAATAAGAAAATACATAGAATATACAGACTATAACCTTTTAACTATAACCTTAACACTAAGTGTCTTAGTTACTACTATAACAAATATGGTAAGTGAATGGTTTATAAAGAACAGAAATTTATTTTTCACACCTTGACCTAGAAAGTCCAAGGTCAAGATGCCAGCAGAGGCAGTGACTGGTGAGGGCACATGTCTTCATTGACTGCTTTCTTTTCATTGTGACTGCACATGATTATAGGGTTGAGTCATTTCTTTGGGGCCCCTTTTATAAGGGCACTTAATCCCAATCATGACCTATTCACTTCACAAAGACCCCATGTCCAATACCATTGCAATGGGGATTATTTTTCACCATCTAAATTTGGGGGCGGGGGGGCGCGGGTATGTTCAGTCCATTGCAATAACTAAGCAGAAACTGACCATGAGAGTAAATGTATGCATCAATTTTGGCTGTGAATGTTAATTGCTAAAATAGTACATAAAATATTGGCAAGCTAAATGTAGTAGTATATGATTTAAAATAATGTAATAAAATAAGATTTATCCACAGGATACATCAATATTCATCATAAAAACCAGCATTTTTTCTGGGTGAGAGAAATGGGTGAAAGAGGTCAAAAAGAAAAAAGAAAAAAAAAAAAACACAGTGAGACTAATTTTAAAAAATAACGTATTTCACTGTATTAAAAAATTCAAGAAAAAATCATGAGCATTTAAAAAGATGCACATTTTAACAAAAAATTAAAATCCATTATTGATAGAAAGTATGCATAATTTATATAAAAGACTTTTCAATACATTAATGGATGAACTAATGAAGAGCACAGCAGTCAGGTTCTGATATTCTTACTATAATCTGAATTTGTATTTCTAATTGTTAAAATATACAAGGTTAATTTAAGTATAAACAGTTCAACTTATATGAAAATGACTTCCATAAATTCAATTGTTTTATGTATAATTGTTATAAACAGACATATAAATGCTGCTGCTAATTATAAATCTATATCTATGCAGGAACTGTTTAGGAAGAAGTAGCAGAAGCTATAATATATCTTGGTAGATTATATTTAAAAGCAAATTGAGCCTCTTATACTTTTCTTCAGGCTTATTAAGTCTTAGCATTACCTGTATATACACCGGAAATATAACGTAACTTATCCAAAACATCACAGCATATCTGTGTTGGTATACACTTGTCATTTAAATTTGTCACTTAAATTGTATGAATATCTGAGGCCCATTTTTTTCCATGAATAATGTATATTCATGGCAGTCTTATATGATTTATTCTATTAGTAGGTTAGTGAAAATTTATTGTTTACAAAGGTCATTTTCCTTTTGTATTTCCATTTAAAGCTCAATTTATTCTATTTATTTAGTTGTGATGTGTGTGTATGATATTTACTATATATTATTAAGTAGGAATGTTGAAAGATAAAATCAAAACAGACTATTTTAGGCATATACACATCACACACAGGGAAAGGACAAAAGGAACCAACATATTAAAGGTTCAGTTTACATAATGTGCCTTCCTAGACAGTCTGATGGATTCAGATATTTGTAAACATATGACTTACGCAGTGAACTATAATATCCTCCTAATCTATACCAGCAAATTATATAGTTTTGTTTACATGCCAAGCTAAAATGTTTGCCACAACTGAAATAGCAAAAACAAACAAATACACTTTAAAAAATAACCTGATTTTTTAAAATGGGGAATGGACCTGAATAACATTTTTCAAAAGTAAAGGGAACTCTTACACAACACTGGTAGGAATTTAAATTGGTACAGCCATTTGAGGAAACAGTATGGAAGTTCTTCAAAAAATTAAAAAAAATAGAACTAACATATTATCTAACCATCCCACTCTGAGTACATACCCAAAGGAAATGAAATCAGGATCTTGAAGAGGTAATGTGCACTTCCCTGTTCATGGAGCAAGATTCAGAATAGCCAAACTATGGAAAAAATCTAAATGTCCTTTGGCAGATGAATGGATAACGAAAATGTGACACACACACACGCACACATGCACACAAACACACACACCCCAAATATTATTCAGCCTTAAAAAAGAAGGAAATTCTACCATTTGTAACAATATGTAAAATAAGCCAAACACAGAAAGTCAAACACTGCATGACTTCACTTACATGTAGAATCTAAATAGTGAAACATAGAAGCAGAGAATGGAATGGTTGCTGTTAGCAGCTTGTGGGAGAGAGAAAGAGAATACATTGGTCAACGAGTACAAAGCTTCAGTTATACAAGATGACTAAGTTCTGCACGTCTAAAGTACAACAATGTGGCTTCAGTTTGCGACATGACATTCTTGAAATTTGCTTAGAGGGTAAATCTTAACTGTTCTCACTACACACACACACACACACACACACACACACACAGGAAGAAAATGGTAACTACGTGAGGTGATAGGTTAATACCTTGATTGTGATAATTATTTCACAATGTATGTGGGTACAAAAACCTTATACAACTTTTGTTTTTTCAATTATACCTCAATAAGCTAGAAATATAAAAAAACCCCTAAGTATCACCAAACCTGTTATAAGTGAAAATATTACAAAGCAAGCTCAAGATAATTACACACTATATGTGTAATTTTTACCCATACATAAAATATTACTGTTATGGGGACAAATCCCTATGTTGTTAAGTGTCAATCAGCAGTTAGTTAATTGGCTACTATTTATAATTTAAGAGCATGCATGGAAGTATTATCTCTGTATTGCAAAAATACTTTTTTTTAAAACAAGTCAGTAGAAGAGTGAATGGAGGACTTCAAAATAGAAGAGTGACTATTGTACAACACTTAACTTTTAGACCAGCCCTGATATTTACCTTTTTTTAATGTTAGGCTACTTGATCAGTAAGAATGATGTTCTGTTAGTGTTACTCATTGGAAGTGATTCATTCCATGCCCACTGTGAGTTAGGCATTGTCAGGGCTCATCCATGCACTGCGGTGAGCAAGGTATATTAGGCTCCTGTTCCAACAGATCCCCTTACAGTGGGGAAAGAAAGATCCTATTCTAATGAAGCAATAAAAATGAAATAAGTTTCTTCTAAATGCCAAAAAGAAAAATAAACAGGAAAATGTGGTTGAACTTGAGGACTCATAGAGACTTGGGGTTGAAGAAGACTTCGCTGATGATACTTTAACTTTAGATCTAAAATATATGAAAAGTCATCGTTTAAAGGTCTGGGGGAAAAGATTTCCAGCTAGAAAGGACAAGCTAGTGCACAGTCCCTGAGAATGACCATATCTTGGTATTTTTGAGAAACCAAAACAATGGTTTATGGCTAGGGTGAACAACATGGTCACGTGCTAAGTTGAGATAAACAGATAGTAGAATTGATTCATGGTAAAGATATAGTACTCACCTCTCACTGTGTGCATTAAGACAAAGCCCTTCAGCCTGCTAGCATTTAGAAATGGATCAGAGGAGAGGAAACCCAAAAGCAGAAATAAAATAGCTAGAAAAAATGAGGGAAATTACCAATGAAGCCAGAAAATGAAGATAATGAAGAAAAATGACAGGGTGATTAGTTTTGTGAAGTGCTTGTGGGATAAAAAGAGAAAGGGATGCCAGAAAGTTTCTAAATATGGGATCCCAGCTGAAAAAGAGGAATGCAAGAATTGGAGTGGTGAGTTTGGGGTTATAGTGAAAGACTGGTGGAACCATCATCAGAACTCCCAAGGAAATTTGTAAAGACTGACATAGTAAGAACCATAAATAACAGCTGGAAGGAAATTGAGATTTTATAAGAGCCACAGTAATTATGCATAACTCTTTTGAGAATGTTGACTATAAATGAGAACAAAGGATGGTAGGTAGGAAGAATGAGGGATCACTAAATTCTTATTGTCTGAGCTTGAGTTTTTGTTTTTTAATAGCACATTTGAGTCCAAGCATGATAACCATTACATGGATTATACACACTTCTTCAGATTTCCTTAGGACCACAATTTCCAGCACCTTCTGGCTCCTTCTTAGTGACTGCTGTGGCTGACCTGTTCCACTTAAGGCATGAAGCCTGCGGTAACTCTGTCATGGCCACCCAATCATTGCCCTCCATTTCTGGTTCCTTCCTTCTGAAATTGAATGATGCTCCATACTACAGGGTGACAGGTTCAGTTACCCAAGCAACCACCAAAGGATCCAAATAATACAACCTGGAAGAGTGTGTGTGTGTGTGTGTGTGTTTCAGAAGGGGTGTAGATGTCACCTCCTATGGGCAAAAATTTGATGACTAGGAAACAGGAGTTTCCTTCCTCGCTCCCCATCCTGGACAGCAGCAAGGTAGATTTCTGTATAGAGATGTCCAAGGAGGTGATGCCAAGCAGAAGACCTGCCAAGTGATCAACTTTGTCTTAAAGAATAGTGAAAGCTGTGGACAGCTAATTAATGCATCATCTCTCGTGATTTCCCTTGCTTCCCTGACTTAGTTCTCCTGTCCCTTGCTCTTATTTCCTTCATACTGTGCCTCCTAAGGGTTAACCCCAATCTTCATTTTAAGCTGTTGGGAGCCTACGAGAAGAAGATGGTTATACATAAAAAACAATATTCAAAGTATGTACTCTTTCTGGATTCCATCAATCTTCCTTCTTTTCACTGCTTATGGAAATTTTAAATAGTTGTAGTTTTGTAATTATATTTTAATATTCCATCTGAAGTACATCTAAAGTGTTGAAAAATATTCCTAATCTCATCTATATGATCATATAAGTGACATTTAGATTTACATGGGCAGATGGCAATACAAAAATTTAAATTATAATCAATAAAACATAGCTAGCAAAGAATTAAAAACTTGAAGTTAGTCAATATAATAACTTACTGTTTTATTGTAATCAATAAAACATAATAATTAATTAAAGTTGAAAATTTGAATTTATTCAATATTCTTATCTGTAAAAACATGTATTTAAGGTATTTTTACTTCGATTAAATAAGCTATTTGCATTCCTCTGCTACTCATTTAGTTTATCTTATTTTCCCTTTGTGAATTATATGCTCATTATTGAAAATTATTTTTTTAAGGATTTTATTTATTTATTTGACAGAGAGAAACACAACTAGAGAGAGAACACAAGCACGAGAAGTGAGAGAGGGAGAAGCAGGCTTCCTGCTGAGCACGGAGGCCAATGCAGGGCTCCATCCCACGACTCGGGATCATGACCTGAGCCGAAGGCAGTCACTTAACCAACTGAGCCATCCAGATGCCCCTCATTATTGAAAATTTAGAGAAGACTGATGTACCCATATAAGAAAATAAGTTATTAAATATTAGTTTATTTTTATGTATTTGATGTATGTTTTATAAGCTGAGATGTGCTATTTGAATGGTTTCTATATGACTAGACATTTATTATTAAACTGTGTATAACTTTAATTTTACTTGCTAAATATCTTATTTAAATATAAATTGGTGTTTTCTCAAATTTAGCTATTATAGGTAACTTTTTATAATACTTTTATACTTAAATATCTTTTATAATTTAGATTATTTTCTTAGAAAATATTTTAGACCATATTATTGGAGCATTATTACTTTTATTATGCTTGATAAATATAGCCCAATTTCTTTCTGAAAGTTTGTCTCAAGTGACATCCCAACAGCAATATAATAAAACATCTTTTTTACAATAGCCTCTTCAATATTTTATTATTTTTTAAAGATTTACTTATTTATTTGGGGGTTAGGAGCCAGGGGAGAGGGAGAAGAATCTTAAGCAAACACTGTGCTAAGCAGAAACCTGACTTTGGGCTTGATCCCATGACCCTGTGATCACCCATGAATCTGATGATTAACCAATTGCACCACCCAGGCACCCCCATCTTTAATATTTTATATTAACTTTTCTAAATGGCTGCTTTACTTAAAAAAAAATAGAAGACTGTCATTTAAACTTTTCATGCATAACTTCTAGTATAAAAATACAGGATTTGCTAACTTTTCTTTTTGTATTTCACTAGTTTTTAATTATTTTTCTTTATTTATTTATATATTATTGACACAGTAAAATTTCTTATGATAAACAATATTAAATATATATCTCTAGTATTTTTGTTATTATTAATGTTTCTTAATTTATAATTAGCCTTTTTATTTAGCTTGCCATAATAAATTTCTTTTTTTTTTTTAAAGATTTTATTTATTTGACAGAGAAAAACACAGTTAGAGAGGGAACACAAGCGGGGGTTGAGAAAGGGAGAAGCAGGCTTCCCACCGAGCAGGGAGCCCGATGTGAGGCTCGATCCCAGGTCACCGGGATCATGACCTGAGCCGAAGGCAGTCGCTTAACCAACTGAGCCACCCAGGTGCCCCCATAATAAATTTCTTACACAATCATTTACTCTAACATATCTGTATTTCTTTGGTATCTTCTACCACTAATTTTCAGACAAAGAATAACCTTTCCTCTGACAGAAAGGGCATATACATTTTTTCTAACTTTTTAGAGTTAATAGTATTCATTAAGTACTTCAAACCAGCTGAAATTTAATTTGATATGCAATCTTAATTTGTTTAAAATATTAAACCAATCATTCTAATGATTTTTCTTAAAAACCTAATGATCAATGAATTTATTTTTTATTGTTTTATAATTCACACTATTAAGTTGTTTTATGTTTTTGTCTCATTTCATACTACTTGTTTTGCTCAGACATAGGACTGAACCCTATTGTTTTTTAATGTTAATAGATATTGTCCTGAATTGCTGTTATTCTATTTTTAAGTTTTTTTCACAATTTTTTTCTTAATTTTTCCTTATTCAATTAGAATTTAAGAATGTTTTTGTCAAATTATAAAAGAAAATTTATAAAGCTATTTTTTAAAAAGATTTATTTATTTATTTGACACACAGAGAGAGAGATCACAAGTAGGCAGAGAGGCAGGTAGAGAGAGAGGAGGAAGCAGGCTCCCTGCTGAGCAGAGAGCCGGATGCAAGCCTGGATCCCAGGACTCTGGGATCATGACCTGAGCCTAAGGCAGAAGTTTTAACTCACTGAGCCACCCAGGTGCCTTATAAAAGAAAATTTATTTTACTCTATATTTTAGAAAAATAAATTTCTTTATAATATTCTGCCTTCCTCCCCAAGAACCATACTACACTCTTCATCATTTGAGTCTTTTTACGTCTCAGAAAAGTTATATAATACTTTATGTGCTATACCTTTTACCTGTAGGTCTGTGTTCCACCCATTTTGGATAGTGAGAGCTTGAAATTCAAATATCCTTGAAAAGTTGATCCCAGAGCCTCCAGGCTAAAGTTGAGGTTGCCCAGGAATACAGCAGACATTTTCATACTGATCAAAGACATAAATTCAAGCTCAGGAAATAGTAAACTAAAAGAAAAATTGGGGATTTAATATATTTAGATCATAACAGCATTGTATACATGATATAATAGTCCCCTCTTTGGAAAAAAAAAGGCGGGGGAGGAAAAAGAAGAGGAAGGAAGAACACATGATGTTTGTTTCTAAATGACCAAGTCTCAGTGTGTTTTTCTTTGCTCTAATCAAAAGCAGTCTCCCTGAGGGAGTCAGCCATTTTGGAGCAAGCTACATACAAGTTACATGTATAATGCTTCTTCATAATTTTATCATTGTAAATTGATGATGGTTTACTTTATCAGTTTTTGTATCTGGAAGTAAAAAAGCAGTACAATTTGTATAAAAGAATGTTGCTTTAGAATTTCATATTCACTCCTTCCACCACAGCTAAATTAGCCATGACAGAGTTTAAGAGAAGACAAAGGGGAAGAGCCCTCCCAATCCTGCCAGCATTTCTGGAAGTTTTAATCCCAAGAACTCAGCTGAAGATGATGAATCACATCATCATTCCTGACCAATCAAGCAGAGGAATGGGCCAAGACAAGAAAGAATGCTTCAACTTTTTAAAAATTATTCTTTTTCTTTTTTTTTTAAAATTCACATTGCACTTATTTTGAAAAATGTCACAGGGCTCCTTTTGGGTTTGTATCTCTAGGGATAACTTGGTTTCTAGTCTTTTGTCAAATCTGTCGAATAGCTTCTATCAGGAAGAAAACATTCTAGTAATCAAAAAGCAGTAGCAAAGTCACCTTTCCGCCTAATAATGCTGAAAATTTCTAAAGTATGAGAAAAAAGGCAGTGCTTTTGGATCTGTACCTTTTATTTTCTATAAAGAAACCATTCTACTAAAAATCAATTAGCAGTTCACAATTTTAAAGTCACCAACATCAGACCTACTATAACTGAACAGATGTCAGACAGATGGGTTTTCTGTTCAGTGGTGCTAGATAAGTTTGATAAATTTTGTATTGCCACTATTTTGTGTGTGTCTATATATATGTAATATATATATTATATATTATGTATATTATATATTTATATATATTTTAATATATATTTTATATATAATTATATATACCATATTATTTATATACATATACATATAAATATGTATGAAAACATCTTGACTTAAAAAAGAGGTTTTCTTAGGAAGTTTCTAAATCTTAAGCACTTGATAATATTATAAATGATGTTTATTTATTTTACTTTCTAAACATAGGTGAGTTTCTTTCATACCACGGATGGAGTTGGGAAAGGAAATGTACTTCCCTAGCAAAGTACCAGGGCTCATCTAGGGACAAGCTACTCCTGGGCAAAGAAGTATAATCTCAAGGCTCTTTTTAGTTAGAGGCGAAAGGAGGACAACCTAGCAACAGATGATAAGACAATGGGTGAAAAAAAACAGTCATAGAAATGGTTTGGCTTCAGAAAGGTCTTCCATTTAGCACCAAATTAAAGTCCATGGGGACACACCTGTTATCAAGCTCTGACAGCAGAGAGAGGGAAGTCAGTAAGATGGATAGATGGGTGCCGCTACTTGACTCTTTTTTTCTTTTTTTTTTTACTTTAAATTTATTTTATTTTTTCAGTCTTCCAAGGTTCATTGCCCATGCCCCACACCCAGTGCTCCAGGCAATATATGCCCTCAGTACCCACCACCAGGCTCTCCCATCCCCCCACCCCCTCCCTCCAAGTCCCTCAGTTTGTTTCTGTGTCCAAAGTCTCTCATGTTTTATTTCTCTCCCTGAATTACCCTACTTCCCATTTACTTTCCTTCTCCTACTGTCCTCCAGGTTACCCCTCATGCACCGCAAGTAAGTGAAACCATGTGATACTTGACTTTCTCTACTTGGCTTATTTCACTCAGCATAATCTCTTCCAGTCCAGTCCATGTTGCTACAAATGTTGGATATTCATCCTTTCTGATGGAGGCATAGTATTCCATTGTATAGATGTACCACATCTTCTTTATCCATTCATCTGTTGATGGGCACCTTGGCTCTTTCCACAGTTTGGTGATTATGGTCATTGCTGTGATGAACATTGGGGTACATATGGCCCTTCTTTTCACTACATCTGTATCTTTGGGGTAAATGCCCAGTAGTGCAATTGCAGGGTCATAGGGTAGCTCTATTATCACTTTTTTAAGGAATCTCCACACTGTTTTCCAAAGAGGCTGCACCAGTTTACATTCCCACCAACAGTGTAAGAGGGTTCCCCTTTCTCCGCAGCCTCTCCAACACTTGTTGTTTCCTGTCTTGTTAATTTTGGCCATTCTGACTGGTGTAAGGTGGTATCTCAATGTGGTTTTGATTTGAATTTCCCTGATATTGAAAAAATGAACATTTTTTCATGTGTCTGTTAGCCATTTGTATATCTTCTATGGAGAACTGCCTCTTCATGTCTCTTGCTCATTTTTTGATGTGTTCATCTTCTTTATGGATGTTGAGTTTGAGTAGTTCTTTATAGATCTTGGATATCAGCCCTTTGTCTATAGTTTCATTTGCAAATATCCTCTCCCAATCCATGGGCTGCCTCTTTATTTTGTTGACTGTTTCCTTTGCTGTACAGAAGCTTTTTATTTTGATGAAGTCCCAAAATTTCATTTTCCCTTTTGTCTCCTTTGCCTTTGGAGATGTGTCTTGAAAGAAGTTGCTGTGGCCAGTGTCAAAGAGGTTACTGCCTATGTTCTCTTCCAGGATTTTGATGGACTCCTGCCTCATGTTGAGGTCTTTCATCCATTTGGAGTTTGCCTTTGTGTGTGGTGTCAGAGAACCTATACTTTCAATGCCATTCTGATCAAAATTCCACCAAAATTCTTCAAAGCATTGGAACAAACAATCCTAAAATTTATATGGAATCAAGGAAGACCCTGAATCGTTAAGGAATTGCTGAAGAAGAAAAACAAAGCTGGGGGCATCTCGTTACCTGACTTCAGGCTTTATTACAAAGCTGTGATTACCCAGACAACATGGTATTGGCACAAATAGAAATAGACGGATGGAACAGAGTAGAGATTTCAGATATGGACCCACAAATCTATGGTCAAATAATCTTCAAGAAAGCAAGAAAAAATAGCCAGTGGAAAAAATGGTGCTGGGAAAATTGGACAGCTACATATAGAAGAATGAAACTAGACCATTCTCTTACTTGACTCTATTTCTAAAACTCTGGGAGCCTTCTGCTACACGTAGCTACTCCATAACTGTTTGGCAAATAAGTGGCTGCCTTTGTCCCTACATCCTACATCTTTTGAGTATCTATCGCATAAAGAGATAAACAGAAACAGTGTGTAATGTGCTTGTGCTGCCATCAGAGAATTCACCATGAATCAGAGGTCAGGATGATCTTTTACCTATAACTTTTAAATTAATCTTCTCCACATTGCTGGTTTGATTATGTCATGTGCACTTCCCACCCACATACCCAGGTTAAAGCTTTTCATCTGTTCCCTTACCTACAGAACTAAGTACTCATTTCTAAGATAACCAGGGCCCTGTGCAATAAGATTAAAGGGTCACTTTCCCAAAAATACTTTGGACAAAACACTGAAACTGGATGTCTTGCCCTTTCCTACTTTTTTCAAAAAATATTATTTCTTCCAATAGAATATATCCTCCTGACTTATATCTCCCTCACTTCAAGATTCCCCATTCCCATATTCTGCTAAAACAATTTATGAGATTTTAATACTATTTTAATACTCTATGATAAAGTTAAATACATTAACTTTATCTCCCCTTCAAACTTCCCATTATATAAAACCATAAGTTCCTAAGAAAAAGATCTGGATTTCTATGTATTTCCCCCACCATCCCACCCTACCCCCCAAAACAAAAACCTTTGGCAAACTGCCTTGCTAATAAAATGTATTTTTAGATCTGGGTCACATGGTAGGACATAGGGAAAACTAGATAATCAATATGACTTATAATACAATTTTACAAAATTTAGAACTTTAAGACGGTAAAGAGGGGAAGAAAATATTATCAGTGTTTCGTGGGGGGAAAAGCCCTGGTATTTAAGAGTAAAAGATCTGGTTAACTTAACTTGCAGGTGAAAAAGTTAAACTAAGATAGTTTTCTTTTCTTTTTTTTTTTTTTTAAGATTTTATTTATTTGACAGAGAGAAACACAGCTAGAGAGGGAACATAAGCAGGGGGAGTGAGAGAGGGAGAAACAGGCTTCCTGCTGAGCAGAGAGCCCGATGCGGGACTCAATCCCGGGTCTCCGGGATCATGACCTGAGCCGAAGGCAGTCGCCCAACCAACTGAGCCACCCAGGCACCCCAAACTAAGATAGTTTTCAAATATGTGAACTAATAATGTACAAAATTTCAGTGCAGGAGAAAAAAATTTAGGAATTAGGGGAAAAAGAAAAAAAACATATGGTATAATACATAGAGTAGAGATCTGTAATTAAGAACTTATTCCAGTGTGGATTCTATTATTTACTTTATTATTTATGCAATTTAAAAACTTCACTTCCATGAACTTGAGATTATTAATAAAGAATTGTTTCAAAAAATAGATCAAGTTACAGAGAATAACATACAAAAATGTAAGCATCAGACAAAATTAACCAGAGTTTTGTCATGTTTGTTTCCTTATGGAAAAGCCAAGTAATATAACTATGTAATGTTTCTTAATGGAAAGGCTCCTGTCAGTTGGGCTAGACAGTCCTTCATTACATGGAACTGCCCAGTACACCGCAGGGTATTTGCATCCCTGGCCAGTTGGCACTAAATGTCAATAGTATATCACAATAAACAATGGCAATAACTCCACAGTTTCTAAATTTCCAGTATAATACCTCTGAAGGTTGACTGAATGTGGGTGAAATATTCCTCACTATATTAATTTGTATTATCCTAGCTTCATGAGTTAAATAATTACCTCATTGTTTTCACAATTTTTTTGTTTTTCCTGTTTATTAGCAAATCTTTTAAAGTCATAAGCTTTCCTCTAAGTAATAATTTATCTGTATACCACATACACTTATACAAAAATTTAAATTACAATTTTATTCAAAATCATCTTAAATATCCCTTAACTTGCTCTGTAACTCCTAAGTTATTTAAAAGTGTTTTTCCCAATAATATGTAGAACTATAATTACTCTTTCACTGTGTTATGCCCAGAGAAACTACTGTGCATAACAATGTGAGGTGATTTTTGTGATGCATGGCACTGGTGGCCAGTACACCCATGTCAGCCAGTATTTGTGAATGGTTCATTTGTAATATAATGCATACACAACAAAGAGAAAATATGCATCCTTTGTAAAATCAGCTTCTAGGGATGCCTGGGTGGCTCAGTCCTTGAGCGTCTGCCTTCAGTTCAGGTCATGATCCTGGAGTCCTCCCAGATCTAGTACCGGATGAATCCTGGATGGAGCCCCTCATCCAGCTTCCTGTTGGGCAGGAAATCTGCTTCTCCCACTCACTCCCTCTGTTTGTGTTCCCTCTCTAGCTATGTTTCTCTCCGTCAAATAAATAAATAAAATTTTTAAATATTTTTTAAATCAGCTTCTGAAAAAAATAAAAATAAAAATAACTTCTGAAAAAAGTGTTAATATTAACATAAATGATTATTAATTTTTCAAGTTTTCTTTTCAACTCTCAGTTGCTACTTTCTATATTCTTATGTATTAATGGGATTACTTGAACTTTTCTCTGCTAGCTCTTCTCAATGTATTTTTTTGTTGTCATTTTGTAGTGATTTTTATCTGTATTAATGATTTTGCATTAAATTGAGTTTAATAATAATATATCTAAGTCAGCTTTCTTTAGGTATGTATGGTCTTGGTATTTTTAATCCATGTTTTGTTTTCAAGCTATCTTATGTTTTTTGCTTCATGTCTTCAAATAGTATAGAATCTGCTTTGTCCAGTGGTGGTAGTTGTTTTATCTAACATGATAATGCCTATCTTTTAAATAGATGTGTATTTTATTTATTTGTATTTTTTATTAATATATTTGTCCTCATTTCTCTCTTTTATGTATGTCCCTTTATTTAGGATACTACTATGTTAATTATTTTTATATACTCCCATTTTTTGACTTCTACTCATTTGGAATTTAAACATCTAATTTCTCTGCTAGTCCTGGTAATTGTTGCATAGTGTAATCTATATGTCTTTTAACATGTAAAACTAACACAATGTGTAAAGATACTTAATGCTTACCTATTTCATAGTAATCCACAGCCTTACTATTGTAACTCTGCCTTTTTTTTAATTATATGTAACTCTGCCTTTTGACCTCTCATCTTCAATGTTATTGTTCAGTGTTCAATATATCCACTATATTTTGCTTCCAGAAATTAATTTAGTATTTAGTACTTATTTAGACTTACCAGCATGCTTATTTTTCCTTCTTTCCTTTTGACTCCAACTTTGATGTTGCTAAAGGAAATGCTTTAGCATGTGTTTAACTAAGGATTTATGATTAGCAAACTTTCATTTTCTGTAGATGTTTCATAGTAGTACTTTAGCTAATAATGAAACTTTATATTGCCATAACTTAAAAATATGGTTCTATCATATTTACTATTTTACCTGATTTCATGACTATTTTTATGCAAACTTTTATTGTTTTATTGGTACATATATATAGATAATAACAATTTTAATAAATAGTATTCATAACCTTTCTTAACCATGATCTTATATTATAAAACTTATTTTTGCCTTTGGGCCCTTGGAAGATTGAAGAGTCTCTTGAATTCACAAAATGAATACCTAAAGAAGTACATGTAGGCAAATAATTTTAATAGTCTCACTCTAGTTTTGACAGGCCTACTGACAGCTTTTAAACCCTACCACTTCTTTTTCCATGGGGAATAAACACTGTGCTAATTTGGATAATTTTAAGTACAGAATTTTAGATAGAGAGATGGAGATAATCAATAGTAATTCTGCAATTGTTTTGAATTGAAAAATACAAAAGCCTGGTAGAAATGGACAAATGTATTGTGTCTCTTAAATTATTTAAAAACACTGGCACATTGTGTAAAGAAAATTCAGGCTGGTTTAATGAGTTTTTAGAACTTCGTTTGAATTCCCTACTAAATAATGCATCCTCTTACTGCATTTACCAGACGTGGTGCTCTCCTACCTTACTACCCTGAATTCGGTCTAGTTTGATGGTAGAAGAAACATTGCTTTCTGAAATTCTGGAGATTCTTATTATATAGTGAATATACTATCTTCCCTCTGATATCCCTATAAAGAAAGAGGTAGTCTGATATCCACTCTCCACATATACTAATACATCCTCTGAATAATAATTTCAAGATGTTATATCATATGTAAAAAGGAAGATGGAAATTAAGATAAAGATACCACACAATTTCTATTATAGAGTAAATAGTAAATAAGTCATTATTTCTTTTAAAACTCATAAGTCAAAAGACTTCATGAATAGATAAGTTAATCTTTTCCTGTGCATATCACATAGATGTGTTTTTATTTTTTATTTTTTATTTTTTTTAAGATTTTATTTATTTGACAGAGAGAAACACAGCCAGAGAGGGAACACAAGAAGGGGGAGTGGAAGAGGGAGAAGCAGGCTTCCCGCCGAGCAGGAAGCCTGATGTGGGACTCGATCCCGGGTCTCCAGGATCATGACCTGAGCCGAAGGCAGTCGCTTAACCAACTGAGCCACCCAGGCGTCCCGTGTTTTTATTTTTTACAACCATTTTGATGAAAAATTCTTTCACTTAATTTAGGTGAATGTGTCTAGATAGCATCAGTATTCGTACAAAAAAACTATACCATGTTACCAGGAGTCATATGTGGTTGACCAGCAGACCAAATAATAGAAATAATTAAATCATCTGTTTATGAATTGTTAATCAAAAGGGAGTCTGCATTTTCTGATCCCATTATAGATGGACAAAGACTAAGCATGAAACCCATGATGTAAAGTTGAAGTAAATTAAAAGTAGTAGTAACGAATACATAGTACTGTAAAAATACTAATATCTCCTAAGTTGGGAGTCCCACATTAGTAATTTCTTCTACCTGCCATTTACAATCATTTTATTTTTAGCTAATAATAATTAATGTATATTATTCCTAATAAACAAGAAATTTCAATTTCCTGTTCTTTATTGGCACATTATAAATATATTTGTTGATAATAATGATTCTAAGTAAAATTTTCAGAACTCTATAAAAAAAAACTTTCAAATCTAAACAAGAGAAATTTCCAAATTAATAGATTCCTCTCTTAATAACTTAAATTTTTCTTTAGATTTCTACACATACTTTTTTTTACACATGAATTTTTTATGTTCAATGTGATTGATGTTTTTCAGAGATGCTATTCAAACTGAGAATATTTTTAAGAGTAAATAATTGAAATGTCTATATTCTTTTATACTAGCATTCTCCTTCATATTAAATTAATATTCTTATTCATTTTAGAAAGTTTTTCAGGGACACCTGGGTGGCTCAGTTGTTAAGTGTGTGCCTTTGGTTCAGGTTATGATCCTGGACTCCCAGAATCGAGCCCTGCATCGGACTCCTTGCTCAGCGAGAAGCCTGCTTCTCCCTCCCTCGCTCCCCTGCTGTGTTCCCTCTCTAACTTTGTTTCTCTCTGTAATAAATAAAATCTTTTAAAAAAAGAAAAAAAAAGAAAGTTTTTCCAACAATCATATAACATTTTATTTTTTAAACTTTTTTAAGGTAATATTTTAAGATGTCTTTTATATTTTCCTAATATTGTCAAGTTTTCAATGTCTGATGTAAGTAGTTTTTTTCCCTTCAAAATACTTTATTTTATGCTACCAGTTGAAGCTCATAAAGTGTATGCTATGCAGTTTTATAAGCTCTGTAATAACAGAATCTTAATAGTAGTGAAATTAATTCATGAAGAGCTATCCCATTTTGTCCTTTTAAAGTTCACATATTCCTTAAGAAATTAAAAGGGATTTATTTCAAGATGAAAAGTCAAGTCTTTACTCTGTACAATATTTGCAGAATAAGCATGGCTTCCCACATTAAGCAATTTATTATATCAAAATTAGCACTTACCAATTGAGAAGGGAATTATTCCTGTTTTAAAAGAATTTATTCACTTAAAAATCAAGTTTCTCCCATTTGGGCTATTTAATAAAGGATGCATTGATTATTTGAATTATTAACTACTTAGGAATAAGATAAATTTAAAGTGATAGGAGAAATTGACTTTCAGAAATTGGGAAAATTCCTAATGACTGATTTGTCCTGCAAAACTTAATTCAGGTATAACTTCTCATAAACACAGAGTATAAAATGATTTATACCCCTTTTTATAGATATGGAAATAAAGTATTACACTGTAGTATTCAAAAATTATATTTTTACTCTGCTAATTTACAATGACTGATGGCCTTAATTTAGGATCCCATGAAAACAGAGCCAGTGACAAGCTAAGTACAGTTATTTTATTTGAAATGAGGAAACAAGGAAGCTAAGATAAAGAAGAAGAAGCCAGTGTGAGGAGGCATTAGCTGGAAGCAATGCTGTCAGGACCACCTGGGGAAGCCTGTGGAATGCCTGTGTTAATTGTTCATGTGAAGGACAGGAGCTCTTTTCCTCTGGCTCCCTCTCCCATTTAAGAGTTGCCATTAGGGACATAAATTCTTCCCATTTATCAGCTGAGGTTGAGCCCAGGTTCAATGGGGACACCGATGCACCATGGTCAGCACTTGGTGAGTCTAAGCTCCCAAAGGCATGGATCCACAGCAGAGATCCAGGGCAGAGATGGGCCTAGCTATTATGATGCAGGGCTCTGGTGCACCTTACACCATATACATCAACTCTGAAATGAGTTAGGAAAACATGTCTTCCTTTATAAATTTGTCATCAGGAACTTATTTGTGCAGACTCTGTGTTAAGTAATTTTCACATATTTTCTCCCTCAGCTTTTTCTTGTGGGACTGTATTTACTTTTTGTGATCACTATGTCTTAATATACTCCTCTAGCAATGTAGAAAACATTCTATAAAATTGTGGGGTATAAAAGAGTTAATTAACTTTTCCAGGTGCCTGCAAATTTCTCAGGGGTAAGGTTCACTATTTATTGAATTTCCAAGGACATACATACATCTTTCTTATTATTCAAACATGATGTTACTAATGGGGATTGTTCTCTGGGTGACTGAAAAGGTGCATATGTGACTAATGGTCCTTTCCATCTACGTAAATGCATACAAACTGTCCTTCAGCTATGACTTGCTGTGTCTCAGGCTATTTACAGCTAAGTCCCTATACTCACTGTCTTCCCAACACCTTCGCTGAAGTAGAAACACCCCATTTTGAACTGCATTGTATACAGCTAAATTGACCTGCATTAAAAAGTAAAAAAAAAAAAAAACCTTCTAAAGAAAGCACTGTTTAGCTTCCATTCTAATGCCTAAAAACATTACACTGAACTCACAAAGCAAAGGATAAAAGGGGGAGAGGAAATCACTCTTCTCCTCAAATGCATAGGAAGAGACAAATATTTTAAAATTACAAATGCTTTACAAATTGTAATATTATTTATTGTGTTTTTTCATTAGTTATTGTGCCTTAAAAAACAAACAAACAAACACGTATTGGAGTAGGATTAGCTTGAGAAAAAGTGACAGGTCATCTACCTCTAGAGTCAGTTCTCCCTCGCCTGAATCTTCACAGGCGTGTTTTATAAGTTATCACTTGCCAGATCCTTTGGGTTTTCTTTTATCACAAATCTCTAGTTTCCATTCTGTCTTTTCCTGTCTCATTGCCACCACCTAGCCGGGTCGTCTTTCTGTATTTATTCAGCATATCCTATAGACGTGGCATTGTACTGAATACGATACACTCCTGACAATTGCAGATACCCACCAGTTAATACCTCTTGCTGCCTTATCTAGACTTTTTCTTAGCTTGAAGTAACAGGAATAATTGAAACCAGCTCCAAACTAATACAAGGATCAATTGCTAGGATAGAGCATTGTTGGAGAGTGTCCAAGGCATTAAGGCCTACAAGGCTGTAGGAGGGACCAGAACCAGGAACCAGAGATTCATCATAAACTCAGGCAATGACTACTTGTGTCTCTTGGATACCTCCCATCTCTTCGCTTTCAGCAACTACTACATTCTTTGAACTTTTTTGTATACCCATTTTCTCTACCGTTTTAAGTGTTTATGTTTAAACACTGGACAACCAGCTGCTCCTGTGTTTATGCGTTACATAAACTCAGTGACTGCTACAATAAATGATTAACATAATTATGTGCACTGCTTATACTTACTCACTCTGACTTAGCTGTCCTGTATCTCAGTTGACCTGTGACTTTTAAAATGGCAACTAGCTAAGAATGTATGTGTAAATACCAGTACCTGTTGGAAAACTGAAATATCAAGAACTTCCTTCATTCTCAGTTAATATATATATATATATATATATATTTTTAAAGATTTATTTATTTATTTGACAGAGAGAAAGGTCACAAATAGGCAGAGAGGCAGGCAGAGAGAGAGGAGGAAGCAGGCTCCCGGCTGAGCAGGGAGCCCGATGTGGGCCTGGATCCCAGGACTCCAAGATCATGACCTGAACCGAAGGCAGAGGCTTTAACCCACTGAGCCACCCAGGCGCCCTCTCAGTTAATATATTTAACTGTAATGATGATATTCTGAACACAAAAGTTTGAAGTTGTTGTGACTGACTTAGGGAGATCGCATTCAATCAAAAAGAGAGACAGCATATACAGAGAAGGCAATACTGTTCTTCAGCAGGACAAGCCTCACAGTGCCCTTTGAAATCATGTGACCTCAGTATCAGTTCACATTTTCTTTGGCTTCCTAAGTGCTAATGAATAAGAGTTCAGCAACCCATCCCAGGGTGATGGAGATGCCAGGAGAGAATCTCCTTATCATGAGAGCCAAAATTTTTTTTCAGAAAACACTCGAGCATCTAGATGTGGGGGCTTAAACTGTAAAAAAAAAAAGAAAAAAGAAAAAAAAATATATATATATATAAACAAACCCCTAAGTACAAAACAAAAAACTCACAAAACTGTTTCCCTAAGCACTTTAGGTGAAGCTTTTTGCTAAATGGGAGACCAAGGAAGTCACCTGAGCTTATCTGGTGTCAAAGAATATAGGTCACATGGCGTACAAAGACAGGAAGAGTGGCCAAATGCCCTTTATTGTGTATCACATCTAAAATGGTCATATTCAAATGATTTTGCTCAGATAAAAAGTTCTGAGGACTTTCAAAGTATGGACACATTCTCTATCTGTCTCTCTGTCTCTCTCCCTTTCACACACATGCACACACAGTGAGAACTGCTGAATCATCTCACTTCTGTGGGAAGGTGCATATATTTGGTCTGCAATAGTACCTTAAGAATCTCAATGAATATAGGATTTATATCATTCTAAGAAAAAGCAGAAATTGGGAATAAAACTGTGTATGATTTTGGCAATAAGTCTCACTCTTTGGTTACTGCAAGGCAGGAGAGAATTACAGAGCTGCAGCCATTTGGAAATGGACCCAGTGGACCATATTCTCCCAAAGAGTACAGCATTCTCTTCAAAACTGACAGTAGGCTGGTGCCTCTCCTAGAATGAATAAGTTTATGTTTCTGTGCAAGAATGGCTGTCTATCCTCAGGCTCTGATCATCCTAGAAGTCTCAGGGGAAGAATTTCCTATGTGAACTCTATTCTTTGAAGTGTCAAGTGAACCCACAGAGTTGGTAAGTCATACTTTTAAGACGATAGAAAGCCCCATCCATGCCCTGCTATGGATAGGGAGGCCCGAAACAACTGGTATATTTTCCTACTTAAAATATTGTCTTCAGGGGTGCCTGGGTGGCTCAGTACTTAAGGTCTGCCTTCAGCTCAGGTCATGATCCCAGAGTCCTGAATCCTGCTCGACAGGAAGGCTGCTTCTCCCTCTCTCACTCCTTCTGCTCTTGTTCCCTCTCTAGCTGTGTTTTTCTCTGTCAAATAAATAAATAAAATCTTTAAAAAGTAAAAATAAAATAAAATAAAATACTAGCTTCAGTGAAAGAACACAGCTGCTGTAGTTATTCATTCACTGTATATTTATATTTCCTGCCCCTGACCTAAAGTCACCAATTTCAATAAAACTTCTTAGCGATTGAAGTAGTTTGCTTAATTATGTTTAACATTAAACTATGGCACTTAGGAACATCTTAGGAGAGTTTTCAAACTGGAGTAGAATATTTGCATATCCTTTATTCCATAATGCAATCCCTGCATCAATTGCATTTTCTAAAGAGCATTTCAGCATCTTTTCTAAACAAAGTGATTCTTCATATAAACATGATGGCCAGGCTTTATCATTCTGCTCCCAAAAATGAGGTCACTTTTATCAATATCCTACATGGCATTGGTTAATTAACAAACAGAAATTCTGTCTTCTTAAAAGGTTGTCTCCTCTTGATGGCACCAAATCTCCCTAGTGAGTATTCCTCAAAGAATCTCTCCTTTTCATGATCTGTATTTTCTTTCATGGGAACTGAGATGTGCTTCTCATGGTCAAACTCAGAACTCACTAGTTCCCTTCATTTGATCTAATCCTGTTTACCACAAAATCTCCTACTCATTTCAGCTGTATCAAAATGTGGTACTGAACTGTCACTGGGGGAGTCAGGCTAAATCTCTACCTACCACCCAAAGGAGTTGGAAACCTAGTGCCAATTTTGTTATAGCTACTGGAATCTCTCCAATTGTTCCAAAAAGTTGAGAAAGAAATATTACCTCCTTCTCTTATAATGCTTGGTCATGGGTATTCCACAGAAACACAGACAGGGCCCCAAATGTTTTGGCTATGCAATTGTCCAGCTTTTCTAAATGGATAAATATTTACACATTACCTCCATTTTCAAGCCTCACTGGTTTCAGGGCAAAGATGAATGCCTACCAGTTGCATGTTATGTCTAAAACAACAACAACAACAACAACAACAACAACAACAACAACAACAACAAAACTAAACAAAAAAAAAAACACAGGGTACCGCTGTGCTATTGAGCAAATCAGGTTTCAGTTAAATCTACCCACCCACACACTGTATAGTTTTGTCTGAAAAGTGGGGAGCCCTGTTCCATTCAGCAATTATGTCAAACCAGATCTACCCTAGTCCATCAAATTCATCATATCACTAAAACTCAGTGGGGAAGGGTTCAAGGATGAGGAGGGAGAAGACATAAATTTCTGGAGGCAAATAAGTATTTGGAGATGACAGGTACATCTCCAAAACCTATAGCAGTAAACATCAAATACTGACAAATATTTGGAGCTAGGAGTAGCAAGAAGCCCTCCTAGTAATAGGTTCTGAGAAGCAGGCCACAAATCCAGACAAAATCTTCCATTATACATGTTTTTAAATGTGTAAATTTCTGCTAAATGTCTGTCCCCAAGTATTAGAGCTAAAATTCTACAGATAGCATGCTATTTCCGTAGAAAAGGAGCTCCTATATTGCAAAATCATAAATTGATTGTATTTATATTACCTGTTTGCCCAGGTAGCTCATTGTATATCTCTCTGAAGATTTTATAGATAAATGCAGTTTTAGGTCTACTCCATAACAAAGTAAATATAACCTTTACTTTCTTCTAAATGCAATTGCAATTTAATGAGCTTCCTGTTGTTCTCAGTCCTTTTGTTCTTACATAATGTGAAATACACTTAAAAATGTCTGTGTGCCCTTTCATTGAATCTAGAGCTATTCATAAAGTGATTTCTGCATTCATCTTTCTGTTCTACTATTAAAGAGTGGTATATCCTGTGTGAGATTGCTGAATAGCTAAGGAAGAAAAGCACAGTTATTTCCAAAACACTGGGGGAGTAATTTATGCCCTTCGGGCCAGTAATTCTTGAACCTGGATAATCAACAGAATTACTTGTGGAGATTTTTATTTAATTCACTCATCTGGGCTTTAGCTTGAGAGATTCCGAATTAGTGGACTTTGAATTGTATTTTAACAGAGTTCATTTTGATGCTTAGGACCACTACTCCATTAGGAAGTGATCTCTAAACACAGTGGAGCATCACCCAGGCCCCCTTCAGAAATTAAGAATCTATTTCCCTCCATCTGCTTTCAATGCTGCTGGCAAAAAAGGCATAAACTGCCCCCAAAGGAATTGCCTAAACCGAAGCAGACTTTTTCATTCAATGGCTTGCTGCATCATGAGGACTAAAACCCAGCCCCTCCTCCGTAAAGGGTTATGTCAGCCTCAGACCTCCCATGGACTGGGCTAAGGCCTGCAGTAAATCTGCTTTACAACTCAAGCTTCCCTGAGCAGTCTTCTTCCAGGCACTGATCCTGAGGACACTCCTAATAAACCTGTACACTATTGTCCTATTCCCAGTCACCTTCCTGGGGCCTCCTGTGGTGGGTATTCTCATTAGCCTTAGGATGCCAAAAGAGAGCCCTCCGTAACTACCCTAAATAAGTGCCTGCCCAATCCCTGTATAAGCTCAGTCCCAAGAAGGAAATAGCCATCTTTTATCCCCTACCTAGACTCAAATGATTGAGCCAGCCCCAGAGAAACCCAGTTGGCTTAGCTGCTTTTTTTGTCAATCATTTGTCATTTGCGTATGGCTACCCACTTATCATTATGCATACTTTCCTACAATGAAATTCTCTCTATATTCCTCTAATCAAAATTCCTATTCCAGTCATTGATCCTCAGGATTACTCTCTTCCTTGAAGCTTTGCCATCTCACTTTCTCAGTACTTAACCTATAAATGTGTATATAAATCTCTAGTAGAATCATGAATTTCTTTATATATTGGCTTATCTTCTATAGATAATATGTTCCTGGAGAGAAGGAACCAAGTCTTCTGTTTCATTCCATGTTTATTTTTGTTTTGCTCTGTTTTAACCTGAATGCTTCTTGAGTTAATGGAAGCACTAAAGAATAATGATTAATGTTCTAACATAAGACCTGGTTCTTCCTCACCACTGACTTTACCACTTTTTGAGAGATCTAATCATGCACACACAACACAGATGAACAGTACTAAAAAATATTCCAAGTATAATGGCTTATTAAAAGGTTCAAATTTTCATTACCATTATTATAATAAGCACAATGCTATTTTTAAAAATCTTGTTACTCTAACTTCTGTATATGTTTAAACTGAAAAGGTTAATATTTAGTTTATTTTGTGTAGTAAATTAATTTTAATTTCTAGAATGTGATAAGTATGATTACAAATTCTATAAATTATTTTCCTTAATAATTGAATTATAACTGCAGCTGTGTTTTTCCAGTAATGTGCATGGTGCTTGAGTTGTATTGGCCTTTGTTTGGAAGAATAAAGGAATAAAATGTTTTCTTTTCTTTTCTTTTCTTTTTTTCTTTCTTTTTCTTTTATAAAGGAAGTCTGTGGGATTTGAGTAGGTATTTGAATCTGCTCATCATTTACAAGCTCTAGCACTTTGGAGAGTTATTTAATCTCTCTGTGTTCTCACATGTTTTACCATAAAACATGGATGAAAATAACACTTGCACGTAGGGTTGTAAAAAGGATGAATACTTTAAATGCATATTCCTAGTTGGCAGCACACCGTATTTCAAAGCTTTTCTTCTTATTATTTCCTTATTTATTTTTTTTTTCAATTCCCTTGGGATGCCTGGGTGGTTCGGTCAGTTAAGCTTCTGCTTGTGGCTCAAGTCAGTTATCCTGGGGACCTGGGACGAGTCCTGCATTGGGCTTCTTGCTCAGCCGGGAGCCTGCTTCCTTCCTTACCTGCTCTGCCTGCCACTCCTCCTGCCTGTGCTCTCTTTCCGACAAAAAAATAAATAAAATATTTTTAAGAAGTAGTTTTCAATTCTGAACTAATCCTATTATTTATTTGTAAGGTGTTCATACAGTAAAGTTACACACTTATTACTTAAAAAAAAAAACTTCCAAATGAAACAAACAAAATGAATGGAGAGATTTGTGGTGATGAATGACCAGGTAACTGCACATGGTCATCTCATGATAAAAGTTAGTTTTTTTTTTTAAAGATTTTATTTATTTATTTATTTATTTATTTGACAGAGAGAGATCACAAGTAGGCAGAGAGGCAGGCAGAGAGAGAGGGGGAAGCAGACTCCCCGACAAGCAGAGAACCTGATGTGGGGCTTGATCCCAGGACCCTGCGATCATGACCCGAGCTGAAGGCAGAGGCTTAACCCTCTGAGCCACCCAGGTGACCAAAAGTTAGCTTTTGTTAACATTTCACACCAACTCCACAGTCAGCACCCTTCATCGCGGTTGGTGGAATGTTCCAGTATATGATAGAAAAGGAACATGGACTCACAGAAGTAGAAATAGTTGAGGACAAGACAGAATTCTATCAAATGTAGCAGGTGGTCAGAGACTGTAGGAGATTTCCTCTCATCTTTGCAGAGAGTCGCATACTTTGATGATTGAATCAAGTGTATATGCTAGTGGTTTTAAACCACGTTGGCTCATCACAATAACTTGTGGAGACGTTTTTAATGTACTTTTCCATTTTACTTTGAGATTCAAATTTAGTTGGAATGGCATGAGTCCCAGGGATCTATATTTAAAAAATCTCAGTGATTCCCATGTATATGCAGGGCTGACAAACCATGCTAAAACTAGGAAGTTAAAAATTATCGGTATTATTAAGCAGGTTATGGGGAAACAAAATAAGGCAACAACGAGGATTTGAAGCAGAATCTTATTCTCTAAAAGTTTAACTACAAATGAACACATAATGTGTTGGGACCAAAAAGTGATTATATGTTAATGAAACCTTTAATATCTCTACCAAAGATGTGTATCTATCTACTAGAAAAAGAGCTGATGGTTAATGGAAGAATAGAAAATGGAGAGTAATAGAAGAAAGGCATGGTATTCTTTCGAGAGCTATTCAAGAGAGAGGAGATGTTTACCAAGAACACTGATGTTAGAGTTATGTTGGTAAGGATATGCCTCTTGGAAAATAAACTGATAAGCTATCTTAACCTGATACCATTGAAAATTCTAAGTTTGTATCCCACAGAGTCCTGATTCTATGATCACCCAGTAATCCACTGACATTTGGTATGTGCAGGGAGAAAGTCCTCATGTTGAACTGATACTAATTATTCTTCCACTTGATCAAATTCTCGCTGTAAATTAAGACCCGTGTATTCACAATAGATACAGTAAATCTCCTGCGAATTTGGTAAATCTAAAGATCCTGGCCTCTAATCAAATTTAAGAAACAAACAAGGTTAGTTCTTAGGCCTGAAAAACTAAGGGCTAGCACCCAGATGGTGATAAATCTCAAGTCTGGAGTCTCTGCACACTATGAGCTTCTTTTACTGAGAGAAATTCATCCTGCTTTACAACCACCAAAATTTGTTGCAAAGAGTTCATCAGAATTGTCAAGTAACTTCCTGAAGCAATGGAAAAGAAAGCCTCACCTCAATGTCTAATCTTTTCAGGCAGGAAGTTTTGCAAAATGATTGCACATTTATAGCTTTCCTTCAGTCTCTAAATTGGTCTAAAAAATAGTTGAAAATACATTTTTAAAAACTTCAATAATATTGTGTCTGACAGTGATGTGAGCAAAATCACTAACCCTGTCGCCAGTGAGCAACAAAGGAAGCTGGTTTGATCGATCAGAAAGTGCATCTGTGTTGACTATATCCCGCTATCTAAAAAGCCAATCTGTAAAGTGTTATCAGTGAAAGAAGTAAAGGAGCGCTGAGTGAGGGTAAAACAGGACATTCGACAGCATCTTTTAGTAACTCCTTAGGTGACAAGTAACAAAATACGTGAAAAGTGAAAATGTAAAGTTCAGCTAGTTCTGAACTATTTGGAGATTCTGTTCTTGAATACATCTCTTAGGATAAATGTTTTAAGATTTTATAAGTAAAGACAAAATCAAATAAAAAATTCACAATTCAAAATATAACTGAGTTGGGGCGCCTGGGTGGCTCAGTTGGTTAAGCGACTGCCTTCGTCTCAGGTTACAATCCCGGAGACCCGGGATGGAGTCCCCGGGATGGAGTCCCACATCAGGCTCCCTGCTCCGTGGGAAGCCTGCCTCTCCCTCTCTCACTACCTCTACTTGTGTTCCCTCTCTGGCTGTGTTTCACTCTGTCAAATAAATAAAATCCTTAAAAATATATATATAACTGAGTAAATAAAAATAGACATGTGAACTGAGGTTCAAAGAACGTAAATAGGAATAATATTAAATAAGGGAAAAGTAAAACCTGAAAACATTCCTTTTAAGGTCAATACCAGTAAAATACTGAGGTCAAATGATTATTTGTTGGGGTTCAAGAGGAGAGAAAGTTATTTTAATACTTCATTCAGTCACTCACCTTTGTCATTTAAGCATCTTCTACAAGAGAAAATTGAAGGCTATTAAAAAGAAAATATTGTGATCTTTATTAACTTTCGTAAAGAATTTCTTTTTTTCCTTTTGTTCCAGTTGACAGAACCATTTAGAGTTCCTTCTAGCTCTGGACTTGGTGTATATAAGCTAAGAGAAAAGAAAACTAATTTGATTCTTTGCTTGCTCTCCTATGTAATCTGAACCAAGGAACACGTTTGATATTATATATTTGATGTAGAGATAGATGATCGATGACATAGCTAAATGATAAAATACATGCACATGTATATATAATCTTGTAGAAAAGAAATATAGAAAATAAAAATTATCAAGATGACTTTAGCCAGAGGTTTTTTTATTATAATGAACATTTTAGGCAAATTCCAGCCACTTTTACACAGATGCATATACATATAAATATACATATATCTGCTTATATTCAGATATGTGTATATACATATTTTTGTTCAATTTAATAACTCTTCACATCCTACTCCACTCATCTATCCTCCCAGTAGTTTTCGGCAACAGACATCCATCTGTATTTGGCCTTTCAAAAAACTGTTCATATTTTTGCTTTTTAAGTGATAATTATGAGAATATAAATTATCTTGGACTCAGTAAATTTACATACAACTTTCTGGCAAGTTTTCTTAAATAGTATAACTCCACAAATAGAAGAAATTATTAATTCTAAATCCAAGATCAACAATACTGTGAACACTTAGAACACTGATAAAAATATAAAGTAGATTATATATTGGTCCTATTGTTATTAATGTATTATTTCACTTTAAATGCACACATTTGGAGAAACCAATGACTATGATTCTCTATTTGGATACTTTAGGTTTAATAATAAAGATAATTTATCACTTATGACTTTTCAAGTTTCTAAAAATGAAATTTTCTTATAATTGGAAGAAAATAATTACATATGTAATTACATAAATATATTATTTATTATATTAATATATTATTAATATATTATTTTATCATTTTTCCCTTTGTCGATAATTGTCCTAGGTCTGAAGTGTACTACACAGCTCTCTACCTTGAAGACTGAAGCACTCATTTCTCCAAATATTGGGAGTATTAGTAACCAACAGCTCTCATCTGTGGTCCAAAGAGAACCATTTTGTAAAAGTCTGTGCCCCCTTTCCAAGAACAGCCAAAGACCAGTAGAGACCAGTGACTAATCAACACAGGGCTATAAAGGTCTGACCTTCTTGTACCAGTTTGTAATTACTCTGCAGAGGCATCCCAGCTCCATAGCTCTCCCGTTTGGCTTGCTACTCTTAGGCCTTTGTTGTGATTGTGCACAGTTGAATGTCTCCCTCTGCCCAAATTACCTTCCTCCAGTCCCCTGACAGGTGCTAATCCTGAGAAAACTCCTCAGTAACCTCAGTGCTTGCTGATCTCCCTTTCAGAGCCTGTTTCTTAGGTAACTTGACCTGGAACAACTATGAACAGACAAATTAAACACTCCAAAGTGGTCCCACACTTGGGGGTAGGGGTGAGGGAAGTTTTGTAATCTGATTACAAAGCTAGGAAATGTTGCTTTGTTGTTTAGAATTTCATCCCCAAGTCACTATACAGACCTTTACTTGAAAGAGCAGCATTAGCCTTTAGGGTAGCCCAGAATTTGTGATCACTGATGGATGATCCCTCTCATCCCTATTTGATAAAACTGTAGGACAAATATGCTGAAAAAATGGCACATTAGAATAATCTTTTCTCAAAATTGATTTTCTGAAGAAGGATTTCAAAAGTCTGTGTGACTCCCTTTTGACACAAATGAAAGATGGAAAATAATGATTATTTTTAGCCCATTATGAATATATAAATAACCTTTGCTTACTACAAACATCTACTTACAGCTGTTACCAAAAAAAAAAAAAAAGCAAAGTTCTGCCCAACCCAAGATGATACTTTATCCTCTCAAGAGTTGTTTCTTTAAAAAGAACTTTTTGGAGCGCTTGGGTGGCTCAGTTGGTTGGGCAACTGCCTTCGGCTCAGGTCATGATCCCGGACACCCGGGATCGAGTCCCACATCAGGCTCCCTGCTCAGCGGGAAGCCTGCTTCTCCCTCTTTTACTCTCCCTGCTTGTGTTCCCTCTCTGGCTGTGTATTTTTCTGTCAAATAAATAAAATCTTTAAAAAAATAAAAATAAAAAAAATAAAAAGAACTTTTTTATTTCACTTAAACATCAATTTGTATAGGTATACTGTAGAGTTTTGCACCTACATTAGGAAGTCACAATGGGGGAAAAAGAGACTTAAAGGAAACTTTTTGCCTATAGGAATGAAAAGAGAAGAAGGTCAATAAGAAATCGGTCGGGTCTTAATCTTCAAATTCTTTCTTATAGTAAAGGTTGAGTGAGTCATAATTACTACCATAAAGTCTTCCTTTTGTGACAAATGTGAAGTGTGGACAGCATGCAATTTGATTTAGAAGCATTTATTGAGTATGTATTATATACAAAGCACCATATTACATGATATAAGGGATGTAAAGAATCTGACAATCTCATTTAAGAACATAAAACAAATGTTTTATCAGTCTAGTGCAAAGCAGTGAAATAAACTAAGGGCTGTCCAAGGGCATCCAGTGGAAGCAGAGAATGTCATGGCGTGGAGGCTCACAAGATGCTCCTTGAGGATAATGCCATTTCATACAAGATCAGAGGAATGGATTACTAAGAGAGTGGCTGCTTCAAACTAGCAGTTTAAGTGAAAGGTCATGAATGTTGGATAGAGTGAAAGAGGTGTCCATGGAAAGCAGAAGCAGCCATTATTTTATTCTCTTCTTCTCCCTGGGAAGTTTTGATTAGTAAAAGTAGTAAGTCCCTCTTTTTCTTATATCCTTTAAGCCCCATCTAAAGAGAAACCAGATAATAATATGAGAATTAGTATAATTAACTCCACCAGTAGCAATGTCTTCAAAAGCAAGATATAGAATCATGCCACTAAATATTTTTGGAAAGAGCAATCGTGAGACTTAAAAAAAAATAAACTAAGACTAGTTTGCTGTAAGTTGTAAGATATTAACAAAGAGGAATTTCTATCTATATCAAAAGGACTTAAACCTAATGATGAAAATGTGAAATCTATTAAGCTTTGTCCCTACTTCTTTAGTTGGGTACTTAATAATTATATTTTATATATTTTTAATTAATGTAAACAATTTTTTGTTGTTCTAGTGGAGAGTAAAAACAAAATTAAAGTTTCTTTAAGCTCCTGTGTGATAAAATGGTAATCCAGGGAGAGAAATGAAACAACAGAGACTTTGGACACAGAAATAAACTGAGGGACTTGGAGGGAGGGGGGTAGAGGGATAGGAGAGCCTGGTGGTGGGTACTGGGGCACCTATTGCGTGGAACACTGGGTGTGGGGAATGGGGAATGAATCTTGGAACACTGGGAAGAAAAATTAAGTAACAATAAACAAAATGAAAACAAAACAAAACAAAATAAAAAAAATAAAATAAATAAAATGGAATCTAGGGAAATTATTGTTATCATACCGATTTCCCATCATTTTAACCCTTGAAAAGTAACTTGCAATCATTTTATTGGTCATATGTGAGAATGAATTGCAAAGGGTAGACAAGTGTTATTTTCTCATTTAAAAATGAAAATAAGGGGTGCCTGGGTGGCTCAGTTGGTTAAGCAACTGCTTTCGGCTCAGGTCATGATCCCGGAGACCTGGGATTGAGCCCCACATTGGGCTCCCTGCTCGGTGGGAAGCTTGCTTCTCCCTCTCACTCCCACTGCTTGTGTTCCCTCTCTAGCTGTGTTTTTCTCTGTCAAATAAATAAATAAAATCTTTTATAAAATAAAAAAATAAAAAAATAAAAATGAAAATAGCTTCAATAGACTGAAGCAGAATTTAGAGTATACTTCTAAGGTCTGGTGTATTGGCCTCTAGACAAAAGAAGTAAATATACTTTTAGATTAGATCAAAGATTTTGAGAAACAAGCTGCTGTAATATACTATGATATAATATTATTAATAATAAAGTGATGGTGAATTTGACAGAGACAGAAAGTGTTCAGACTGCACGTCCTCCCATTCAACATGAAGGAGTGGCTTACAGTTGGATAGCTTCCGATGGCTAACCATCTGCACAGTGGCTGCCCTTGTCCCTTTTGTTCCCCCAGCTACTCTGTTAGAATACCTCTATTTAAAACCGGCCCAGGCTGGGAGGAAGTTACAGTCCTCTGAAAGGAAGTCTGTAAAATATGAAGAATGTCTATCTCCCTATCTGCTATGGAAAAGTGGATTTGGGGCTTTGGGAGGCTTGTTACAAATTGTAAAGGAGAATAGCCATGGCCTGTGTGGATTGTTAAAGAACAAGAAAGGGCCTCTTTAGAAGAGGGACTGTAGTGTCACCTGAACTTCTGATAAGAGCCCCTTAGGATCCTACCACTCCTTCCTTCCTGCCCACAACACAAACTCACACCCCATACATGGATTCAGAAATACTTAACTATTATTCAGAATATTTACTGTTTAATAGTCAGAATATTTAATAAGTACCTAAGAGAAGTCAGGTATGACTCTAGACCCCAAATGTTGACTTGCTAATACCCAGCACTTAATGAGTACATGATCTAGAAGAAGAGATGGGATTTAAACAAGAAAATTAATAGATAAACATATAAACTAAAGTACTGGGGAAACTTCTTAAGGAAAAAGGAGGGAAGAAATATTATTGTGCTTTTCCTACTTTAGAAGGAGTATTTGAGGGAGACTCCTCCAAATAACATAATATTTAAGCTGAGGTCTGAAGGATGAAAAGGAGCCAATCATTTGAAGGGGAGAAAAATTCAGTGTTGGTGTTGCTATTTTTAACAGCAAGGAATTTGGAAGATTAAAAAATTACTCTAACCAGATAAAATTTTTTTAAAAAAATCAAACAGAAGATTAACTTGGAATATATCTGAACTACAAAAAAATGTCTAACAGAAGGTGGATATACTTTATTTTGCTATTCCTACTTATTTTATTTCCTCTCTCATAACTGTCAAATATTTTTAAAGTACAATTCATACATCAGTGATATCATTTTCTAAACTATTGTTGCCAGAAAGAAATGATTGAAATTTATCCTGAAGTAAGGAACTAAAATTGAAAATGCCCAGTTCCTAGTTATGTTTTCTTTAGAATATCAAGGATATCAGTACCATATTAAGGATCAGTGAAGTACACTCTATGATGAGAGAAGAAGGGACTGAAAATTTACCAAATATAGTCCACACTATCATGTCTTGTTTGCAAAAATTTTGCTCATATATTGTGAAAATGATAACTCTTCTAACTTTATGTGAGGCTGTAAATCATGAAATGGAATCTTAGAGTAATATAAATAATGTGTCAATGTAAGATCTATTTTGAAAGGTAAGGAAACCTGGACCTAGCCCATAGGTAATAAAATAATCTTTCTATTACAAGATGTTTTTGGAGACAATGATATTGTTTTATATCCTTCAAGGTTTTATATCCAAAAAATATTTGATTAGTTTTAACAGTTTATGTTATGTATATATTGTCCTCTACTGCATATGAAATTAATGGTATATTAATACAAAATAAATGAAGAAAATCTTTCATTACAGGGTACACATTTAGCCTGTGGGGTTCATTGTCATAAGAGGTCACTGAATCAAATGCTGTGGCTAGAATTTTGAAAGCTGTTGAAAAATTTTATGATGACTAATAGTATTCATCATCATTCATGCCAACCACCAGGTAATGAACTCTCCCACTTGAGGCTCTGACTGATCACCTCAGGGGTCAAATGGAATGGTCCCCTTTGTGTAGTTAATAATAGGCTATTCATTTGGGAACATCCATAAGCTTGAAACACAGATAAAAAACAATGTCATAGACCTCCAAAAATCATATTATTCTTCAGCATTTCAATGTGGTAAGGATAATCTATGTATCACTATCAAAACTGTTTTCAGTTATTATACATTTACCCCAAATGACTTTGATCAATCTGAAGTGAAAGATGATTGAAATTGCAGCTATTTTTAAATTATACATAAATAGACAATCCGTTTTTTATATAGAATTCCAAGCAAAGTCTTAAACTCACAAAGACAAAAAAAATGTTTTTCCTTAAAGATTTATATTAGTCTTATTCTAAGTGAGGGTCCCCATCTTAGAAGACACAAAAAGGAGGAAGTTGAAGAGACTCTGTTTCTTTTTCTCCCATTTTTTTTTTTTTGCCTTGCTCCCCAGTAAATTCTCTACTCCCCAAGGAAATGCAGAAAAAATGCAAATGCTAATGTGAGTCTTCGGGTTAAAAATACAACATAATTTCTCCATCTGCATTGTGAAATGAAGATAAAAATGAGTTAAGCAAAATAACTTTCCAGTTCCTTCTAAATTGGTTTTCACAATGTTATTTTTATTCTTTTTGTTTTTGAAAAAAATGTATTAGCAGAACAACAAACACATTTGTATATTAATACAAATACAAAATTTATCTGCAGACAAAAATATACAGGTTTTGAGGTATTATCTGCTATTTTGAATTATGTAAATACCTGTTATCTACCTTAATCAAAGGCACAAACATTTTGAAGCATTTTTATTTTAGTAAAAGTATTTTCATGGATGGACCAACAATTTCATCTTTTTTTTTATATAAACAAAGGAAGTACAACATATAAAATCCTTTGTCATTTTGAATCAAGGTTCATTATCAAAATCCCATAAAGAGAGAAAAGATATAGTGGAAGGATATAAGGGTTTGAGGTAAATTAGGAAGGAATAAGATAAATATAAAAATTACTGGTGAGGTCTCTAGTCTTAGGCAAAATACAAAAGAAACATAAATTCAGGTCTCAAAAAGCAAAGCTGACATAGAACTGAAATTCTGCAGAGATTCACAAGTCTATTCATTTTTTTAAAGATTTTATTTATTTATTTGAGAGAAGAGAGGGTAAGAGAGCATGATTGAGGGGAGGGACAGAGGGAAAGAGAGAAGCAAACTCCCCACTGAACAGAGAGTTTTATGCAGGCTGGATCCCAGGACCCCCAAGATCATGACCTGAGCCAAAGACAGAAGCTTAACTGACTGAGCCATCCATGTACTCCTCACAAGCCTATTCTTTACTTATAAATATGTAAATAATTATATATATGTGATTATTTGCTGTTTCTTATTTTTTACATGGAATTCAAAGACATTTACATTTTAAAACTTTGCTAGGAATATATTTCTGGTTATATATTACAAATTATTATTTGAATTACTTTTGTCTGACAATATAAAAATCTATTAGTACTATTATTTTTTTTTTAAGATTTTATTTATTTATTTGACAGAGAGAAGCATGCCTAGAGAGGGAACACAAGCAGGGGGAGTGAGAGAGGGAGAAGCAGACTTCCTGCTGAGCAGGGAGCCTAATGCAGCTCCTTCATTCCCAGGTCTCCGGGAAGATGACCTGAGCCACCGAGACGCCCCAGTACTATTAGTTTAATATATTAAATTAATGTCACAAAAGAGGAAGGAAACAACCTTCATAATTCAAACTTCTATTGGAATACAGTAGATGCTTATCATTCAGCAGATCTATTTTGATTATGCAAGTGATCACAAAAGCCAATGGACAAAGGTAATTTTGTTTGTTTGTAATTTTTCTGGGGCATAAGTTTAAAATATTAGGCCATGTGCAACTGATGCTTGAATTAGCAGGGTGGATACAACTAGCTGTTCTCATATGTCTGGGTGGTCATGGCTAAGAGGGCCAAAACTATTGGAAGTTTGAGTCATAGCTGTCCTTTGCTGCAGAAGAGTCACTGACAGAAGCTAGAATATGAAGAAAGAAACTGTTCCTTTCTTTTCATCTGCAATTTACAGCCTATCCTTCTCCCCCCCTCCAACTGGAAGTCAACTGAAAAGGGAGCCCAAGAAGAAGACTTTGTGGTAACCCAGCACCAGCATCACAGGAAGAATATAGAATATATAAATAACATCTCAAAAGCTTGTTTTGTTTTGGGGAGGGAAAAAAGTCCAATGCTAATATTATAGATATTGAAGTGAATATATTGAAGTGAATACTTGTTAGGAAGTGATGGTATTCAAAAATGTGTGCATTTAATAATGTGCTCAGAGAAATAGTGCATACAAAATTGAGTTTTTAATTATTTTAAACAAAACTTATTCCTATCATATATAGAATCACTCTGAGCTTGTTGGGGAATCATACTTTGGACCATGGAGAAGATGCTGAAGTTACACAGTCAACTATTACTACCAGTCCCAATGATCAATGTATATTCTACCTTCCTCTTTTTCTTAAACCACCATTATTTTATATGAGTAAAATAAAATATGCTCATGATATAGTTCATAAATTTCTATTTTCATAGAAATAGAAAGCCATAATTTCAGTAGATTAAAATAACTTCTGACAAATACTACACACCTTATTCTCTTTTTCTCTCCTATTATATTTTCTAATTGGTTATTGGTTGTACAAGGGAAACCAGTAGGCTAGAGATATTTATCTTATATCTATCCACTTTATTCAACTCTTCTTTTAACTTAATTCCATGAGGATTTCAATTAAAAATTGTATTGTCAGAGGCGCCTGGGTGGCTCAGTTGGTTAAGCGACTGCTTTCGGCTCAGGTCATGATCCTGGAGACCCGGGATCGAGCCCCACATCAGGCTCCCTGCTCAGTGGGAAGCTTGCTTCTCCCTCTCACTCCCCCTGCTTGTGTTCCCTCTCTGGCTGTGTTTCTCTGTCAAATAAATAAATAAAATCTTTTAAAAATTGTATTGTCAATATATAATCAGAGTTCTGTCTCCTTTAGCAAAATTATACTGCTGCTTCTATTTCATATTGTATTTAATTAGACAGAGCATCAACAAGCATCATGCCTTTCCTTACTATAAAAATGACTCTTGGACTTAACTTTTAGATGTTTTTACTTTATTGTTCTTAAAGTTGTATTACTTGTCAGGCTCTGATTTGTTATCCCAGGTACAAGCCTTAATCTTTTAAAATGTGGAACTAATTATATTTTCCTTATCTACCTCATTGTTTTAGAGCTCCATAACTAAAAGAATTTTCAAAGTATATAATATACTTTGAAATATACTCATTGAATACAATTCAGTATCAGTAGTGAAAGAGTGCTTAGTATTGCACTAGATGTGAGGGGAAAAATGAATCCACTAATACCAAAAAAAAGCATTGTTTTCAAGTAGTTCCCACAAAGGAGTCTGTAATAAATGTACCGAATAGTTATAATAGTTAATATTTATTGAGTGTTCACTCACTCTGTACCAATCATTTTTTGAGATAGAGTTTAGAATTATGTATACGATAAATCTGAGGCTCTAAAGATGTTGAAGCCGAGGTCTAGCCCAGTTTGGTTAAGAGTGTGGGCAGTATGACCTAGAATCATCTTAAACATTGTGCTATATATTCCTCTGAGAACTAAGAAAGGAGTGTCAATTAGATGATAATAGGTCATGGCAGTTTTAGGGAATTTTTAAGGACAATGTGGTATTTTGAGAATAGGGGCTTTTCTAGATAGAGTCTCTCTAATAGGATAGTGGTGTGAAAAGGTCAGGACTTGGGAGAAGAAATTATTAGACTAGTCTGACTGAAGCAGAGGGTGAATAAAGGAGAATCATGAACTTGAACAAAGATTGGGGGAAACCATGAATGCTAACCCAAGACTTTATTTTTCAGCTTGAAAGTAGTAGGGAACAATAGAGGAAATGGAACACTATGAAGCAGTAACCCCATACAGTAGGTCTTCTAGATCTCTTTCCACAGTGATGATAAAAAGGGAAATGAAGATATTTCAACTTAAGGAAAAGAGACCCCCCAAAATCACAAGCAGCAATAATTACGGTTGAGAAAAATATGCGACATACAAAATCAAGCTACTTTGGATGTGCTGAATACTTTTTCTTTAAGCCTATTGCAGCCCCAAAGGGGACAGTCAGAGGGAACAAAGCCTCAGGTTCAAAAGTTCCAATGCAATTTCCATCTTCAGAATTCTGTCAAACTGAGCTAGAAATATTTTTATCCAAATCCTCCTAAGATTTCAGGTAGCCTCCAGCTATGCTGAACCACTTTCCACACGGTTTCAAAACTTCCATTCCTTTTATTCCTGAAATATGGGTTTGCCTTATCTTAAAACACACGTGCAGGCATGCATACACACACACTCCACGTGGCAAACAGCCTATAGAAAAGAAAAGTTACAGAAATCTTTAAGAATATCAGAAGAGATTAGCTTTATATCCTGGTGTGGGGCTTCATGAACACTTTATCTCACTAGTTTGTTCTTCCATGGAAATGACCTTCGAAATAGGGACATGTTAGAAAGCACCATGCTAAAATACATTTTAATTGACTTTCTAAATTTAGAATGCTTCTGCTTTAAACCACTTGCAGACCTTTCTGTGTATACCTTAAAGTATTGAAAAATCTAATGATTTTTGAGCAGTTGGCACTTTACAACTAGAAATTCCATCCTTGCTTTATTTAAAATCATAAAGTGTGATGAATAGTAATAAAACTATTTATAATTGCAATTACAAGAAAAGGTTCCCTACTTCCCTACCAAAAAAATTTAGCTGCCTCAATCCACGTTTCCATGTAAAAAAGAACATTTGCATGATCAAATCTGAGAACCATATTTTAGTCATTTTACAAATGTTCACCAAGAGTAATTTAAATATATGTGTTAAATGCAAAATATTTTTAGATGATGGTGTCGAAAATACAGTGAGTGACTGATGCCAGAAAAAACATGTAACTTTATGAAAATTCAAATGTGCTCTGTATTTTAATCTACTTTGAATTTCTTTTCAGATTTATTATTTGAGGCTTTATTGAAAGGACATAGAAGTTATGCTCTAGAGCATTGTCATCCAGTAGAACTTGGTACTTAATAAATGTTCTGTAGCTGTGCTCGCCAACACAGTTGCCTCAGGTCATATGTATTGGCCATTTCAAATGTGGCTTGTGTGGCTGAGAAAGTAAATTTTAAATTTTATTTAATTTCAATTAATCTGAAGTTAAAACTAAATAACCTCATGACGCTAGTGGCTTCTGTACTGGACAGCACAGTATAAAGCCTATAAGTAGTCAATGCATGTTTTCAGTGTATATCAATGTTTTTCAGAATTAAGTTTTTTCCTTGTATATTTTTTGCATTACCAATAAATCAATAAATATAAAATACAAAGGAAACAGCATTCTAATATATTTGTGTGTGTATTTAAAGCTTAAAGCAATCAATGTAGTAAAAATCCATTGATGCTGGACAAAGGTTCTTAAGTGACTGGACAGTCATTTCTAACACGTGAGTTGTTTTTCCATAGATGGGTCTCTATTAAATAGTTGATTTGGGGAATCAGCACAAAGGGAAATTATTTCATATTTATTGATGTATCAATATATTCCCATGCATTCTCTATCAGCTTGGACCTTTGGAAATGAACCATTTTGCTCTTTTCTGGTTAAAGTCATTGAAAAAAGTCTAAGGATTTTTGGTTGTTGATTAAATATATGTCCTTCAAACACCCTAGCTCTCTGTGTCTTTGCAGTGTCTTAAAAATATTCCCAGGACTTATTTCATTCAGTAGTTCTACTTAATGTACAGTTATAGCTGTTACTGGCTGATACATGGCCTCACACAACAGAATAAACAAATGGTAGCTGTCACACAAAATTATTCACCCTCTATCTTCCCAAGACAACTTGCTTTCACGGTGCTATTCCTGCTTACATCCCTTTCTTAGTTTTTCCTCCTATTTCAATTGATTTTAGATGTTTTGATGTTTCTACCTCTCTAATATATTACCTATTTTATTCGAATATATAGGTGGTATGTTTTTAAGGGAATCGATAATGAAGTAGTTGAGACCACAAGCCTCATCACCCTCTACATGCTATTAGTATTAGACTCCCAAGGGCCAACTGTGCAGTGAACCACGGTAATGAGGTTGATAGTTCATGAAGGAGCTGATGTGACAAATTGCCAACCTGCTGCAGGGACAGCCTCCTTAACCCTCCAGAAGGCCAATGTTATTCCAATTTTCATCCAGTTTCGCTCTTGTACTAAATGTGCCAGTGCTAACACACTATTTAAATGGATACATGGTACCCCCACCCCCTCGCAAAAGAGCACTCGATGGCATGTACATTTATAATCCCCTTTTCAAATTGACATGCTCTCAGGGTGAATTTAATCAGCATTTGTCATACATTTTAAAGTACAAAAGGAGGTTTCATTTTCCATGCCTCCTTTGGGGGCATTTGTGAAAACAACTATCTTCATTTCTTGCTGTTCTGGATCCGTAAGAACTTTTTAGAACTATTATTTTCTCTCTTGGTAGTCACTAACTGACTTTCGTTAGTCTCTCATTTTTGAAAGAAAAAACTTGCCGGCCTCTTTCCATTCCTTTTTTTCTCTGCCTGAGTTTGTCATCTGGCAAAGAAAGGCAAAACTCTCATCTTATTGAAAAATATGTATTGCTTAAGTATCATTAAATCAGGTTAATTTCTTTGTAATTAAAAAAAATTCTTTACTCTCATCTTCACCTCTTCACCTTATCTTAAAAGTTTTTGTTTTGTTTTGTTTTTACAAAGCTGTTATTGTTACCAACTGGACAGTGAGAATGAGTCATCTCTGACTTCAAGGGAGAATTTAAGTCAGAATCATACTTTCTGTGTAACTAGGCTTTTATAAGACATTTGTAAGCATTTTAAAGAAAGTTTAAACTTCAGAATGGTTTCCAAACCACTGCTGCTTTGCCTGCAGAAAGGTGGCTGGGCATCATCAATCTCTAGCAGTGAAATGAAAGGGTTCTTAGAGGTGCCAAAATAATTTTTTCTTTCCTTCTTTCTTTTTAAATACATGAGATGCTTCTAAAAGTCCTATTTTGGATTGGTGCCTTCCAAAACATAATAGAAAATAATTCAATTTTGTATCTTGGAACTTTACTTCTTCAGCCCCTAGATTCAGGCTTTTGTGAATCATACAGAACAGAGGTTTGTGGTCCAAACTTGAGGGATACAATTTGCTAATCACCATATAAACCAGGCACTTCTAGTACATACATTTGGCTCTATGTTATTTTATTTTTCCTTTAATTATGTAAAACATCCCAATGTTTGTCATGTTATTTCTTAGGCATATGTTTTGTCTTTTTAATCTACAGTCCTTGAGGAGAATGGAAACATGCTGGTCTTTGTGGACCCTGACTATGAGATTTTCAGTAATTGCTGACTGATTTTGTCCTACATGTTATCAGTTGCCCTTGTTTCTCACTCTGGAAACCTCATCACCTTGCAGGTTATTACCCTGAGGAATCACTTTTTACTTTATACCATTCAGAGGTTACAAATCAGAAGTCCCCTAAATAGATTTAACCATGAGTCTTGTTTCAATTGGTCAGTGAAGTGTTATTAAAACATTAAAGCTTAAATGCTTTTAGGTAGTTTATTTCCACTTCTACTCAGCCCCTTCTGCTCTTTACTGTCCCACACTCTAATAATTTACTGCTCAGTCAGAGAATATATGTGAGCTTGAAACCTTCATCCTATTTATTTTATTACCCTATGGGACACCTTCATTCATTGAAAGCTATCTGTTAGGTGCCAACAGAAGCCAGGCATTGTTCCAGAAGCAGATAAACAGATCCAAGTCCCAGTCTTTATGGAGTTTATGTTCTGGAGGACTACATTCCAGGATCTGATAATTTTTCAATAAATATTTGGGGAAAAAGTGAGTAAGGTAGGTGTTAGTCCAGGTGCTCTGAGAAGCAGATACTAAGATACGACTCAAAAAGCAAGAATGTTGTTACAGAAATGTTGATATGGAAGCAAATAGGGCCTGTCCAAATTAAGACTTGGCTTCTCTGACTGAACCCAATATAAAATGCATGTCTCTAGATGTGTGATAACTTGGTGTTGTGGTCAAAAATTTCATCTTAACCAGAATTGCATAATAAGACATTTCTCGAGGGAAGTGTAATCCTCTCTTGCTGATGGCAAGGCCTTGCTTGTGAGTCCCAGGGAAATGCATCATCACTGGGGCTTACCATAAACTCCATACTGCATCATGTCCTCCCACTGACAACTCAAGCCACAGTAACTAGTAGATAAGATAGAAGATAATGTGCAAGCAGCAGAACTTGGATATAGTGCTTTATCCTTTCCTGCTCCAGGCTCAACTCAGAGCTGGCAAACCTTCATGTCACTTGCAATAAAAGTACATAGTGATGGAATTTGCTGCCTCAGGAGCCCAAGTTGGCTTACAAAAAAAAAAAAAAAATTACTTTCTTTGTAATGGGGTATGGGAAATGCAGTCATTTGCAAACTTTAAGGGGATTTCCCAGTATGCCTCTGATCACTAGACCCTAAAAAATTCACTGAATTGGTTACTCTATCTTACAGGGCTTATCTCCAACCCTCTGGAGTTGTATCCCACATACATCTTACTAATGATTCCAGTATAGTAGCTGCCTCTTTCTTGTCCTGTCCAGTCAGCAGGGTGTTGTCAGTGTCGTGGACCAGAATGTCAGTCTATGAGATGTCCAGGTGTTCCAAATCACATATACTATATGATGGCGGAGGTCAGGGACACTAACATAACCCTGATGCAAAATTGCAAAATTTCAAAGAATATTTTTGTCTTTCAATGTGAATGCTAACAGACACATGAAAAAATGTTCATCGTCACTAGCTATCAGGGAAATTCAAATCAAAACCACACTGAGATACAAACTTACACCAGTCAGAATGGCCAAAATTAACAAGTCAGGAATGCAAACTGTTTTTAATCCTTTTTTCAAATCGGGATGATACAGAATTACTGCATACTATGTACCTGAGGTCTTATTAATTCACTCTAGCAATAATCCCTTTTCTGATGAAGCAGTGGAATGAGGCTGCTAGCTGTCTATATCTGCAGTGTGGTCTGTAGTCATTCTCCCAGGGCCTTCTGAGTTCTACAAAGGTCAGAATTAAACAGATATGAAAAAAGCCATCATCCTACGTCTTTTATGTCTTTAGTGGTAGCACTAACCTCCACTATCTCTCCAGGGATACGGTATTGGTTTTGATTTACTATCTTGCAGGTGGAGCAGTTATAGAACTTCTGATTTGGCCTTAGCCACTATATTTTCTTCACCACTATGCTATTTTACAGACCAAGGACCCAATGCACAAGTAATTCCAACTGCCAATTATGTGACTGGGGAAATTGGTTAACCAATGTATCTTGGATATGGGCTGACCCTATTATTACATGACCCTTTTAACTTCCTACTCTATCAAAAGGACTATGCAAAAGCTTTGGGTCTGAAAGTATCAAAGTCAACTCAGACCCTGTGTCCAGTAATATTCAAAATGTTTGGCTATTTCCTATTCCCAATAACAGTAGCCAAAGTATGGCCATAGGTCATTTTGGAAGGGTACATGAATCATGGCAATATGTATTTGCCATGGTGTTTCAGGGTCCCTCTTCCTAGAGAACCAACCATATTTGCAATCAGTGGGTTCTAAATCTGAAAATTGGCTCAGATCTTGGAACCAAGCAAGGGACAGCAACTTTTTCATGGGTTTCCCCTTCTTAGTCTCTTGCTTGAATATTTTTAATTTAATTTATTTTATTTTTTTAAGATTTTATTTATTTATTTGACAGAAAGAGAGAGCACACACAAGCAGGAGAAGTGGGAGGGGAAGAAGCAGGGAGCCAAATTTGGGGCTTAATGTCAGGACCCTGGGATTATGACCTGTTGAGTAGGGAGCCAAATTTGGGGCTTAATGTCAGGACCCTGGGATTATGACCTGAGTTGAAGGCAGAGGTTTAACCAAATGAGCCACTCAGGCATCTTAAACTTTTTTTATTTTTTTTTAGTATTACAGATTTAAAGCAGAAATTTAAATTTTGTTTGTTTCCAATCTGTTTTTACCTCAAAGGATTGTGCTCTATTACCCATCTCTACAACTTCCCATAGGTCACATCTTTTTGATTTCTCCTTCTCTGTCCATCTTTTGGTAATTGGAGGTCCTAGTTTCCAGTGATTAAGTACTGCCATTTGGCCTCTATGACTTCTTCAGGGCCATTTACCCCAGAGATGTTCATGAGCTCAATCTGAATCCTTCTTCGACCCTAATGCCTGCACAGAAGAGTCACCACTGAACTTCTTAGTAATGCTGGTGACCCTCTCACCACCACATTTCTGATAAGCCCTTTCATGGTTCATACTCCTCCAGGGGACTTTTTGACCTTATCTAATAAATTTGGTTTTACCTAATAAATAATCACTGCTATTTATTTCCTTCAGTCTTTATAGTCTTTCCTCTATGCTGTGCTAGAGAAACTTAAGCATCTATTTCACAGATACTTGGCCATTGTTTATTCCAGGCTTTCAAGAACTATACCCAGCAGTGAATTTAACCCATCCCCTGGGGTCTTTGCTAGGGTTTTAAATATCTTGTCAGAGAAAGTATCCCCAGGTCAATGAATTTTTGCTCTCTAAGCTAACATTCGAACCCTTTGATCGAGCATTTAACATCCAGTTTCAAAATAGTTTCCTTCGTCCTGCAGTGTATGCCAGCTAGTAATTATAATTCTTTGTATATGTGGTCTCTTTTCTCCTTTATTAGCATATCACTAGTTGAGTTATGCTGGAATTTAATCCTACTTATCAACATGGGAGCTAGGAGAGGAGGTGGGAAGATTCTGGTGGGAGCATTTGCTGCTTTGTGGGGGAGAGTCTTCTTCAGCACCCCCCACTATAATGGGTATGCTAGCCCTTGTTAGGGAAATGGGGGCTATCCATGGAGGCCCATCTGCAGGGACCAGAGAATCAACATCCTCAGGGATTTTAGGTTTTCCCTACCAGGACTCTGACCTTGGCATAGAGACCTGCTTGTTTGAGTTCAACTATCTTGGAATTCTGCAACTCTCACAACTAGACCTTCGGGCCACCTTTCAATTATGTCTACCCTTCTACTATAGGTGATTATAGCCTCTTTATAAACTACTACTTGGGCTTTCTCCTTTCCAAACTTAGCGAGTAACTTCTAGTTAACAGCTGTCATTCTCTCATTATCCTTACAGAGAATATCAATATGACTTAGCAGTAACTGACCTACCCACCTGGCCAATGCTTATCTTGGTAAGTATTGTTCTTCCCATATTTTCTTAAAGCCTGCCTAGCCACAAGAATAACCTTCTCCTCCGTCATGACATTAAGAAAACACATTGCTTCAAAACAGTGTGTTTTCACTACAAATAGTGCTAAATTCTTATAAACTAGTAAGTTTATAATAGATTACCAAATACATAATAGATTACCAAAGTACATTAGGTTAAAAGGTATTTTGAATTATATGGACGTTACTAGATAACATCCCTGCTCTATTTCTGTTATAACCACTCATGTTTTCACAAGGAATCTCTGAGACCACATATTACCCATAGCACTCTCAAATGTTGGATATCAGGTTTTTTATTCTCACCAATCTGGTATATGAAAAAAATGTTCTCATTGTAGTTATAATTTGCATTTTCCTGACTGCCAGTCAAAAAATAGTTTTTTTGCCCATCTGGCTTTCTTTTTTCTGTTCATATTTTTGCCCACTCTTCTATTTTATTTGCTTTTTACTTATCAGTTTGTAAAATCTATATGTATATAAATGTTAGAAATAGTTTCTTTGCATTTTTTACTTTATGTTGTTTTCAATACAAGACATTATTTAATGTATTTATGGATATATAGAAAATTATCTGTCAGCCTCCATGTTTTCAGTCATATCTCTTTATATCAGAAGATAATATATATATATTCTCAAAATTTTTCTTGCAAATACTTTTAAGAAATTTCTTAGATATTTTAATCAAAATTTTATAACGCCAATGAATTTGAGATTTAGGCTGATATGTAATAGAGATAAGGTGTCTATATATTTGTCTATATATTTTCTTTCATCAAGCAAGCTACTTACACAAGGACAGTTATTAAATAATCTTATCAAATATGTCCAAACTTGAGCCTATCTCATCTAGTGGAAGTTTGTTTTTTTTTCCTTCAAAAACTATATTTTTAATTTTCAGGAATTCTAAAATATTCTCTCTTCATACATAACAATAGTTATTCACTTCTGGCTTTTTTTGGTTGGTTGTCTATTGTTTTCAAAATGCGTTATCATTCTCTACAAATGGTATTTTGCCTTTCACTATCTAAACAAATATTTCAAAATCATTGTCATTTTATTCATGCATCTTGGGAGTTTGACCAAGTTAGTTTAACCACTAACTCCCCTGGGACCTACAGTCCATCAGTTTCTTTCTGTCCTGGTACTGGAGAGACCACAGATCTACTATTTTTACTTGAGATGCTCTACTTCCAAACCATGAAGTGTGTGTGTCTTCTAGTACCTATACTGTGCAAATTCACATCAACATTAGATCCAAATTTTTGGACCTGTGTTTCAGGTATAAGTTCCAAGCAATAAGCCAACTTCTAGTTCCCCTGCTCAGTGGAGAGTTTTGATTTCATGCCCTGTGCAGCAGAACCCCTGGCCACCTTTGACCTAAACCAGAGTCCTATCTAGTTTCATCCGTATTACACCATTAGGTTTTTTTCAATTTCTTTTTTTTAAAGATTTTATCTTTTTAAAAGACTTCTAAAAGATAAAATATTTAGATAAAGATTTAAAGAGAAAAAAGATTAAATCTTTTAAAAATATTTTATTTATTTAGTTGGCACACAGAGAGAGACAGTGAGACAGAGCACAAGCAAGGGAAAGCAGGCATGAGAGGGAGAAGCAGACTCCCTGCCGAGAAAAAAAAAACAATGCTGGACTGGATCCCAGAACCCTGGGATCATGACCTGAGCCAAAGGCAGACCTTTAACCAACTGAGCCACCTGGGTGCCCTTGTTTTTTTCAATTTCTAATAGATAGAGATAGATTTTGAGCAAAACCTCTGTTAGGTTTAAGAAAAACCTTGTCTTATAAATTTTCCTAGTTATTTTTTTTTTAAGATTTTATTTATTTGACCGAGAGAAATACAGCCAGAGGGGGTACACAAGCAGGGGGAGTGAGAGAAGGAGAAGCAGGCTTCCTGCCAGGCAGGGAACCCAATGTGGGACTCGATCCCAGGTCTCCGGGACCATGACCTGAGCCGAAGGCGCCCCTAAATTTTCCTAGTTATATTGTATATGTTCATCTTTTGTCTTCAGTGCAGACACAAAATCTGACACTGTTGTAACCAGAAATCATTCACTCCCACCAAATTAAAATGAATTCCTAAGTTCCTACAGAGTGTTGGATCTATTAATGGAAGCTCTCTTGTGCCAATATACTGTGTATAGTAAAGCAGCTATCTGGCAAAATACAGTATTTTGTCAATAGTCCTCACTATACTTATTCAAACTATTCTTGGTTATTGTGGTAGATTAGATACGCTGTTAGAAAGTGGAGGAGAGATAGTAAAGTATTCTTCAACCTGAGAAGACACTTTGAAATCAGAAAATAAAGAAAGCCACTCCATACAGTTTACAGAGTTTTCTTCAGGGTAACTTACTGATAGGGGATCAAGCAGAGGACTATCCACAGCAGCTGTATATTTATTCTCTGCAAAATCAAGACCTTAGTCCACAAATTGTATGGACCTTAGTTAGATTTTAGAGAGCAGGGGACCTACAGAAGGCCTTTGTGGTAAGATCAAAAGGTTTGCATGCACCTCAAAGTGCTTGCATCCACGCTTTAATTAAATCTAACCTTTAATTTGATCTTGGGGCACTGCCTGTGCATCAGAAAGGAGAAAACTAGGTTATCTCTAACAGATTCATAAGAGGCCAAAACATACCTTCCCCCATCCAAGTATTAGCAGGGAATTCTAAGATACATATATTAATCTCCAAGGGATCTAGAACACAGCCCCGAGAAAAATTAATGGATAAGGATGAATAAGATGGAGGGCCAAAGATGGAATCTGTATAGTCAGCAGTCCAGGGCACTGCCTCGAACTGCATAAACTTTATGTCAATTTATAAAGTCTTCACAATGTAAAGACATCACCATTCTAGAGATATGTCATATTGTTCTATTGTGGAAATTCTATTTATTTACTGCTATGAGCATTTATAATGTCTATTTTTTTTTGTTAACTTAATTCAAATATTATTAAATCTATTGTGAATGGATATTTTTTATGTTTCTATTTCCAGTTGATTAACACTATATAGAAAAGAGCTACGGATCTTGTATATACACATTTTTATAAAAGACTCATTATAGTTTTTTGAATTCTAAAATATTTTAATAGAGTCTCTTTTGAGTAATCATACAATTTGGAATCAAAATAATATTGTTTATCCAGTAGTATCCAATTCATTTGATTTTTGTATTATCTTATTAAATAAGACCTCCGCTATAATGCTAAATAATATTAGTCAGGAAGGTGTTTCTGTCTCATTCCTAATTTTAAGAGAAGTTTTAGCATTTTAAATTTACTATGTTTGTTCTTGATTTTTTTTAGAAAGTCTTTATCATTTTAAGTAGTCTTCTTCTTTTCCTACTTTACATAAAGCTTCAATTAGAAAAGGTTGTTGAATTTCACCAATGTCTTCTGAGCATCTATTGATGAAGTCATATATTTTTTTCTTCTTTGACACATTTATGTCATGAGTTATTTTGACATTCTCCATAGTGGTGAACCATCCTTGCAATTTCATACTCGTTCATTATGTGTTGGTTTTCTTAATACATTTCTCAATTTGCTTTGCCCTTATTCTCTAAAGAGTATTTTCTCTGTCTCTCTTAAGAGTGCTGCACTGTATCTATCAGACTTTGGTATTAAGATTGTCCAGGGATTTTAACATGAATTAAAGTGTTTTCCAAATTTTCTGTGGCCTGAATTAGTTAAATAACATATGGAGTATTGTTTTTTAAGATTTAAATAGAATTTAGCTTTAAAGTTCTGTTTCTTTTTATTTTTCTTTTCCATGGTTATTATTCTCTCATAGCTTCTTCCTTTTCTTGTATCAATTTCTGTTATTTTATGAAAAACAATCCATTTCATTTCAAATGTACTCTATAGAATTTCATAAAATAATCTCCTTTGGTTTATAAGTTTGTTTCTGGCATATATGATAAAATTTTGTTAAATATCCCTAAAACAAAAGCAAATCCTATTTCTAGAGTATAAACATCTATGTATATTTATTAAAACAAAATTATTGATTATCTTATTAACCTACCTCTTTTTATCAATTTAATATGTCAAATTCTGAAAGAGACATATTACTATAACCCACTATATGTTAAATTTTTATACAGTCTCTTCTGTATTCTTAGGAGTTTATAGACTTCTCTGGTATGTTGATTGGTGCATAAAGGTTTATAATTATAGATTATTCTCACCTTGCACCTTTTATCATCATGTAATAAAAAGCTCTGTCTTATTTAATGATGTCCTTGAATTCCGTTATGTCTTATATTAGTAGTGTCATTTTCACTTATATTTTGTTCATATTTGCCTTGAATACCTTTTCTCATGCTTTTTTATTCAAGCTTTTTTTTTTCCTTTGCTCTACCAGTGGAAACCCACAGTCTAGCAATACTGAATCATCCCTTTTCAGCTTACGGAGTCCTCTTAGACAAGTCAACATTTTTCTTTCCTGTTTAAACTAAATAAAATATAAAGCAGTAGGAGGCTCCCGGATGGCTCAGTCAGTTGAGTGTCCAGCTCTCATAATCTCAGGGTTGTGGGATCAAGCCCCATGTAGGGTTCCACAGTCAGTACAGAGTCTGCTTGTCCCTCCCTGTCCCTCTGCTCCTCTCTCTGCTCATGCCCTTTCCCACTCTCTCTCTCTCAAATAAATAAATAAAATCTTTTAAAAAAATGTTTATCTATATAAAGCAATAAAACTTCAACAAAATTCAGGTAAATACTGAATACAAGAGATAAATGTAAACAGATAATATGGAAAGACTGGTCTCCTTAGTACCCACCCAGGAAAGACAGTAGGGTTTCTCAAATGTTGGTGAATCAGTGAGAAAATGGAGGCAATAGAGCCAAAAGGACAAACACACATATGCACTACACCCTGTCTGTAGACAAAGTTCTTTGGTTATCAAACACTTAAAGAATTATGTAAATGCTCTGTTGTTCCCCACCTCCCACCCTATACAATCCTAGCCTGGAAACCATATTCCCTCTTGTTAGGCTCACCCAGTTCTCTCGGGTATCAACTGAGCTTTCTAATCCTGGGAGAAGCATCCTTCAACGTAGTACAAAAACTAGCCTATAATTTTCAGAGGAACAGGTTCTTTCAGACATAAACTAACCTCAAATTTATTTACTTGCTTATGTTCAATTTAGTTTGTATTTGTTTTTGTTTTTTGTCAAAACCTCTTAGTAGAAAACTGTTCAACCTGTCAATTCAATCAGTAAGCATGCAAAGAAGATTCCTAAGAAACTTCTATGGTGTCCTTTCCTCCTTACCATGTTTTGTTTTCTTTCGGCAAGGGAAGCATAACGCAGAGACTGAATGAATAGTCCTTCCCTACTCTGGCCTGAGCACTCCATAAAGAGGGTTCCATTACTTTGGTAAAATACCTGACCATTCTTTCCTTCTTCATTCCTTGTTTGGGAAAGAAGTGAGTCTGGGAAAACACATAAACATGTCTAGCTCAGTCACTTTGTCCTCTTCCTCTTAGACATCAGACAGCATGCATTCTTTCTTCCTTTGTGCCATATATTCTAAAAGGGAAGGTTTGTTCTTGCAAGAAGCAGGCAGTAAGGAGTATGGAGGTAATTTTATATATTACACTGAGTTTTAAACTGAGATTTGGTTAAAAAAAAAGAAAGAAAGAAAAAAGAAAAAAGAAAAAGAAAAAGAACAGTTTGGGAAATATAATAACACCTAAATTCTAGTTGAAACTAGGTCATATTTCAGCAGTTAAATTTTTCTGTGTGAATGATTTGTGAGTTGGCTTCTAACTGCTGTCTAATAGATTGCTAAGTACTACCTCACCTATGATTTTTTTTTTTAATTGGAAAACTTCTGACTTGCTCCACCACCTATCATAGTTTAGTACTAACTTCTGTGTCCTAGAAATATCCCTTTAGCTCCTAGTTGTTCTGGGACTTTTTCCACTGATAAAACTAGTTTGTTGTACTGGCTAGCGGGTGGTTTAAATGAGCTAGTTAGCCTTGTTCAAGTGTGCAGGGCCTTAGCAAATTCCAAGAGGTCTAAAAGGCATCAACAAGATAAATTCAACCATAGCAGTCTTCACTAGTCTTACAAAGGCAGACCAGTCACAATCTGCAAGAGCTCAAGTTTTAGATTATGCAGACTCTAATGAGGAGTTTTTGTAGCTTCCCCTTGATCTATGTTGGTTCAGCATTCACTAAGCAGTAAGCACACAGGGGCAAAAACAGAATGAAAGTAAAAGAGTCTTTCCTCATATCGACCTCTTAGAAATTAGGTGACCAAACACAAATTCTCTATTTTTTTTTTCCCTGAGCTTTCAGCCTCATAGTGGCTGCCCCCAATCACATTATTTTTCTCTCTGCATTCTAAACTGTATTAAGTTCCAAAAGAGAAACCTGAGAAAGGTGTCTTTTTATGACCTTTTTAAGATTGTTTGCTCTATGTGTTCCAAACTTGGCTCAGGATGACTAAATTACATATGCTCTAACTATAGATTCTAGATGATTCTCTCATAGCAAGAGAGTAGATTGTATAAATCAAACCAAAGTAAAAGGAACTATATTAGAAATAGAAAATACCATCTTTTCTGCTTGGAGCGGAAATTCAACTCATTTAAATTTATTGCAGATACAAAGACAAAAAAAGCAATTCAAAAGACTGTTCTTGAAACACTGGGAAGTTGAATTTACACATGTAATAAAAAAAAAACAATAGATGGTATTGAAAATGTGCAAAGAAATATAACTATACACCTACCAGAATGGAAAAAATCCAGAATACTGACAACAATAAATGCTGGTGAGGTTGTGTAGCAACAAGAATATTCATGTTTTGCTGGTGAGAATCCAGAACAGTATAGTCATTTCAGAAGTCAGTTTGACAGTTTCCTACAACCACTTTACATGCCCTTACAATGAGATCCAACAATCACACCCAAGATAACTGAACACGTAGGTCAAAAAAATAACCTGTGCATGGATGTTTATAGCTTTATTCATAACTGCCAAAAACTGGAAACAACTAAGATGCCCCTGAGTAGGCAAATGGATAAATAAACGGTGCTATACCCAGACAATGGAATATTATTCAACACTAAAAAGAAAGGAGCTATCTAGCTACAGGAAGACAAGGGAGAAACTTAAATGCATATTACTAAGTAAGAGGAGACAGTCTGAAAAGCTACATACTGTATGATTTCAGCTATAAGACATTTTGGAAAAGGTAAAAGTATAGAGATGGTATAAAATATCAATGGTTGTCAGAGATTAGTGGGGAAGGCAGGATAAATAGGCACAGCACAAGGATTATGAGGGCATGAAACTACTCCATATGATACTATAATGGTGTGGATACATGTCTTTATAAGGTTGTCCAAATCCATAGAATGTAAAAGACCAAGAGCAAATTCTAGTGTAAACTATGGACTCTAGGAGAAAATGATGTGCTTATGTAGGTCCATCAATGGTAACAAATGTACCTTCTCTGGTGGGGGTGTCAATAATGGGGGAGGCTATCCGTGTGTGGGAACAGGGGACATATGGGAAGTCTGTGTACCTTATGTTCAATGTTGCTGTGAACTTGCCTAAAAAATAAAGTATATATTCTTTAAAAGTTAGTAAAATCCAGCTCAGTTTTACTTTCAGACCAAGTGGTAGAGGGATGAAACTGTATAAGGGAAGACAGAGTTGTTCAGCTCAAGGTAGGGAGGGAAATTTCCTCAGAAGAAAGGTTTACTTACTAAGATAAAAACTAGATAGTTATGAAAATGAAATTTATATCTCAAAGGCTAAGATAGGCAAATGAAAAAAAAGATACATTCAGTGTACCTTCTTTTAAAATAAGATATCCAAAGGAGGAGGGATGTTTCACTGCTCTTAAATTAGTAAAATTGATAGGGAACAAGAAGTAGCCAACAGAAGAGAATCTAAATCAGAAATAATCCTCCAGAATGTGCCAGGATCTAAGAAAGTATTCATAGGTAGTCTCAGATACAAAAATAATTTGGAATAAGAACAGTTGGGGGACTACTTCATACAAATTTGTCTCTTCAAAATGGTTGCAGAAAACCTGGAAAGATTTTAAATAGGAAGACCAGGAAGATCAGTGGGAAAGAAAAAACAACAACAAATTATCATTTGTGTTTCAAAGTAATATAACCATAGTAACACAAGGATACAGGTATATATTTTACTTTAAGTATCTCTGGAATTAAGACTTTAAGGTAAGGTATAAGAAAGGTGAGACATAGGACAGAAGAGCCAGGGAAAGTGAGGACAGATTCCATCTAGCCCTGGGTTAAATGTTTCTGCTGGCAGCATATCTTCTGTGTGGAATTTTTTTCCAATTCTAAAAGAAGACATATGAGATTTAAGTAAACTATAGATCTTTTTATCCAAATAAAAACTTCATGGCATCCTTTTTCTCACCAAACAAGAATACAAAGCAAAATTTAGAGAACTGTGTTAAAGGTTCGAGATGTTTGAAGCTACTGTATCTTTCTGAAAGTTATATTGAAATAGTAGAGTAAAATGGAAAAATGTATCTCACAATTCCAGGAAAAGAAATAGGGGAAAGAAATGATAACCAATATATAGTATGTTCAAAAATTTTAGAAAGCCAGTATTCTTGAAGAACAAATAGCAAATGGTATGGGTGTCTGCTAGTTTCTAAGAACATCAATGGCCTCAGGTGAGGACATGGAAAGGATAATTCTCCAACTGAAACAAACATGATGATGAGTGAAAATATTCCCTGAAGAGGGAAATTTTATGAATAGGTCTGTACTCTGACAGTGCATGGGAATTACCTGGATAGCTTTTAAAAGATATACACCAGAGATTGCAATTTAATTAATCTGGGGTAGGATTTAGCCATTAGTACTTTTTAAAAGCTCGCCAGGTGTTTCTAATGTACAGTGATAGTTGAAAAGTGTTTTATAAGCCTAAGCAGGCAATTCTCAACTTTAGTAGTCCCTTAGAAACCCACGGAAAGCTTTTCAAACATATCCATGCCTGGGCCCAAAGCCCGAGGGTAGGGTATGTTTGCACAGTTCCCCGACTGATACTATATCAAAGCCAAACTTGAGGAAAAAAAAGCTCAAACAATCCCCAAAGGGTATTGGCAGCAGTCACTATTCACAGGTGAGAAAATGCCAGAAACACAGAGTTCAAATGTGAAATGGAAATTTAAAGGTTTTAAATATTCAAGAAAGATGCCTCAACTAAGACCTAGATGACTGAGGGTGCCAAGACTGTACAATTATAACCTTCAGAAAAATTTCACAGTACCCCAAATAGCGGTCTTTGAGAGAATGGCCATTTTATATGAGTAGATTTCCACCTAAAGAGAGTATATTTTTGATGACTGAGAAACTATTGTAAATGGCATACTTTTATTCATTTTGTGGTTGTTTGTGCAAGTACTTGGAAATACAGTTAATTTTTGTATAATGACCTTGAATTCAGCAAGTATGCTAAGTACACCTATTAACTTTAATGCTTGGTTCTACATTCATATTGTATTATATCATTATATCATTTTATATTATCTATGAAAAATGACACTTTATTCTTTTTCCACTCATTTACCTATTTATCTTGCCTTACTATACTGGCATGGACCTCCAGCAAAAATATTAATTAGAAATAGTAATAATGGACATTTTTGTCTGGATACTAATGTCAGAGCTAAAATTCACCTTTAATCTTGAGATATGCTGCAGGGTTTTTTTGTTTTGTTTTGTTTTTGTTTTTGCTCTAGGGGTTTTTTTTGCTTCTTTGAGGGAAGCAGAGTTTTTCAGACTGGATGTTGTTTTCCATTGATACATAGCATTTACCATAAATTCAGTCTCTCAGAACTAATTCACAGTTATGTAGGTCAGAAGTCCAGGGACTTTAGCTAGCTTCTCTGCTTAGGATCTCACAAGATCAAAATCAAGGGTCAGCTAAGTTGACCCTTATATGAAGACTCTGGGGGAATACTCCACTCCCAGGCCCAATCAGGTTGTTGGCAGAATTGCATTCGTTTTGACTGAAAAACTGAGGTCTCCTTTTCCTTTACTAAAACTAACCAC
>PITA01000913.1:0-111413 GCA_004023965.1 Spilogale gracilis
CCTCCCTTCCTTCCCTTCCTTCCTCTCTCTCTCTCCTTCTTACTTTCTTTTTCCTTTCCCCTTCCCTTCCCTTCCCTCCCCTTCCCTTCCCTTCCTTTCTTTCTTTTATGAACTTCCATGCCATGAAGTTCTGATAAGTCTTTGGTGTCTTGGATCTTAGATAAGGCTTTCCCCGGTCAAATATAACATAATTCCAACCCTTTTGATTGTGTAGAAATAAATTTTATTCTGTAGTAGAAACCACTGAAAAATAATTCTGAAGTAGTTTTAGAGTGAGTGTTCTATTTTTTTTTCTTTATCTGTTGCCATTGCCCTGCTAAATTCTGGTATACTCTGGTTAGCTCTATTAAAACTTAAGACAAGTTTGATTTTTTACCTACTCATTCATGAAATGAAATCATCCCATTTATAGAAAATAGGATATATCAATCAGTAGGGACATATAGATTTTTTCCTCCTGCCATTCAACCAGTAAATTACCACTGTGATAAGTTTATTTAGGATATCTGTCCATTTCTACAAATGTCAAGAATCAAAATGAAAATTTATATATTAATATGTACTTTAAAAATTTATGTAAGCAAAATTAGTATTAACTTTCTGTCCAAAAAGCTGGATTTTAAAATACTTTTGCTTCTTTTCAAACTGTCTGCACAGCTATGCAAGAGTGAATTTCCATATAGAAATGCCGTATGGAATATGAAATCTTCTTTCAAAGACCAATGTGAAGAAGAATGGAGCATTGAAAGGCTTGTTTTCAAATTAGAAAAAAAAAATGTTGGCTTTATAAAGAAGTCTGTGTTTTTTTCTGAGTCTGAACTCTGGTCTAAATTTCTAGCATAGATGTCATTAGGTATTATGACTCAAAGTAAATGTTTGTCTTTTTCATAAGCCTTTTCGGCAACTACCCAGCACCAGACTCCATATTAATACAGAGAAGAAGGTTTGTGCTTCTTTGGGAGGACAGGTATTCGCTTCATTGAGCCCCAATTAGAACCTTAGGTGGAGACCATAAAATTTTGAAATGACCTTGACAAACTTCAAACATGCTATATATTAAAGGAAAAAATCGTTTTATTTAATATATTTTCTTAAAAATACGGACAGCAGTGTCAAATCTAAATATTCCCAAACAGGAACTTTGTTTAAAACCTGTAAAAATTAAATGTCAATTAGTAAGAAACACAAAACTTTAATGTTGTGGGTGAATATCTCCCTCCATCTTTCTTTGTTAAATTTCCAAATATTGCTATTACAATAAAAAAAAATTCATTTACCAAAGGGGACTATTTTGGTAAGTACACAAAGACATTACTCTTTGGTGAGAAAGAAGTAAGAAGGCAGAGAATTGACTTTGTGGGTGAAAAGGGATGAAACTTCTTTTTTTTTTCCCATTAAGTGTTCCAGTGACAAATTTTAAATGATGATTACTGTTCAGGAGGGGACTGTACTTTGTCCCCTTAAACTCTATTTCATAATAATATATCTTAAAACCTTGAATTCCAGGGGGAGTTAGTCTAGGTTTACTTATTTTTTTCTATTGAACTCTTTCAATTGCCACTCACTTATTAGACCTACATTAAAATAGATCGAATATGATAAACTTCTCAAATACTCTTCTTTAATAATTAAATTGTAATGAAATTGATTATGTAAATAAGTAAGGATTATAAAATCAATTTGTCTTTAATATTTAAAAACTGAATAGGTATTGTAAAACTTCAAAGTACATAGCAGATTTTTTAAATTTAAACAATGTGATCTCATTTGAAATATGCTATGGTATTCATCATTTCATATGATCCATGACTTGATATTTGTGATGGATGTAAGCAGCTATGAACTGCGCAATCATCACAGATATGTGTGGCTGGATGAAGCTGGAGCTTGCTGCCCCATGAAGGATATATGATCTACCAAATCTAAGCAGCATTTTTGGTGCATGACTCCGAAGCATACTACTTTGGTTTACCATGATTTTATAAGCTCATAAACAAAGAAGTGTTATCATACTTTTATTTTACATCAGTGTTCAATGAACAGTTTGTTCCAATTCTCTTATTGTCAGACTATTCTTACTTGACTTCCTAGCTAATAACCACTAATGCTTTTGTAGACTCAAAACAGTTTACAATACAGAATTGGAAAGAATTCAAAAGACAGAGTAAAGGAACCAAGAGGATGAATAAGTGTTTCCAAGAGACGATTTTAATTCAATGTTGGGGGTACGGTGTTTTGGACGACTGTGACACGTGCAAGAGGAGATGGGGTCAGGAGTGGGATATATGGGTATGAGGCTTCATGGAGTGAGTGACAGGGTGTGGTCAGAATGTGAGCCCAGGGAAGTGCGGAAGATTAGCCAGGGAGTATATAGATTGAGAGGACAGATGGTATGGAATAGGACCCAGGGAAATGACAATATTTTAAGAGATAGTGAGAGGATCATCTAACCAAGGAACCTATCATGTTTTCATAACCTGAATTAGTCCTCATTCCTAGGACTTACCACATCGGAAATTAATGTTTTACAAGCCAGACTATAAACTTCATGAAGAAGGGGATCATGTCTGACCCTGGGCTCTATTCTCAGTGCTCTGAATGGTATCTGGCATGTAGAAGAGCTGAGAAAGTGTTTCTGAATGAGTGAGTAAATTCACGGGTTTGCAAATAAGTGTATGAATGATGGATGAGTGAGTGTAGGCCAGAATGGAGTAACAGTCACAATGAGGATAATGTGTCTATAGAATATGAAACCTGAATTCCAAAGTGACTCAGCCAGAGAAATGTTGTTGGCTTGTGAGGCATACACTAATGGTCTGAGAATTGCTGTATACTATGTGTAAATGGCAGATCAGTGTTTTTCCTTCAATAATGTGTTAGAGGTGTTGATTTTAGATGGTTGAGGCTTTGCACCTCATCTAATAGTAGCCCATACAGCTGTTTTTGACTGTGACAAAATGTTTACATGATACCTGAAATATCGAGCACACCAGAGTATGTGATGTAATTCTTATATGCTGTGGAGAGCTGTGTTATAAATTAGTAAGAACCCCAGAGCCTTGGGCTAACGTGGCCAGCAAGACCTTTGTGGTACAGTCTGTAAAATATTGCACCTAGATGGCAATATTCTATCTTGCTAACAAGTTCATGAGGTTTGCCAATAAGCCATTTTATAGATATGCAGAACAAAGTACATAATGACGGGATGACACTCAGAGGTCACACAACTCTTGTGGCTGAGTGAGAATATCTTACAATCATATCCTGATCCCAAATCCAGTGTGCTTCCTACTATGTGATACCATCCCTAATAGATTGAAATAAGAAAGGAATTCATTTTTCCAGTCCCTCTGCTGCTATGTACTAGACCAGTGATACTTAATTTTTAAAGTATTCCCTTTTTATAGGCATAAATTGCTGAATAGAATAAAATGAGAAGCCTAGATACTTTCATACCTACTTGATGTAATCATGATTACTATCTACCCACAGACACACAGTGATTTGTTATTTATACAGAGGATACAGCTGTATTGCATGCCCTACCCATTTCCTTCTGTAATTTTTATTGACTTACAAATTTCATCGTTAATGGAGTGGAATTTTCTAATGTGATCATTGTAATGAACAGCTATTTCAACAATTTACTTTACGAAGCTGTGATGTTGCTATTTGGCAATGATATTTACATATTGTGGGTATCTGGATAGCAGAGATGGTGTCCTTTTTCCCCAAAATATTATATAAGGTACCTAGGTACGTGTTTATTGAATTTAAGATGAAGTGTTGGTCCAATTCAATTTTGTTATAGAATTGAAAAGTTGCCCCTACCTTCTCATCATTTCTTCCTGCACATTTGTGAAATTGGTAACTTTTCTTTTATTCATCTATCGCTCTTTTGAAAAATAGAAATGATGAATCCTTCCATAAATCTGCTGAGAATGAGTTTGTGAACAGAAGATATGTATGGGGTATATAGTGAAGAAAGATAAATTCAGATTATGTGAAGTATTTAAAAATCAGATTTGCTTCCTAATAATATGCTACTTTAGCAGAATAGTATGCTATTATAACATGTTAGTTTATTTATATTTAATGACTCTTAATAGGGTTGGGTCTACCATCTCGTTCTTTGTTAACTACTTGTTCATCTGTCCTCTCCTTCTTTCTTTTGGATTAACTAAGTAATATTCATGATTTCATTTTATTTTATTTGTTGCCTTACCTTTTTTCTTTAGGATTTGTAGAGAGTTAACTTTATCGATCTTTATAAATAGAACTGTTTCAGGGGTGCCTGGGTGGATCAGTTGGTTGGGCAGCTGACTTGGTTTTAGCTCAGGTCATGATCTCAGAGTCATAAGATCCAGCCCTGTGTCAGGCTCTCCACTCAGCACAGGGTTTGCTTGAGATTCCCTCTAAAATCCTTAAAAATAAAAAAAATATATTATACCGTTTCACATAGAACACAAGATATAACAATACACTTCTATTTCTTCCTTCCTGGTAGTTATGAAATTGTCATACCTTTGGCTCCTACATATAATATATACTTCCATTATAGTGTTATTATTTTCATTTTAAACAATCAATTGATTTTTAAAGAGATTTACATAAGGTGAAGAATGTATTAAACTTACCTGCATATTAACCATTTTGCTATTCCTCTATCCCTCTATACTGTTTGTCTTCTACGCTGAATACTTTTAAGATTTTTCTCTTTACGGTTGGTTTTAAGCAATTTCATCATGTTCCATTGCATAACTTCCTTCACTTATCCTGTGTTTGGAGTTCATTGAGCTTCTTAGATTTGTGAATGTATAATTTTCATTACGTTTGGAAAAATGTGTTCATTATTTCTTCAAATGCATCTTCCTGTTCCCATTCTCTCTCTTTTTCTTCACAGACTCTAAATATAGGTGCATTAAGTCATTTAAAATAGTCTACATTTTACTAAGGTTGTGTTTATTTTTTAATCCATTTCTCTCCGTTTTTTACTCCAAGTTCACAAACATTTCTTTCTGCAGGGTCTTAATTCCACCTGTAATGGTTTCTATCACCACTATAACAAATTACAACAAACTTAGTCTCTTAAAACAGCACAAATTTATAATCCTACATTTTTTTTTACTTCTCAAGTCCAACATGGGTCCACTAGGCTGAAAATGGAGGTGTTGGCCATGCTGCATTCCTCTATGAAGGCTCTAGGAGATACATGGTTTCTTTGCCTCATGCAACTTCTATAGACCATGTATATTCCTTGGCTTTTGGTCCCTTCTTCCTTGAAAGCCAGTAACGTAGCCAGCTTCTGGCTTGTCTTCACAGTCACATCTCTCTTCTGATTTTCTTATTCTGTCTGCCTCTTTCCTGTTTAAGGACCACTTTGATCACATTGGACCCATCCAGATGATCTAGGATAAACTCCCCACATCAAGACCTTTAACTTAGTCTCGCCTGTAAACGCTTCTCTGTCATGAGGTCACGGATTCACAGGCCCTGGGACTGAGATGTGTGCATCTTTAGGGAGCCCTTATTTTGCACACCGCATCATCCAGTGTATTTTATAACTTGTCTTTTTCAGCCCTCCAAGTTAGATCTGGATTTTTTCAATATCTATTATGTCTCTACTTAAACATAGTCTGTCCCCTGCCTTCTTAAACATATGAGATAACTGTTTTAATGTCTTTGTTATCATCCGTGTCATTCTTAGTTCTGTTTCTATTGATTGATGGGTTTTTTTTCTCCCATATTGGACCTTATGTTCCTATTTCCTTGAATACCTGTCATTTTGACTGGGTGCCAGAAACTGTGAATTTTGTCTTTTTTAATGCTAGTCTTTTTTAATTTATTTGTTTGTTCTTATAAAAATAATGAGTTTTGGGGGTGCCTGGAAGGCTCAGTCAGTTAAACATCTGTCTTCAGCTCAGGTCATGATCTCAGGCTCCTGGAATGGAGCCCCACATCTAGCTCCCTGCTTGGTAGGAAGTCTACTTATCCCTCTTCCTCTGCCCCTTTCTGCCCGCTTGTGCTCTCTATTTCTGTAGCTCAAAAATAAGTAAATAAAATCTTTATTAAAACAAATACAGAGCTTTGTCTTGGGAAACAAGTAAGTCATTTGAAAACAGTTTGAACCTATTGAGGCTCGCCTTGAACTATTTTAGGTGTGCTAGAGAAGCCTTATCCTAGAACAAAATTGTTCCCCTCTATGGCAGCAAGACCCTTCTGAGTACTCTAACCAATGTCCTTTGAATTACAAAGTGCTTTTAGTCTGGATGACTGGAAGAAAAATACTAAACATAATAATAAATAATAATAATTATTTTTTTGCCCACCATTGGGTAGACAGTTCCCATACTTGCACACTGATGTGCTCTGAGCTCAAGAAGACCTCCAGAGCTTTCTTGCCGTGTGTCTCTTCCCATCATTCTTCCAGGAAGACCACCAGGCTCACATGGTTCCTCCTTCCTGCACAGCAGTCTGGAACCTCTCACCAGGTAGTCGCCTGGGGTAACCTTAGGGATGACTTCACATCTGTCTCAGGCTTTGTGTTGCCTCACATCTATGTCTGAAAAAAAATTTTTTTTTCTTGTATTTTTCTGTTTTTTGTTTTGTTTTTATTTTCAGTTCCTTGAAAACTCAATCTCTGATACTGCATCTTGGCTAGAAGTAGAAGTTCTTCTGTCTTCTTATTTCAGTAGAAGGGGGCTCATTTTAAAGATACTTGACATACCATACCCTCTAAAGGAAAAGGTAATTGTGTATATACTATTTAGTGTCTTATAAGCATTTGATCCTGTATCATATTAAATTTAATAACTTCACATATTGGCACAGATTTATTTTTTTAGTTATAAATTCAAACTTAAAAGGAATGGCTATCCGGAAGATGATAGGATGGAAAGCAATGTGTGGGATGGGAGTATTGATGTTAGAACTATTTGGATACTGTTACTTTAAAGAGAAGCAGTGAGGTTGACCTGTTTGCCGCTGGGGAGACAGGAAGGAGGGGCTGCAGGTGGTTGGGTGCCAGGGAGCTGGGAATTAGGACAGCTGCCCTTTTTGTTTAAACTGCCATGGCCTTGCCAACACATGTGAGCCTCTCACAAATCATGCAAATTTCAGGTTCTTTATGATGCCACCTTTGATTCATGCAGGCGGTGTGAGGGAGAGGGAAATCTTGTGCCTGCCTGCGCACATGTGCACGCGCACACAGTGGTAAGATTTGGCAAGGATTTTGTAACTGCTAAATCATGTGAAAAGAAAGCATGACTACTCTCACACCACTGAGCCCGATGGCCTAAGGAAAGTGGACATTTCACATTTCTCCTGCCAAAGGGAAGCAGAATTAGGGAAATGTATGACCTAGGCTGACCAGCTGTTCTGCCCCATTGGAGGATCTTGGAAATCCTCTCCTTGGGGATGTCTTTCCCTGACCATGGCAACACACATGGATTTTCCTCTTCCAAATGCCTTTAACACTTCATGTCTGTCCCACACAGTTTAGGGCACAACTGGCCTGTCTTTCTTTTCTTTTCTTTTCTTTTCTTTTCTTTTCTTTTCTTTTCTTTTCTTTTCTTTTCTTTTCTTTTCTTTTCTTTCTTTTCTTTCTTTCTTTCTTTCTTTCTTTCTTTCTCTTTTTTTCTGCTCTTTCTTTCTTTCTTTCTTTTGGTCTTTCTTTCTTTCTTTCCTTCTGTCTTTCTTTTACCCTCCCTTTCTCACTCTCTCTTCTTGCTCTTTCTTCCTTTTTTTTTTTTCCTGGTAGCTATTTCTCATTGAGAAGTATTTTCTCTTCAAGATTGAGTGCTCCCTCAGGACAGGACTTCTGGGTGACACGTTTAGGATGACCCTGTACCCCAACTACCTCCCTGATCATGTGCTACCACTTAAAGATGAGTGTTGATTGTGTTCCAGCCCCTTTTTCTAGAGGTAATCTCTGCATATGCTAGTGACTCCTGCCTAATATCATAACCATCATCATCATCATCATCATCATCATCACAGTTAGGGTGCTGAGGTCCAGGAGAAAGAAATGACAAGGAACCACAAGTAAGCAGCCTCTGACAGCCTCTCCCCAACACATGATCATTCATCAGACTGCAGTGAAGGGAAAACTCAGCCCAATTCCCACCCTCCCTCTCTCTCCATTCCTTTCTGTCCCATCTGCCTTTACCAGATCAAGTGTTTTCTAGGCATGGTAGCTCACAGTCATTGTTAGGTAAAAGCATCTGGGCCGCTCTTCCTGCAGCGTCTAAACTTCAAGCAAGAGTTGAACACAAATCCAATTTAGAAAGGGTCAGAATAAGCCCATGCAACTTCATAGTTAATTCAGAATCTGCACAGTCAAGAGCCCAAGATAAAAGGAAGCAAGTTGATTTGATTGAGGACAAGCCAGGTGATTCACATAAAGGGAAACATTTGGAAGAAAGCTCTTACCGTCTCTCAAACTTGGAATGAGGAGGAAAAATACCATAAAGCGTGCACAAACACACACACACACACACAAACACAAAAAAATAAAGGGCAGTTGTTGTTCATTGGGAATAAAGTTTCAGTTATGCAATGTGAATAATTTCTAGAGACCAGTGGTACAATGTAGTGCTTACAGTGATGAATGCTATATTGTGCACTTAAAAAATTTGTTAAGGTAGATTTCATTTCAAGTGTTTTTACCATACACAAATAGACACACACAAGAAAAAGAAAGATATTACAAAGAAAATTTTGCAAGGTAATAGATCTATTTCCTGGACTGTAGTGATTGTTTCGTGGTGGTATGCATATACCTAAACTCATGAAATTGTGTTAAATATGTACAGGTTTTTTGCATATCAATTATACCTCAATAAAGCTCTTAAATATGTGTGTGTATAAAGATTTATAATATTTGATCATTGTGGTTTCAGAGAGCATGAAATGCCTTTCCAAAAAAACAGCAATCACCATAATAATCATAGGAATAATGAAAAGTTGATCATTTAAAAGCATATTAAATGCTTATTAAGCATATTAATGATTACTCTGGACTTTACAGACTGTTTACTTTTTCCTTTTTTCTTCTTGGATGTATAAATAAGGAGTGGCTGAGGGCAGCGGGAAATACAAAAACACAGATTAAAAGGATGCTAGCCACACTTTCCGTGGCTAGTGTGATCCTTTTTCACTCCAGTGTCATGATTGGGAAGGAGCTGTCCATCTCCCTGTGAGTCTGTTAGAGGGACTCAGTCGCCTTTGAAATTTACCCCCATCCTGGTTGGAACTGAGCAGTCAAGGGTCAATATCTGGCTGCCACAGCATAGCCACTGAAATTCATTCCTGGCCTTACTAATTGCCAATTTTTTTTAAAAAAATTCATTCATTTTAAAACCAACTGTCATACACGGAAACCAAGAATAATGGTCTTTGCTTGTTCTTGATCAATTATAATGAGCAAACATTACTGAGGTTTTTAGAAATAGTGCTTCCAACATGGCCATATGTTTTGGATCATACCGTAGCTCCTCATATTCGCTCTTTGTCTTTCAAACCATAAGAATATATTAACTTTTTCATAGAAAAAAACAGTGATCAAAAACAAGGGAACAAATCATCATAGCTAAGTCTATTCAGTTTTCCAAATTCAAGGTAATTTTAATGAATACTTATCCCCATCCACCTGGGAATTTAAAATCCCTAAAATTTTAAATTTCAGTCATCTTCATAAATACTAGTATATATATTTTTTGCTATTAAAATATCACATCATTTGAAACTCGAGCCTGGTAGTTACAGGTCAAGGTGGCATATATGATTAATTCAGATACTCCACTGAGAAAAGGCTGCTTGAGTCTGTACTGTCAATTTCAAGTTTTTATCTTACTCTTCATATAAAATCTGACTGTGAGCACCTTTCCCTTAGAAAATACTTCCTGGTTGGAAGTTTGGAAAAGCTGTCTTCTATTCATGGTCTGCTCAAACAACGCAGTAAAGTAGAAGGATTTTACACTCTGACATAGGACCATCCTCACAGTTTTACTGCATCTGTTGGATGCTGAATGATGAGGTGGTACATTTTGAACTCTCCGCTGTTCTCAACAAAGAAAGTGGTGTCGGGAAGGGCACCCATCGCGCCTCTCGCTCGCTCAGAGCCCAGCAGGACTTCTCTCTGACGCAGGCTGTTGTGACTCCACAAGAAGGAACTTGAAAGCTGGTTTTCCGAAGCAATCCCCTTATCAGCGTCTGGAAGCTTTCTTCTCCGGAAGCACAAGTGTTCAATAATCAACACAACGGAAAGTCAGCTAACATCTCCTCTCATATATGCAACATACATATGCGGAGATGATTTTCCTTCCGCCCACCTGTGGTTTCATCCATCTGCAATGTAAAATATCTGTGGACACCGGCCCATCACAGTCCCCATCTCCTTCTGAAGACAGAACATCCTCCGTGCCATTGCATAAAATAATTTACCCCCGAGCTCATTTTCCTCTCTGGAAAATACACATACAATCGTACATTTACAGCTAGTTTTTTGTAAGATTCTTGAAAATAATCCATACCACTTTTTGTTTTAAAACGTAACCTTCTTAAAAAAAAAAAAAAATAAAAAAATAAAAATAAAACGTAACCTTCAAGAGTTCTCTGTAATTTTGATCTCTGCTTTTGACTTTAGCAAAAAAAAAAAAAAATAGGAACAATTTTTTGGGTTTATTTTTTTATTGTGATCATAAAATTTAACATGAGTTAACAATAGGCATAGGATCACACAACAGATCTCTAGAACTTATGCGTAGTGTGTAACTGAAACTTTATACCCATTAAACACCTCATTTCTTTCAACCACCACCTCTGAAACCTATGGTTCTACTTTGTTTCTATGAATTTAACTCTTTTAGACACCTCACAGAAGTGGCTTTATGCATTCATCGTCCTTCTGTGCCTTATTTCATTTAGCATACCATCCTACAGTTCACCCATAGTGGCAGATGTGATAGGATTTCCTTATTTTTATGTGGCTGAAGAAAAGCCCATCGGATATAGGTATTACCTTTTCCTTTTCCATTCATCCATCGATGGACATTTAAGTTGCTTACACATCTTGGCCACTGTGAATAAAGCTGCAGTGAATATGGGAGTGCAAATACCTCTTCAAGATCTTGATTTCAGGGGAGGCTGGGTGGCTCAGTCGTTAAGTGTCTGCCTTCAGCTCAGGTCATGATCCCGGAGACCCGGGATCGAGTCCCACATCAGGCTCCTGCTCAGCGGGAAGACTGCTTCTCCCTCTCTCACCCCCTCTGCTTATATTCCCTCTCTAGCTGTGTTTCTCTCTGTCAAATAAATAAAAAATATTTTAAAAAAAGATCTTGATTTCACATTTTTTGGATGCATACCTGGAAGTGGGGTTCCTGGAAGTCATCCGTATTGTGTAGTGGGAATAATTCTCTGTGCTTTCTCTGAAAAACCTCCATCAGTTTGCTGGAGAAACCATAGCTATCAGCTAAGTTTATTTTACATTAATATATTCTGTGATTATTTGGTGAGCTTTCATGAAATTTATTATTAGAAATAGACTATGGGACATTGCCCCAATGAAATAAAATCTTCATAATTCATTCCACTATTTTTTTTATTTGTACTTCTCTCTCTCCCTCTCTGTCCCTCTCTCTCTCCCCCCCCCCTCTCTCTCTCTATCTCTCTCAAGTGTCACACTCACATATATGGTTGCTCCAGCATGGCAAATATTTACAGTTGACAATGGAACATATCATAATGGTAACAAGAAAAAAATATTTAAGAAATATAAGCAAAAGAGGCACAGAAAACATCAGTTTACTGAAGTGAACTATGCCTTGTATATAGCTTGTGAGCTACGGTTAATTAACCAAATTGGTCCTTTTGCCTTGTGAGAAACATTTAAATATATGAGTTATTAAGAGATTTCTTCCTGGGGTGCCTGGGTGGCATAGTCAGTGAAGCGGGGACTCTTCATTTCAGCACAGGTCATGATCTCAGGGTCTTGAGATCAAGCCCTGCATCAGGATCTGTATTCATCGTGGAGTCTGCTTCAGATTTTCTCTCTCTCCCTCTGCCCCTCTACAGTGAGCTCTCTCTCCTTCTCTAAAAATAAATAAATAGATCCTTTTTTTAAAAGACATTTCTTCTTGAAGATGGCCTCTCAGGCACAATTCTGTATTTTGAATGACTCGTGAAACCCCCACTATAGTGATAGTAAAGAATAAAGTAGGTGTAGAAAATAACTGAAAAAAATTTTTTTCATGTCATTTTCAGAACAATATGAGAAGCCACATATGCACACGCAAAGCAAAAGAGCAAATGAAAGAAGATGGAATGCTATGTAAAAGTTGCTCATAGAAATTAAATTGCCAAACAAAAGTTTCTGACACAGATTTGGAAGATAAAAGCAAGAAATTTAAAATAGGAAGCAAAGTCAGAGAATACAAGAGGAGAGGTGGGACATATACATGAACTTTCCAGGAGACCCACCCTTACACTACTAGGAATTCTAAGAGAAAAATCAGTGAAAATGCATGCAAAAAATTATCCGTGAAATAATAAATATTGTTGAGTGGAAAAGAAGCTTGAGAATTTGAATTTCAAGGTCCGACTGAATACCAATTTAGATGAGTTGAATGGTTCCATATCATGTTACTGTAAACCAACTGGTAGACCACTGAGAAGGTCAATGATGTGCAGCAATCCATGCTAATACAGTACCCAGTAAGATGAGAAATAATTAGGTATGAAAAGGCCTATATTCACATATAACATAGAAAAACAGAATAATTAAAGTATATACTATGCCTCAAAATGATAGTTTATATAAGTATCCATGGTCATTTTACTTCTGTTAAAAATGCCCACCTTTACCTAAAAAAGTGAACAGTTTACATAAAACTTTAAACTTGTGAGCACAGCAAATCAATTTTTCTTATAATTTTCTCACAATTCCCATTGTGAAACGCTAACATGTTCATGTATACACACTTTGTTAAAAGCAGCAAAAAATTTTCCTCAAATATATATGATGTGTATATTATATGGTGTATATATATTACATTTAACAAATGGAACACTGAATTTAGTAATAGCTCTTAAAGTACATTCTGAAATTCAGCTTCTTCTTCTGTAAAATGGACAGAATGATACCTGTAACATATGAGGACTTTTGGAAGTAATTGCACTAATACACACGTGAGGCAATGCCTGACACAGAGTAATTCCTCAGTGAGACTTAGGTACTATTGTTAGGACACACGAAAGGCAGTTGTAAAGGAAACGGTTGTGGTAAAAAACAGAACCTCAAAGCACGTAGGCAAATAAAAATGAATGCACGAAAACTGGCTGATTATAAAGAACAAGACTGGGGATCATGGGGGACATAGTGCTTTTACCATTTAAGTCCTTTTGTACTATTTGCAAACATATTTGTGTATAGGTGAAATTAAGTCTTCGAAAATTTACTTCCATTGTATGCATTTACTGATTCTGGATCTCTTAGGTCGGTACACAATAGTGAGTAAACATTTGTTGATGAATCGATTATGAAGGAATAATCTGGAGAATCTTGATTATCTATCTCACTCTCACCATTGACTTTCAATAGAAATTTCTACTACACTTTGAAAGCTTAGATTAGCAAACTTTTTACACTGTAGCAGGAAGTTAATTATTGTCTTCTTTACATCCGTAATAAACATGCTAAATTAGAAAAAAATAAAAACATGATCCGTTCATTTCAGATGACACATTGTATTTTGTTTTGTTTCAGAATCTAAACCATCCTTCCTTTTCCTCTATCTTTTAGAAAGCTTTCTGTGAAAAAAAAAAAAAAGTACATTACATGGCTGGAAATGTGGTCATCGTCTCGGGTCCTGCCTAGTCCTGCCACCAGTTTCTGGTTTATCATGAGGTCACTGGTTAGTTTTGCAGGTGAATAGGGTTAAGGGTGCAGCTCTGCTGACTCAAAGGAACATAGTGAAATTCCGCAACAGGCCTCAGCGAGAAAGAACTGAACTGCAGCCTTCTCTTTATCATTTACCAAAGAGATCTAACTAAAAGTTAGTGTCCTCCTTCTCACTGGACGTGGGTACAGAGAGGAGTCATTATATTTACTCGAAACAGCCCTCGTGGGCTTTCACTGAAATAAGCATGCGCAAGGGACTCGGAAGCGATCAAGCGCTACCCCAACCGCAGTATTTAGCCCAGACCTAAAAGAAGCAATGCCAACTAATTGGAAAAGATATAATAGTACAATTTGAAAAGAAAAGTCATAATAGTAATTAGCATGCAATAACAAACAACAATAACAAACCAAGACTAGCCCATCTGCCGTCTAATTGGTAGCAGTGAATAATACAAAATATTAGTGAGACTGAGAAGTGTAACGTTTCATAAACTTGGTTAAACTCGGTGGTATTTGGCCACCCCGGGTTAATCTCATAGAGGAAACCCGAGGTCACATTCAGTGAGCTTGGAGAGAAAACAGTAAGCATGAAGGAAAAGTTAGTTGATTGACCTGTGCTTATTGATTCTGAAATTATAAAGAAAGCTTAGAAAAATTAACTCACCAAGAAATATTGTATCTTTGTGATAATGTACATTGATGGGTACAGAGCAACTTCGTGCAATGCATCTTGAAAAGGTATCGCTCCAGGCGACTGTTTTTCTAGGTAAAATAAACCGATTGTGGCAACATCCTTAATCGGAAGATATTCTAAGGGCCTTGTCTCAAAGAATCATTTTGAAGGACAAAATGAGGAGGAAAAAACCCAAAAAACAAAACTGGGCTTGCAGAAAACATAAAACCGCACTTTGCTCCCCGTTTTTCCACGCAAACAGGAAGATGCGTCCCTGCGTTTGACCTGCACCTTGGGTTGTGCTCCTGAGTGATGCGCTGGCTTTTGCAGCGACATCCACCAAATCAGACTTTAACTATTGCCAGTGTTCTTTCCCCACCTTGAAATCGCAATAATGACTTTTGTCCTGGGGGTAGGAGAGAGAGAGGGGAGGCTATAACAGCTATCTTAAAATAAGCATTTTATTTATGCTGTTTTTATGGAACCTGGAAAAGGTTGGAAGTGTTGAAAACTATTCAGGACCTCATGCCATCTGCTCTTATTTCATATGTTCCCTCATATGAGTTGGAACAAAGGAGTGGGCTGGATGGAATTAAAGAATGTGTATATATATATATATATATATATATATATATATATATATATGTATATATATATATATATTTTAAAAAAAAAGAAAGTAGTGATCAAACAGTACTGATAAGGCAAGCCAGTGTGCTCCTGGGTGATGTGTGTATTCAACTCCAGGCTGACTCCTCTTATGCTAATACAGCCAATTTCCTCTTTTATTTCATTTCTGGAGCCTGGATCTGTGATCTCTGATAAGGTTCCCAAGGATACCGCCTTCACTCACAAACCAGGAGGGGGAAGGGGAGTGGGTGATGGAGATGTGTAACTCGGGGAGAGCACTAGTGGATGAATAATTTAAAGCTTCGCCCGGAGATTTGAGGCAAAATGCAGAGATAAGACACACCACAGGGTCTTCTCTGTTTATTCAGAGCTTCATCTTCCAATGACAGCTGACCTCCAAGGTCAAGAGTATGATGGGAAATGGAACCAACAGTGGGAAAAGGTACTGCGCGTCCCAGAAGAAAGTAATGATTTACTTTGTGTCAAATGAAACATTGATCTTTTTATTTAACTACTTTTTTCTTGCTTTCCATCGATGGAAAACCTGTGATTGTGAGGGAACTTTGCATAAACAGCGATATATCCCCGTGATGTTGAGACACTCCCCTGAGCTCTTTCTCAGCTTGACATGTTTTAATACTCTGTGTAATAAAGGACTTTTTAAGGTCAGAATCAACTTGGATCGAGGACTGAAAGTGGACATGACTTAAGACCTCGAGTGACAAGCACAGTATCTGGATTCAAAGGCAGTTTGATCTTTAGTTTCTCTTGGGAAAATGATATGTTTCCTTAGCTTCCTACCTTTTTAACTTTGCACCAAAAGGGGCTCCGCGTTCTCCCCTCATTACATTTTTCTGGAGCCTAACATAATCCCTTTTACGGCATAACACAACATTACACAGGTTGGACCTAATTAAATCTTTCTGTTCTTACTAGTTGACTCCCTAAATCCCTGAACCTAATAACTTCTTACAGTTTGGAAAATTTGAAGCCATTTGTCCTGGCTGAAACCATGTTGTAAGTTTTAGGATCTTACAAATTCTGACAGTAAGACACGCACCTACACAAGCCCTGCTCCCCATTATCAAAACCGTCTGCTCCGTCGCCCCTATTTGTTTCAATAGACTACAACCATGACCTCTGCGGGGAGAGAGGCAATGTCAAATGTTTCCAAGGGCTGGTTTACATTTCCCTCATCGTCTTCAACTGCTGTTTCTGCTTTCCTCTGTTTGACTGTTACCCATGTTTTCATTCCTGAGCAATCATACCTTTTATCTTTTTTAGATAAACATGAAAACATACGAAGGTCACTGCTGGGTGAGAGGTAAGATGTGCGTGACTGCCACCCAGCCTTACTGAGCCTTTTTTTCCCCCTCCCTTCCTTGACAAACACCCCTTGAGGGTTCCAGTGGAGTGAGACAAGTTACAGGCATGATTCACAAGCTGGCCACGACCAGGGCCCGGACAGCTTGTCCTGGCAAGGGCCTCATTAGCATGGCGACAGCCTGCTTGGTCTTCAGCACGTACTTTGCCCGTGCCCCACTTTCTTTCTTTTTTTCTTTTTTCTTTTCTTTCAACATTCTTGTTTTTATGTTCAGAGTCTGTTAAAGCAAAATGCAAGGTGTGCTGTCTTTTATTACTTCCTGGGTGCACTGCATGCCTTTCCACCAAGTTTGAGAGAAAACCATCCCCAACCGCCCCCAACCGTCCCCAACCGTCCCTGACCGTCCCCATTATCCTTGGCCTGGCCTTCTCTTTTTCTTCATCTTCCCCCTTTTTTTCCTTTTCTTTTCTTGTTTTTGACTAGTAGGAAGAGCAATGGGAAAGCACACACAGAAGCTAGAACCTAAGCTAAGGTGAACCTCAGAGCCTCCCATCACAGGGGGCCCAGACTGCTGGCATAAATGAAGCTAAAACACAATGTTTCTTGTTGCTGATGGAATGTGGGCCTTCACGTTAAGCCCATGCAGCCCTCTTTCATTGACCTAGAAATCAGATACATGGCTTCATTTTGACCTTGAGGATCATTTTTAAAAGAACAAGGTTGAACTTCAACGAAACGCTAGTGAAAATAGCAAGCGAGTTCCTCACTATAGACTCCTTCCATAGACATTGCAGTCATACTAGCTTTTATAGTTCAACAAGTTTCACATTATTGTAATAATTTATAGTGAAACAGTGAGAAAAGTGCCCATTATCTACATAATATTTACTGTGTTTCAAAATGGAGAGCATGGTATCACAGTGGGGGAAATACCACATAGATCCCCATGATAGGTAGTATTCACTGGATTCTAAAAAGGGATTGATTTTTTAAATCACTGGCTTCCTAAGGGTGTTTCTACTCTTTTTTGTTCCTGAAATATCATTGTATATAATTATTTTTATTTTTCATCTTTAAAGTACCTAGTGCTCAAATACAGAAGTTCAAATTTTCAATTAAAAGTGATAGTCAAATTGAAAGAGGGCATCAAAAATAATAAAGTTAGAAGCATAAATAAATGAAACTATAAGAAAAAGAGGCTTCAGCCAAGAGACTGTTCTTCTCAAGCCAGTTATTAGAAAGTAGGCTTCCTGTTCAAAACAGTGATTAGGACTTCGTCCATCTTCCTAAATGTAACTATTGGTAATTGTAACAGATGGTACCTGGGGCAGACATTAAAGATACCCTAGTACAAACTGTTTAAGAGAAATTAGTGATGAGGTCAGTACTAAAACCATCTCCAGCTAGCCCAGTAGTCTCTGAACTCACTCTCAAATTACATTTCTTAATACGAATTAATGAAAAACTGCCAATTATCCCACCTTGGATCTGAAACGATACCAGAATTCACTCGTGTTCTTAGACCCTTCTGATCCCTGAACTTCTGATTTCCCTTTTCCGGAAACAACTCAGCTGCTCCATTCAAAGCCCAACTTTGAAATGTTTCGAACACATAATTCAGTGCATTGATATGGGTCTCTTCGATCAATTGCCGAAGCATTAAGCCTTTACCTTTTCTTTTGTTTTCTTCCTTTTAAAATATATTAGTTCAAAAATAGTGAATTTGGGGCACCTGGGTTGCTCAGTGGTTAAGCCTCTGCTTTCAGCTCAGGTCAGGATCACAGGGTCCCGGGATCAAGCCCCACATCGGGCTCCCTGCTCAGAGGGAAGCCTGCTTCTCCCTCTCTCACTCCCCCTGCTTGTGTTCCCTCTCTGGCTGTGTTTCTCTCTGTCCAATAAATAAAATCTTAAAAAAAAAATTAATGCATTTGAACAACAATAGCACTTGATTTACCGATGTAGGAGTGGGAGAATAAGAGGGAAATGAGCGAAATCATCTTATAGAACTTATGAACAGACAACTATGCTTACCTATAAGTACCTGTTAATGCAAAATAAGTGAAAGAGAGAAAAATGAATTTAAAATGGCAACGGGTATTATTATTATAGAGAAGGCCTTGAAAGCAAATCAGCATGGATGAAAATTCAAAAAAATCATCAATGAGAATTTATGCCCCGGAGAATATTTTGTTTAATTCATTTAAAATATGAAGTTCTTTAAATAAATAAATAGATAGATAGATAGATAGATAAATAAATAGATAGATAAATAATAAATAAATAAAATAAAATAATAAAATAAAATAATGAAATCTGAAGTCGTGATGCTCTAAGAAATTAAGGGACTTGCCCAGGACAGCACGGCTGGTTTGCAGCACAGTTGGAAACTGAACTCACATCCTCTCACTCTTCAGTGCAAATGTAGACAAGGTCCCCATGTGGACCTTTCTCTATATTCCATTGTCTGCTTGGAAATAGAAATGGATATTTTCCCTACAATTTTTCCCACAAAGACCTTTTTCTGCAATGATGTTTCAACATACATCAGGTCTGATCATCTGTGCATGTCTCAGCTTATCATAATCCATCTTTTCTAGCCCCAAATCGATGATCCTAAAGTGGAAAAATATATAACTTTATCTGTCTGTGGGTATATTTTTTTAATTTAAAATTTAAGTTAAATTTGGATATATCTTTTAAAAAAAGCACCAATCAAAATCAAACACACAAACTAGCATCAAGCCTGTATTCCCCTTGGGTGTAAAATTTGTTAACAACCACACATCACTATATGTCTCTGAGTTCTGACATAGTTTAGATACCAATTCAGGTTTACTTAGGGACCTCAGTTACCATTGAAAAGATTCTTGGGCATCTGAGAAGCCTCATTTGTAGGTTTCTGATGACAGAGGCGTTTTTACTGAATGTAATAGAGGAAAGCACTTTACTCCACCTATGGGAATATTGGCAATAGGGTGTTCAGTCATTAAATTAAGGAGAACCACATTCCTCTCGGCGCTTTCCTGTGGAAATGAATCTGGCTGTCTGTGTCATACCCTGTTTCACTTCCCTTGGGTGAATTAATCCATACCTAAAACCAAATCTGTGGGAGTGGTTTCCCTCTTATCTCTACTGTTTGGATTTTGTTTCAGATTTGGGAAATTGGTTTGATCTAAGAACTGAACTTTCAAGGTCATTCTTTTCTTTTTTTTTTTACAGTACTCAACATCGCTAAAGCATCAATCATGGAGCACAGTTTGCTAAAAATAGTTCATTATTGATATTAATGCATTTTGATCACTTGTTATATGTTAGCATTATAGACTATTACTTGCAAATAGTTTTATGAAATGTTATTACACACACAATTTAGGGCTGAATTTATGTCTTAGTTCATTTTTGACAAACTTAAAAAAAAAAGTCTGTACCATTTTGTTCTTTGTAAATTTCATCTAGTTTTTCCATTTAGTTTTACTTATATGGTATGTGTTAGGTAAAATTTTTATTTCAGAGGTCAGTGAAGCTGGAAAAGCAGGTATTACCTTTCAATTCTGGGGGTTTTATTATGCTCACTCAGTTGAACTATTCCACAGACAGCTGACTTCTTTCTCAAATAGAATAAAAAAAAATTTCAAATAAACATTTTTTTCTGTCATATTTGATTAGTTTCCTTCTTTAACTAGTCCTTTTGTGATATACATTTATAAAGAAGAGAGAGACTAACAAATGTTCATGGCTTTATTACTTACAATAAAAAATTATATTTCCTTTAAGCATAAATGCACATTATATTTTTCAGAATTAAGTTTTCCTAAGTTAAAATCAAGCTAGTAACTAAAACCGTACCTTCCTTTAGTAGACATTTCCAATCTTTTCCCCTTTCTTTTCTTTTCATCTTTGGAAGGACATGACTTGAGAGAAATGTTTTTAATCTACTTTTTAAAAAAACAAGCATATTATAGCCACTTTTCATGAAATAGTATGAAAATGTGTCTTTCCAACTAGTTATGGGTGAGTCTAAGAAGGCAGTACCTTGACATGTCTTAACTATGACCTTGGTAGAGTTTCTTTTCATGATACTATTTCTAAATTTGAGAATCCTATGACTCTTCCTATTTTTCCGATAGAAAATACGTTAGGGCTACTCAAGGCTGCAAGCTGGATGTGTATTTGTGAGAGGTCCTGTCAGTTCTCAATTAGGAAATAATCCCGTGGGTCTGTGTGTGCTCTCTGACTAGGACCCACGTTTCATATTCACCCCCCAACCCAAACGGTCTCCTGCCCCTCAGGCTCACATTTGGATGCCGTGGGATTTACACAAGAAAGATTCCCAAAGGTCAAGTGATACAATGATCGGAGGTGGAACTTGGTCTAAGGAAACCTTAGTTTGCTCATCAGTTAGAAAAAACACATGAGAGAGTTGGAAAACTGATTTTAGATTTACCAGATAACAGAAATTGAGTATAAATTAAATAGTGCTGCTTTTTTGAGTATTTTAGATATATTTTCAAAACTACTCATACAAAAACCATAAGATATTTTTTACAAGGTGGTATTGTGGTTTGGGACTAAAAGGGAAGTTTAGGTTTGCTAAACTTACAATCAAAGCTTTCCGGGGAAGACAGCCATGAAGGGAGAGGGCATTGAAAGAATCAATGGGGCTTGGGGCATACCTTTAGAAAATTGTCACTGTTTTATCTTGAAACATTACAGATGGGGGTGCCTGGGTGGTTCGGTCATTAAGTGTCTGCCTTCGGCTCAGGTCATGATCCCAGGGTCCCAGGATCTAGCCCCGCATCAGGATCCCTGCTCAGCGGAAAGCCTGCTTCTTCCTCTCTCACTCCCTCTGCTTGTGTTCCTTTTCTAGCTGTGTTTCTCTCTGTCAAATAAATAATTTAAATATTTTCTAAAAAAAGAAACATTACAGATGATTTAATGTAGTAACTGTTCTAACAAAAGAAAACTATTTTGATAATATCTTCCCAAACTTGGTGTTTATCTACCAATTATGCCTTAAAGCAGTTACCTTTTGTGAGAACAGAAAAATGTAAAAATTCCTATTTAGGTACTTATGAATAAAGAAATGCAGATCAAAACCATATAGTAGATAACCAGAAAATATTTTCATAGCAAAATACAAAATGATAATTTTTGAATCACCAAAATGTCACATATTGACAAATAAGGCAAAATTCACGATTTCCCCCTTTTTAAAACAGCCATACAGGAGAAATATGGTGAAGAAGCAGATAAAACCTTCCATTTTACATAAGAAAACAGCAAAGGGAGAGGCGGGGCTTGCCCTGCACCTATGTAACTGGGTATTTGTTAAAAGCAATACGACTTTATTCAACATGTTTTATTTGGAAAAGCCTTACCTGCCAAGTTATAGATTTGGACAAATAATTAGAAGAAGAGAAAAGAGAAGGCAATAGCATTTTAAATAGCAAACATTTAAAATACAGAACATGAGTGCCTAATTGAGGGTTTGTTTAAATGTTATTGATCTTAAGATTCTGAACTAATATAAGGGACATAAAATGCTGGATATTAAAAAGAACACTAATAATAAGAAAATGTTGGCCAATATTACTTTCATCCTTTTTCTCTGTACTAGTGATTTTTTTTATACACCCCAATGCCTTATTGAGTCAGTGTCATATCCTGTGTCATTTCACGATACCTTTTTTTATTTGGTTCCACGGGATGCAAGACTGACATTCTGATTGCACAGAGAAGATAGGGATTCATGACAAAGGGCTCAAAATTAGGGTGTTTTCTCCCCCATCAATATTGCAATTACAGATGACACTCGCTTTTCGGAACAAAATTATCTGTAGTTTAATTTGATTCTGTAACATGTTTAGAGGCTGAAATTTAAGTTCAGTGATAAAGTAACTTCTTGGGGATGAGACTTCAAGTGATGAAGACAGATAACATGCCCAGAGCAACATCAACACAGAGCAAGTACAACTGACATAGATCTCAGGGTGAAGCAGAGATAGGGATGAGGAGCTATTTTCAAGTCCCTTCCTTGGGATCTCACTTCCCTTCCTTAACGTGGCATTGGCCACATTTTTTATTTATTTATTTATTTTTTGCTTATGTGGTGATGCATTTGTGTTTGCTTAGAACAAATTTTGATGATGCCACCTTAAGGTAATGGTGTAGCACATTATTCTCCACTACTGATTACCAAGAGATGGATTGCAGAAGCAGGGAGAGAAAGCCAGGTGGGATTTGAGTGGCTCAATAATTCTATCCTAACTGAGTAGCCAACCTCGGACCCTCAGATTGGTCAAGGAAGGAAAAAGTGGACCATCATGATTCCCTAGATCCTGAGCTGGAAAGCCCTTTGCACAGAGTCCTCAAAGAGTAGGTGGATATTGAGGGAGCAAAGGTGGGAAGATAATCAAAGAATCATCAAACAAACTACTACATTCCTTTCTTTCTTCCTTTTGTCTAGATTCTGGCCTTTAGGACCCTAGGAACTTCGCGCTCAACTTGTCTCTATGAATAAACTGAATCAACCCATTACAAAGAAGAAAACAGCACTCTCAAAGGTATAGTGAATCTTCCTTTTATTGCTATTTTGTTGTTGTTGTGTTTTTCTGCCTCCTAAAGCCACTGTACATTTGCACAGCACTGAATTGAGGAGTAGTCAACGTCACACTTACTTATCATGGTGATTTTCAAAACATCTTTGTAAAACCCAGGACAGTGATGTAATGATTCCCACTTAAGCAATGGAAGCAGGCAGGCCACAGAGGCTCAGAAAACTAGGTTTTTTCTCATTCTGATCCAGTGCCTTTTCATTTCTCAGCCATGTCCCTGACCAGATGATCTTGGCTTTCTCTATTTTCTCTCTTGGAGATCTCACTGCTTCCAAGCTTAGTCCTGACTTAGAGTACCACTCATTTGCCGGTCAATATTCACCTACTTTTTTTTTTTTAAAGATTTTATTTATTTATTTGAGAGAGACAGAGTGAGAGAGAGCATGAGAGAGGAGAAGGTCAGAGGGAGACGCAGACTCCCCATGGAGCTGGGAGCCCGATGCGGGACTCGATCCCGGGACTCCAGGATCATGACCTGAGCCGAAGGGAGTTGCTTACCCAACTGAGCCACCCGGGTGCACAATATTCAGCTACTTTTGATCACACATTGAGTTGCATGTGCTGTGCAGACCGGAAGTGTATTCAAACAGGTATGTCTTCTATAACTTATATCTTCATCTAAAGGTGGATATTCAGTCTAAGTACTAGTGCACACTGCTGCTCTGCTCAATGGTCATCATAAGATAACTGTGCACCTGAAGTGGTTTACCTAGACCTGTCCACCAGGTAGGATTTGTAACTGTGGAAACTACCACGTCTTTCATGCAGTCACGAATGTAGGGCGAGGGAGTATATACTCGGGCTTCAAAGGAGGTGATCTGTATTTCCTGGTATACACCAAACTTAGGCTAACATTTAAAAAAAATTAAAACTTTAAGATTGTAAAAATCTTATGAATGCTTTCTTAAGAAATAAGACATCTACAGCTAAATACATTTAAAACTGGAATTAAAAAAGAAAGATGGACCCTTCAGGCTTTGTAAAAATGAAACTTACGACACAAAGAGGTAGGAGATTAATATCCAGCTGCTTAATGGCCATCTTCCTTAATACCATTCAAACTACACTTGTTTTGGGGTGACTGGCTGGCTCGGTCGGTAGAGCATGTGACTCTTCATCTCAGGGTTGTGAGTTCGAGCCCCACGTGGGATGTAGAGATTACTTAAAAATAAAATGTTATGAAAAAAGAAACTACAGTTTTTCAACCAGTTTTCTTTTACTCACATGACTTCTCCCTATCTTCCACCTTTTTTTCCTTCACTAATTCTTCATGGAAGTTCAGCCTAAGACTCATCTCCTCCAACTGGCTTTCTCTCACAGAGTTCATAGCAAGCATTTTCTCATTTTGCATTCCCACGGCAGGGGGATCAGTATTTATATTGTACTCGCTTCGTTCTGCCTCTGTGTTCACTGTACATCTTCTATCCCTTCCCAGACGGTCTACTTCCCCAGAGGTTTCAGGTAATTTTTATTCTGAAAGACTTGGGCCAGGGTAATGGCTGGAGTAGACACTTCACAGACGCTTGATGGATTAAATGCATGTGCCCATGAATGGACAATAAGGGACAGCCAGATAGAAGAATATTTGCATGGAGAAAAGGAAAAACGTAAAGAATCAAGTTGGAGAAATGAGTGTTATTAATTATCTCAGCACTGACTGGGTTGCATTAAGATGAGGAGGCTGGTGTGTGTTAGGATCTGGTAAAGGATTGTTTCCTAATTCAATATACGCATCAGCAAACGAGGAAGGAGACTGCTTAATTTGTGATGAAGTATTGAAAGGGACATGGCTGGATGTCTAAAGATAGGGAAATCCCACTCTATGAACTCACCAATTCTTTAGTTTGCTAAAAAGGATTAGTGTTGCACAAAAAGAGATGTAGACAGGACATGGTTTCCACTTATATCTGGGGAGTTAAGTATACCAAAAAAAAAAAAAAAAAAACACAGGAGTTTCATGCTCTCTCTTTTTGTGAATCCATTCAAAAGCAAGAGACAACTACGAATTATTTTTACTGCAGCTAACTACTCAACACTACCAATGGGTGTTTCTTTTATCAAAGAAAAGCATAAAGTTTACAAAAAAAACACACAAAAAAACACAAAAAAACAGAAAGCATTAGACATTGGGATGGTTTGTGTTGTGCTGAGAGGGAAATGAAGCTAACGGTTCATTTCAATCAGCTTCAGTATCTTCATCACTCCTTCGTTAGTGGTCCTCTCTTTGGTCCTGTACGGGGTAAATTATGAAGCCATGAGCCTCATTACTATGCGTTTATGATTAAAACATGAAACTAAAAAGCTGATGCCAACTTTGCAAAGTTAAACTGTGAACAAATACAAAAGGTAAAGTGCTTAAGTGCATAAGTGCTTTCTGAGCAATGGTGATTGACAAGGTAAGAGCAGAAGTTGTATTTTTAGTTGGTGAGGTCAAGTGGAAATCACTACCTTTCTCCCCAGGAGTCAAGGAAAGTTGTATTTGTGGTTTGACACCTACTCCTGCCAGATGTCTAAGTAACCCTGTGTGAAAACAGGAAAAAAAAAAATACCTCCTTTCAAAGAAACTCTCAGATCACAGTGGTGTGTAGTGGTCATGAGGAAGATTGGTGCAGGGAAAGAAACAGGAAATCTCTCCAAAGTCATGGCAGGTGAAGGCTTTCTTCAAACTGAGTGCTCCTGGACAGCCTGTGGCTTTTATCACTGGGCCATCCATACTCGGTGAAGGAATCTTGTACATTTTTGTAACCCCTCAAAGCAATTTCTCAAGACGATGTGGTTAGATCCATTTCATTTCCGAAGAACATAATTGAATCTACATCCTCATTCTATGTCTTCTTTTCCCTGCCTCACACCCAAACCCTTGTTGTTGGAGGATGATTAGTATCTCAATATTTCAAGATCTAAGTACATTTGTTTTTTTCTAATCAGGACGAATTCATGTGTGGGTAAAGCTCAATATCTACTGTTCTTAGTCAAGATCACTGTCTTTTGGGCACAGTGTATCGGTCGTATTAGTTAACCTTATTAGCTGAAAACAAATTTCATTTTAGTATAGATATATGGCAGATGAGTCCAGTGTTAGTTGAACACGTGAAAGATGATGCCAGTTTCCATTTAAATAGAAACACATTATGAGAAAGTCCACTTTTGAGCTATTAGTGAGGAAACATCAAAGTCCAAAAATACTGCATTTGGAATTTAGCATATAAAACCATTTTAATTTCTCAGAGCCACACCAATTCCCCTCCTAGCTCACATGCAACATCCTCTTATTTGGGTCCAGATTTTGTAAGGAAATTAAAGTGCCATCCTGGGAATAGTCCATATCAGGAGAAATAGATGCAAAGAATGTCTCCAGATAAAAAACAATTAGGGATATTAAATTGATTAAAGTAGATCAAAGAAAGTTAAAATAAAAGGGATAAAGAAAAACAATATTCCCAAGGACAAATAATTTAGGAGTGAGTCATGATCGCCCTGGAGGGAGGAAAGTGGGTGGTTCCATGATAACAGAGCTTGACATTGCCAGAACTCAAATGAATTCGCTGCACACTGTTCCAAATAAGTTAGAAATCTGACCTTGATGCTGCTTATTTCTCATAATATCCCTAAGTAGATGGGTGCTGTTATCTTTCGCCGCCTCCTCCCCCTCCCGCTTCTGTTTCTCACCGCCCCCCCTCCCCGCCACACACAGACAGTATTTCTAAGGCCAAAGGAAGTTGAAAGTCATACAGAAAGTTAGTGCAGGAAATGGGCCTAGAATCCATGTCGCAATGGAGATCAATCTATGTCTACACTTAGGAAAATGGAGGAAACTTCTGTTACTAGCAGTAGATACAGATTCTATAGTTGGTCCCATAGCCACATGAAACTGTCCCACATTGGGATGTTCAGCGACTACATGTCAATTATAAAGACCAGTCCAGTCTTGATTAGCAATCTTAATTTCCATCTGAATTTCCCCACACTATTAAGAATACATTAGTGGCCACTGGTGCCATTATTATTATTTGCAAGGGGATTACTGCTGGGTAATGACCCAATTACACGAACAAGGGGCTATTGCCCATAGGTAGCCAGGTGGAAAGGGACAGCGTGAGAATCAAGAACAATCCCCTGGGCCCAGATCCAGTAGACATGGTGCTACCCGGAAAGTGTCCTGTTCCGGTCACTGCTCTCCCTGATCAGGAGTCCCACCATGCTCCTTGCGCTGTGGCCCCAAGGCCTGATCTCTGTTCTATGGAGCCCAATGCTCCCTGAAGCTGGGACATGTTGTTCTATGGAGGTCTTCCATGTACCCTCCTGCTGTTAAGGTTGGTTGAATTTTGGTGCTTCAGTGAGGCTGAGAGGGGATTCTAGACGCTTGGACTTTGTGGTCACATGCCCTGGGAGGAGGGGAGCAGAACGACCATCCTAGTTACTCCCATAGAGCACATTGATGTGGCAGCTCAAAATACTGCAAATTACTGGGAAACTTGTTGCTTTTCAGATCTAAACAGTATCATTTAAGAGAAAAGCATGATGACTTTAAAATCTACATTTTTGCATATTCATACCCTTGGACGAAAGATTTCTTCGTACCAGAGGACGCCATGGATATCATCAGTGTGCACATCAGTGGTAGAAATGCCTAGCAGTTACTTTGAGGGAAGTTTGTTCTAATCTCACTGGCGAATTTTCAACTCTGCTCTAGAAAACAGCCATCTGTTTGCCAGAACCATCTATGTGCAGTTCGTTAGCAAATCCGTTGGTTTTTTTCAACCACCATTTATTTGGCATTTCTTCCATAGCAGTACTTAAAATCTGACACCCCTTATAGACCATAACTCTCTATCTTCTCCAAATCACTTAGGAAGAAATTGAAGCTTTAGAATATATAGCTAGTTCATGGAAAGACTAGGGTTTAAGCCCAGCACCATCTTTTTTCTTAAGGTGAGCTGCCCGTGAATGAGTGACCCTATAAGGAGCCGTATTAGAAGTGCCAGACTGTTATTCATGTGTTCTTACACAAATAAATGCCCCTTGCAATAATACTTCAATAATTTGAGGTAACAAGGCACACTCTTACCTCTCCACTCCCCACTTCTTAGTCATAGGTATTGCCCTCCATCCATACTTCCTCCCTTGGCTTTTGCTCAATACGCATTTCCCCAGCTGACTTGAAAAGTATTCACATTCGCTGCTCTCCACCTTCGTCGCTACAGCCTTTGACCTTTCGGCCACCGTGGACATAACCGTAGATCTAGAGGTGTGATATCCTTTTGGTTAGTGCTCAGGATGAAATCTCAGTGAGCCAAGCTTTGGGGTTTGAAAACAGGTACAGAGTTGGTCCCCTCCTAGTGGCCTCAAGTCCCAGGATTCTCACTAATGCCTTAGGGCCCGTAGTGGTTTGTAATCTTTTTCTGTGATCGACTTCAGTTTACACTTTATGCTCTTTTGCAAGAGGTTCATTTATCAAATCCATGCAGTCTGTTGAGTCTGTTCTTGCATAAATTCCTTTTTTTTATTTAACTGATTGTTTTCCTAAAGTTTGGAGCTTTAGCAAGGAAGCCTTAAAAAGGTATCTTCAGGTCTTCATTGTCTCTAATCCCTAAAAGAGTCCCTGACCCGAGAACTTGCATGGTAGATTTGGTGTCTGGATACATCAAGTTGTGAGCCATGTGTCTTCAGTCCCTGGACTGCTCTGCAATTCTTAAAGACCCTTGCAGCGAGGGTTCTTGGATTCCATGGACCTCCCGAACATGCCTACAAACTCCATCAGTGCAGCTCTTCCTATGCGCCGGGACTCACGCAGGCGCCACGGTTTTCTGATGAAAAGCAATGCACCACAACCTCTTTCTGTGGTTTCGTGACTGACAGCCTCGGGAACCGGCAAGGAGAACCCCACTTCCTATTTAAGGAAGCATCAGCTTTTCAGAGATATTTTAGTGAACCAATATCTTTACAAAAGCAAAAGGTCCAAGTGTTATTTTTTGATAAATGCTTTTTTAAATAAAAGTACTCTGGAGGAGCTAAGCGTGTATCAATATGTTTATGAATGTTAATTGAATATAAATGTCTTTGGGAAAAGGAGAAGAGGGTAGAGGATTAATAAGGAGCGGAGGGGAGGGAAGGCAAGTAGAGGTCTGCAGCAGAAGTCTCGAAATGGCAAATTATCAAGTGGCATGTGTAGAACAGGACGATGTCAGAAAAAGCCAGATATGTGGGAACAAGTCAGCCCTCGGTAGACAGTGCTGAAAATTTAATGGGATCATTTTTACCACAACCACGATTACCCCACTGTTGCTATTAGTACTTCTGCTGCCATCAGGGCTGCTGGCTGGCATGAAGGCTCAGTGCGATTCATCTTCTCCTGTAACACTCACAATGCGTGGATTATCAGCTGCATTTTGTGAAGGAGGCTTCTGGAGCTCTCCTAAATATCACAGACCTGGTAAGCTGTCAAGCTGCAGTCCAAAAAGTGAAAGCTCTTTCTACTGTGCCAGAAAAATTACACACGTGACATTTTGACCCCGGCTTTCACTTTGTCAGTTCTTTTCCCTTCTACTTGGCCAAAAATACAGCACTGCTCTTTCTGATTTTTCTTTCCTCCTGGTGGCTAAAACTTAACTTCCGAGGATATGAAATCAGTTTTATTCCGTCTCAAGAACACTAGTCCATGGGGCGCCTGGGTGACTCAGTCGGTTAAGCGAACCCCTCTTGATTTCGGCTCAGGTCATGATCTCAGAATTGTGAGACTGAGGCCTGTGACCAGCTCCACACACCGGTTCTCTCTCTGCACCCCTCCCTTATCACACATGCCCTCTCTCTCTCTCTCTCTCTCTCTCTCTCTCTCTCTCTCTCTCTCTCTCACCACACTAGTCCATGTGCATATTCAGGTGATGAATCAACAAGTAGAAAGGACATAGAATATAGAGTTGTCAGACTCAGGCTAAAAAACTCTAAACCTCATGTTACATCAAGTCAAAGCCTCTGTAGCCCCAGCTCCTGTATTTGTACAATGGGGCCAAACGCTTTTGCTCTTCCTGCCACATGGGGGGGGGGGGCATTGTAAGGGGAAAAAAAATGAAATCCCATATATGAAAGTGATCTTTTATTGGACAGGACTATGCAAGGTAATTTTGCATGGGCTTATTTAAAAATGTAATGACTAATTATGGGTTCCAAGGCTTTGACTTTGTTTATTGAATTTCAGCCACGAATGAAGAGGTGAGAGAAGTATCTGAGGTCAAAGGAGTCATTTCTGATACTTGGAACCGGAACAAGTAGCTATTTGCCTTTTCTCGGTATGCAGAAGTAAAACTGCTAATTAGGCGGAACGGGAGTGCTGGGAGCAGGCACCGTGGCGGTTGTCATGTTCCAACGCTCACACTCTGCGGGGTCAACACGAGGCTGAGCCTAAGGGTGGCCCTCGCTGCCACATGCGGTTGGGCGTCCTGAGGGCCAGCAGGTTGGGGCTCTGCCGCTCTAGCTGAGAAACTGGGTGAGAACACATCCGAGCAGAGTTCCCGAGCTCTGAGGATAAGGGCTGCAGCCTGAGCTGCAGAAGCCATTGGAAGGGGTGCTGGCAAGACTAAGAAATTAAAAGTGACCTTCAGAAGCATTTCTATTTAAGGGCTCATCACTTAGGGGCTTCGGTGCAGCAGAAGAACCATGAGTTAGGGCATAAGAGAAAAATGCAACTCATTTTATTTGAATAAAGCGTATTTAGAAGCATCCACGGGATAGTGCCTCTAGTATTTTGACTGTGGCCACTCGCCCCGCAGAGACCCAGCGACGCTCCCGCGACCACCGGCACCAGCGCACTGCACACACCCAGAGGGAGGTCCGAGAGTGGAAGTAGTGTAATAAGCAGCATAGAATAAATGTACAGAGAGCAACAGCAACCAAAAGGTGGTCCTGAAAACACTTGAGATACATAAGTGTGAGCACCGTATACCAGTGCCGTTTCACCAAATTGAGGCGCTGCCCTCTGGTTATAAGAGCATCCGTCTCAATCGTAATCTGTGAACACAAGCATGCGCCACAGGAATTTTAGCAAAGGAATTCCCGGGATTTCTACCTTACATCCTGACTCAAAATTAAAATAAATGAAGATGGGTCTTTGTAAAAAATGATGTGAGTCAAAGAAATGCTAAAAATTGGAATTTTAATGTTTTTTTTTTATTTGTTTTCATCCCATTTGTTGTCCAGAACAATTACCCACTGTAACCTCCTCCCCAGGTCCATTTCAGACTTCTAGCTTATCCAGAATCGTCTGGCTCTCCCCACCTCACCACATAAGTGATACAATATTTTAAAGGCCCTCCTAGCATCCCGCAACTCATTTTCCAGAGTCGCTTTTTACATTTGGTTGTATGAGACCTGGGGACCATCTCTACTGGATGGCGTAAACCCGGTACCAGATCACAGCTTTTCTTTCCCATCACTGTCTCCACAGTGCCTAACCCAGCTCCTGGTACTGGTAGATTTTCAGTGACCATTGTTTTGAATGAATGATACATGAGTGAACACATGGATGACTGTAGACATTCAGGGTTTATTGAATTCAGTTGGAAAAATTTAGTATCGCAACTGTTTAATATTTTCGTATAATAAGCTTTGTTGGCCGTTGCACAGAAATATTCATGAGATGAAAGTTAGTTCACATTGGGGCACCTGGGTGTCTCAGTAAGGTAAGCGACCGATAGGTGATTTGGGCTCAGGTCATGATCTCAGGGTCATTAGATACATCCTCACATCAGGCTCTGTGCTCAGCAGGGACTCTGCTTCTCTCTCTCTCTCTCCCTCCCTCTCCTTCTGTCCCTCCTCTTGCTCATGCATGATCTCTCTCTCCAAAATAAAAAAATAAATCTTAGGGGCGCGTGTGTGACTCAGTCTTTAAGCATCTGCCTTTGGCTAAGGGCATGATCTCAAAGTCTCAGATCAAGTCCCGATGCGGCTCCCTGTTCGGCAGAAAGCCTGCTTCTCTCTCTCATTCCCCCTGCTTGTGTTCCTTCTCTAGCTGTGTTCTCTGTCAAATGAATAAATAAAATAATAAATAAATAAATAAATAGATGTTTAAAAAAGGGAAAGTTAAGCTCGCATGAATGAATTAAGCGGTGACAATACTTTTGCACCGAGACAGCCTTCTCTACTTCACATGTGTTGGAAACATTGCCAGTTGTCTACCGAGAGTCATCTCTATCCCCTAAGAGAATGACGATTTTATTTGAAGAGGCAATAAACTACATTCTTTTAAGCACTTAGATTATCTGTTACTAAGGGTGTCCATGTGATATGGTCTCAATTCCTGTGAGATGTGGTAGGCACAAGTGTATGGAAGGCTATCCCTGCAGAAACAAAAGTCTAAGTCTTTATTCAAAGAAACCTCACCAGTCACTTGCACTGGTTCTGTGGTCCACTTGAAACATGGACTTTAGTGTTGGAGACACAGCAGCCATTTTATGACCTTGAGGAGGCAGCACAAGGGCAGAGAATTAGGTATTAAGGAAGTCAGAGGAGAGAGATGGAAAGAGCATAGGTGTCTCCTGCTATCTGTAGGCACTATACCAGCTTTGGACCGCTCCCTGTTTATGCCAGGAATACATTTCTCTCTTTAAATATGTTTCTTTCTCTTTATGCAACTATTCTCAGGCCTTATGTCACTAAATAGATGAACAGAGCAACTAAAGTAATAGACTTTTTAGAATTTGGTGTAAAATCATGACATTTTAAGCAATCCCACTAACTAGCACACCAAATTAACAAAGTAATTCTTGCTACTTAAAATAATTCTGCATTTTGGTGAAACAAACTTCATAGTGTTTTTTCAAGATTTTTATTAATTTAAAAACATATTTGTGTCCATTAAAAGTATTTTCTTTCCAATATCTTCAGACTGCATATCCAGGTGGAATTTTCTGTGTAATTGGAGGATTTTTCACTTCTTAGGTTCCTTAACTGAAGGACCCAGAAATATACAAATTATGTACTAAGTGCATTAAGTCGGTAGAAATTGGTGTCTTTATTAGGAGGTAAATATGCATATCTGTGCTGTGCTCTACAGATATAGAATCTCCAATTGCAAGAGAAATATGTACACAGAACACGACAAATCTCTTTCTTATGGCTATGGCTCTCCATCAATAACTTTCATTTATATGGGGAAACTTTTAGACTCTCAAGATAACCAAATCTGGATCAGAAATGAAAGGAAAAACATAAACACTACTCTTATCAGAAAAAAAGGATAAGGACAGCTACAAACTGTGCACAATCAGATTAGCAGTATTTTCTAGGAAATAAATGAAAACGCCTGTAAAAGAGTGGAAACTTGGAGCCCACTCTCCTTTCCCAGTCCTCCTGACCCAGTCTAACTCTTCTCCCCTCTCCCGCACCCTGGCTCATCTCAACAGCTCTGCTGACTTTTCCACAAACGGAAGAAGCCAGTTGTTTACTGGCATCCGAAGTGATCCTGGCAGCACCTAGCACCCATTCTCCAGGCTTTCAACTGTGTAGAATGGATGTACGCTGTATTTACCAGTGCTGACAAAGTGGGAGGCACAGTCATAATGCTATGATGCATGAAATCGGAATGGACTCGGAGAATGGAGAAGAAAGGCAGGTGCAGCGTGATCAACTTGGTATTGCATTCCCTGGCCCCAGATTCTCCCTCCTTCTCCACATTCAATTCCTCTTTCCTAAACCTTTGCCTGTACCCCCATCTGGTACCTCTAGTATGTATCACCATAGGACCTTAGATTGCCAATAATGGCGACCATGGTAACATACACCGCTCTTTGAACATCTACCATATTCCATATACTTCATATTCATGATTTCTAATTTCATGAACTTTCATGGGAGATTTATTCGCTTTCTATTAACCCACAAATTTAGTGACTTAAAACAACTCATATTTACTTTCCTACAGTTTCTGTGGGTCAGGAATCCAAGCAAGGACTCCTGCCTTCACTGATCTCTCTGCTCGGGCTCTCACAAGTGTGTGGGTCGGGCTGCCTTCACAGCATAGCTGTTTGGTGCTTCAAGGCTGAGGAAAGTGTTTCTCTACTTAGGAAGGAATCAGTCCCTGTTTTGAGGTCTTTCACCTGATTAAGTCTGGCCCACCTTGGATGATTGTCTCTTCTATTAACTCTGAATCAACTAATTTGGGACCTTGATCGCATCTGCAAGATCCTTTCACCTTTCCCATACAATGTAACCTAATTATACAATAACGCTCATCAGATTCACAGGTATCACATCCCATACACACTCAAAAGGAGGGGATCATAACAGTTTTCTAGGCAGTAGGAATTTGGGATTCTCTCTATCACAGTCCACCCTTTCAACCCCCAGATATACCTCCCTTGTCCGTGCAAAATACGTCTACCTTCTCCCAAGTCAATCTGTGAGGTACATGTCTTCAAGCAGACTTCTTCTCCCTCTAAGAAAACATGTCCCCTACAAATTATTATTTGTAGTAATAGTAGTAGTATTTTCAACATACAAATCAAAGATATGAAACCCAAGGAAACAAACAGAACTCTGAAGTCATCAAAGCCCAAGTTTACAGGTTAATTCTTGCCATTGTCTCAAAGTATCCACACACTTTTGCTTTTCTCATTTGTGATCATTGCCCTCTGTACAAACACTCAAGAAGAAAACATACCGCCAGTGCCTATACGAGGACACAGAAATGGCTAGCTCACTCCTGGTAATTTGTTATAATTCTTTGAATTATATTCTTTGAATGACTATAAGTAGAACTACTTTAAAATCCTGGGCACCTGGGTGGCTCAGTTGGGATGTCATGACCCCAGAGACCCGGGATCGAGTCCCACATCGGGCTCCCTGCTCTGCGGGAAGCCTGCTTCTCCCTCTCTCACTTCCCCTGCTTGTGTTCCCTCTCTGGCTGTGTTTCTCTCTGTCAAATAAATAAAATCTTTAAAAAAAAAATAAATACTTTAAAATCTTTAAATATTTGGAAATAATGTAACATATGTTAAATGGTCTGTAACTGAGAATTTTACAAAAAAAACCTTATTTCTTTAGTGTATACACTTCTTCATGTAATCCCAGCAGCAGTTTGTTTGTTTGTTTGTTTGTTTGTTTTTATTGTTACTAAAATTTTTTTTCCAGTGTTTCAAGATTCCTTCCCCATTCCCCACACCCAGTGCTCCACGCTTTAGGTGTCCCCAGTACCCACCACCAGGCTCTCCCATCCCTCCACCCCCCTCCCTCCAAGTCCCTCAGTTTGTTTCTGTGTTCAAAGTCTCTGTTGTTTCGTTTCCCTCCCTAGATTACCCTAGTTCCCATTTGCTTTTCTTCTCCCACTGTCCTCCAGTTTTAATCAAAATATTACCCCTAGAAGTATCAACACTCTATGAAATCAGCTGCAGGTTAGTGAAGGACAGTTCTTAAATTATATCTCTGATCATGTGTCTGCTTCAATGGGCCTCACATTCAGACACACTTGGATTCATTAACGCTAACTTAGATGATAATTACAGTGGTTATTTCTGGGGTCCTCACCACTGAGGGTTGTCTCCCATGGGCCAGAGAAAATCCCCGGGACCTCAGTCACTTCACTCCATCTGTTGGAAAAGCAGACATTAAAAGTTTGATTAAATCCATTGAAAACCTTCAAAGGGAATAATGTTACATATTACTGAAGTCACCCCTTTTTGATTATCATCTTCTGAGATGGTGTTTGTGTGGGCTAATGTAGCATTCACTGTGTCTAAATGAAAAGCTTATTTCAAAATATAGGATGTGCATATTTTAGTCTGTCTCTTTGTATCACCACTTCTATTTTGTCTTAAGGTATGAATTTCTTCCTTGCACAAAAAGAGACAGACTTTCAGTTGTAATTTAAAAACTAAGGACTGGTTTCTCACTGACTGAACCTATGTGTAGAATTTTTTACCTGAAATAAAATGGATGACTGAATTAAATGCAGTCTAATGAACAGAAGTGGCATTGATATTGATTTCTCAATCTGTGTATTGGGGAAAATGATTGAAAAAGTTCTTGTTAGTTTTAACTATTTGAATACCAGTTTACTTTTTCTCTTTTGAAAGATTTTATTTATTTGACAGAGAGAAACACAGCCAGAGAGGGAACACGAGCAGGGGGAGTGAGAGAGGGAGAAGCAGGCTTCCCGCCGAGCAGGGAGCCTGATGTGGGGCTCGATCCGGGGTCTCCAGGATCATGACCTCAGCCGAAGGCAGTCGCCCAACCAACTGAGCCACCCAGGCGCCCAGAATACCAGTTTACTTTTAAGGCTATTCCTGAATGGGGTGAGTACATGCATGTGTGTGTGCATGTGGGCATATGTGCATATATGTTGATATCATTGTATACAAATATAATGCACACACACACATATAGACAGATACATATACACATACACATATACCGCAATGATACTGAATACTCTGAATCTAACACATATTTATCCTTGAATCTTTTGGTTTTGTGAAGTCACATTTCTAGTTTTCTATAATTTAATTGTATTTAGTCATCACTACTGACCTCTTCCATAGCCATTTCAACAAACTTGAAATTGTAAAATTTTCTGTCATTCCTGTTTCTCTTTTAGAAAACGTTTGGGGGGATGGCCTGTTGAATAAGAAGCAGTACAGATACGCTGCTCTAAGACACCCCTGTCCCCAAATTATAATAATACGACTTTTAAAATACCTTTTATTTAGACTCAGGGCTATACCCTGGTTTCTGACTGTCAAACCAGGAAATCACCTGTGGCAGGTCCATTAGAACAAGAAAATAAGAACCAGCATTTCCAAAGCTAGTGCTGCTGTACGAGGTGATAAGGCCCCTCAGGGCAGGAATTACGTCTCTTTAACCCAGTACAGAAAATATTTGGTGTGTACTTTGTAAACAAATGATCTAGATGATGGATGAGACTGCGCAGTTAGGAATTCACGTCGTTAGAAGATGGGGCCACGGCAGGACAAGACGGGAAGCGTAACTGTCCTTGTTCCTCTTCTGGAAAAATACTGGCTCCTGCTAGCAACAAAGGCAACGTCCCAGAGCCTTTCCTGAATGAAGGTTAATTTCCTGCTATTTTTCTTTATTATGATGATTATGATGATCATTTTTTAATGTTATTATTAGCATTTTTTTTTGCCCAGAGGCATTTATAAGGGACCATTACTGCCTTTGTGATGTGCACATCTCATCTGTGTGTGAGTTTAATCCAAAGATGAGAACTTTCTAGTTACTGAAACAGTACACATCACACCGCAGTTTTATTGTTTCAACAGTTTTACTTGAAAATACCTGCAGATTGGTTTCCACTGCCTAGCTTGTTCCCTAATTAGCAGGTTTCTCCTTCAGGCGAACACCTGCACTGTGTCTTAGTCCTACCAGCCCGCCCGGGCACGTGAGAGGAGAAAAGTCAAGGTGTACTTTGCAAAAAAAGACCCCCAAACACACTCTTTCTTTTTTTTTTTTTTTAATTGTTTTCACAACTGCATATGCAGATTTAATATATACTGAAAGTGAAAAGTGGGATCAAGCACTCTGGAATATTTCTTCCCAGAAAGTCAAAGGCAACCCAGATGCATTTCTTGAAAATCATTTAAAATATTTATTAAAAAATCAACTACACATTTGAAGAAATGAGTGGATTTTTCCCATTTGACAGCTTATCTGTAAGTTGTCGTTTAAAATGTTTTTTACTCAGGGAGTGTAACTCGGTGATGATAGCCATGTATAATTCATAAAGGAAAATAGATTTAAATAAGCCTGCTCAGTAGTTCCGTGTGTGAAAATTCAACAAGCTCGTTCTTTTCAGTTACTTTTCCCCATGCTGGCTCCCCCATCCCACATTGTATATACTTTTTGTGTTTTGGATCATAATATAATTTGTTTCCAAATGTATATTTAAAGAAAGCAACTTTGAGTGACACAAGAACAGCACAGTAAATGAAAAGTAGGATGGTATTTTCATGTAAATCACATTTTATAAATATTTAAATTACTTCCTTTTGCAGAATAAAAGTGTATGAATACACTTTACATTTAAGCTACAAATTATGCGGAAGGAGTTTTACATTGTAGAGTTATTGTTCACAACAATGTGTTAAATTTTTTCTGTTCTTGCATATTCTGCTAGACTTTTTACAGACTGAGGTCTTAAGAAGGCCAGAGATAATCCATCTGAACCCGATCAGAGTTTCATCACACATAACAACTAAACGATCATTTATTCATCCTCAAAATTTTTAAATTCGATACAGAGTGAATATCAAAGCCACATTTTATTTGGAAGAGTGATTCTAAAATACGTGACTTAGAAAAATATAATCTAATCTCACTAATTCTGATCTTGCTAATTTGGATTCTGCGATAATGTGAAGACGATAAATATACATTAAGGGAAAAGGGCAGTTATAATTTAAAAGGAAGAGCACCAGCGCATCACATCTGAGCATTTTGAATGCTCAGGGAATGAAATGGTGGTAAAATAAAACTATCATTTATTATGTGCTTAGGACATGTCAGGAATTGTGATAGGGTTAGGATAATACTTCTATGTATATTCAAATGCTTATGGAGTAAATTACATTATCCAGATTTCTCATGCTAAAACTAACAGCTTCAATTTTTCAATGGTCAGTCGACTAAAAGTGATGAGGTCTGACTGACTAGGAGATATGTGCTTTTAATTAAAAATTTCTTTAATACATTTGTTTTCAATTTTTGTTTTGAACTAAGTTTCCTGTGTAAAAGGACTTTTGTGTATAAACACTTTCATTAATTGATGTAGATCTATTTTGAATTGTCATTTTCCATTACTCAAATCTACATCTATATTTTGGTTGCTAATACAAAATGTACTTAAGAAAGTTAGAAAAGCTTAATCATTCTAATTCCTACCCTATTTTGTTTAATTAGTAAGTTTCTACTCTACTGAAGATGTATCTCTAAAAATAATTTAAGAAGCAGAATAGTTATTACATAAGTTTCATGTTCCATCATACTAAATGAGTTCTGCACTGATTTCTTAAAATTAGATTATTATGCATCAAATTTGAAAAAAATAAACAGCAAAGAGAATTTTATCTGAGGACATATAATTATCATTTTCCTATCTCTAAGGCTCAGATGATAATTTATACTACATAAGAAAACAAATAAATGTCTTTTAAGTGGATAGATTATTATGCAACAGAACTCATAATAAAGTTTCAGGAATAGTTTTCAGAGACTTCTTTAAAACAATACATTTTGAAAACTTTGTTCTTTCCCAAATATCCTCAGTGGGTTTTTTTGTTTTGTTTTACTGATTGAGTTATTAAGGTTCAGACAAAAGTGTCCTACAGATAACAAACCCTCAATTTTCCATGTTTTTTTTCCTATAAACCAGGCATCAAAATCAGTGAACTGATGTTTGAAAATGACAATGTAATAAACGACTTTGATAAAATGCAACTAATTATCATTAGGTTCCAAATGCTGAAAAAATAATTATTGCACACGACAAATTATGGTTATGACTGTAACAGGTTCTAAATTGCCAAGGCAGCTGTTGTCCCCCTTGTTGAAAATCTTTGCGGACTTGGCGTTTATATAGTAGTTTTTCGGGTGAGAGTTTGTTGTTACAGATCTGTGCTGCTTTGTATTTAAGAAACTTGCTTACTTTCTAGTCAGCAATGCTATGGTGATGAAACAGGAGAAACTAAACAGTATTATGGCAAAGACCCAAAACAATAACGGCTTAAATAAAACAGAGGTTTCTTTCTTCGCTTTCACGTACACGTTGAGCTTATGGGGCAACTCCACTCTGCAAAAGTTCTCGTGATCCCAGGCTCCTTCTTTCTCGTTGCTTCACCATTTTAGGGGAATTACCTTCATTTTCGAGGTCCATGGTCATTACCAGGCCTACATTCCAGCCAGAAGGAAGGGCAAAAAGGGAAGGAATCCTCTTTCCTCTCCCTTAGAAGTTACGATTCAGAAGTTGTACATCTGCCCCCTTCCACAGGCTATTGGCCAGAACTTAGTCACTCACACTACCAAGCTGCCAAGAGGTCTGGGAAATTTCATCTTGAGCTAAATAACCTTGTGTCCTGAATGTTCTATCATTACCTAAGAAGTGGTAAGTGTGTAATTTAGCTGCCTCTGCTTTATACTGTATTCATAATGAAAGAAACAATGACCATCTTGAAATGAACACACACTGTAATTTGTAACATGGTGGTATTACAATTGTAGGTTCAGAAAAAAAATCATTGATGACATTTTCTAAACTCTGTGTGTGTGTGTTTTAATTAATAAACTAATTTTTAGAGGGTTCTAGATTCACAGCAAAATTGAGTGGAAGGTACAGAAAGTTCCCATATCCTCTCTGCCCCTTACATCTGTATTTCTCTTTACTAGGCCATGTCATTATATGATTGTCCAAGTGCATGAATGAACAACGTCAAGAGTGAACCCCAATGTATGCCATGGACTTAGGCTGATCACAAGGGGTCAATGTAGGTTCATCAGTTATAACCAGTATCCCATTCTGGTATAGGATGTTGGTGATGGTGACACTTTCCAAGTTAAGTAAGCTTATTTGCCAATCTATTGCCTCTCAGTTCCAGAAAAACTCTTCCTTTCATTGCCCTGTTTGTGCTTCTTAACCATTCCTCCCCACCAGCTAGCCCTGTAAAGCTTCTGCGAGGGTACCAAAGGGAACTGCCTGGAGGGGAAGGGCTTCTCCGTCCTGGTCTCAGTGTGTGCTCTGTCTTGCCAGGCAAGCAGCAGGGCATGACATCCCCTTGAGCACAATCATCCCTGATACCCAGAGGGAGGATTCCCAGTGTACCTTTCCCACTGAGAGATTCCAAGTGAGTTTCATGTGGTTACCTCTCAATGAATGACTTCCTTCTGGTGCCTGAAAGGGCAGATTGCTTGTGATCGCTGGTGGTCTGGAAATCTAGAAGACTTCCCCATCCTCTGGGGTACAGCCAAGTTCTATCCAATGAGCAGTGGGTCTCAGCTGTAGCTACAGGATCCTATTTTAGACTTGTTCTTTCCTTGGGTGCTCTATTTCAGCCTTAGGGATCGAATCTGTTCTTCATATATTCTTCACTTACTTGTACTTCTTAGTCTCCAAACTCTGTTACTCCTGACATCTGGCATAGTTAATAAATTTGAGTTTTATACATTTCTTGTTGAATTTACTGAGTAGATTCTGTTTCCTGGTTAGATACAATACGAAATGGTAGTCAAATTAACACAGTCGAAAAGGTTTCACCATCTCCCTTGTGAGATGTAAAAGGCAATGGGGAAAATAGGGACGTTCATGACATCCTTCCATATCATTTTTGATATGGTCTATGATCACTGTTAATGCTCAGATATTCTGAGGATTTGTCAGGAGAACATGCTCTACATATCAAACAAGATAGCAATGGATGTTTATGTATTAAAACTTGGCGTGTCTGAGAGTGTTGAGAATTCGTGGGAACAGAATTAGTGTGGGTGTTTAAAAATCCAGTTGTGCTTTGATATTTTTTCTTCTTTGTCAAGATCAGATAAAAAATAAGCCTTTCGAGTTCCTCCAAAAGTTGTGTTTCTTGTCCTACGCGATACCGTTTACACATTTAGGGAAGAATATTCACATGCCATATAAGAAAAATGTTTCATTCTGATAGGAAATTACCCTGGTTTCTGCATGACTTCATAGTGATCCATTGTTTTAAATAGTTTGCTAGCTGGGCTGTATCTCCCCAGCCCAGATGGCAACTTTGAAAACTTTAGCTCTGGAAACAAAGTTAGAGAGAAGACAGAAACTTGCTAACTGAGCTTTTATTCGGCATGGAATATCAAGAAATATCGTGTTAGTAGTTTTTCCCCAAAGTACCATTTGGCTTTAAGAGAATAAGAACAGATGTGTCAAATCCTTGAAGTCAGGTGTATACTTCAGAGAAAACATCTTCATCTATCCAGTTACCATTCTTCTTGTCCATTATGATTGGATGTTCAATAAAATTCTGAAAATTCACTTTTTATGGACTTAAATAATTATTTTATAATCATTTCAAACATTTAAATTTTAACTAAAAGTAATCTATTTTGGATTTACTAGAAATTTTTGCTTTGTATGATTTTGGTAAGTAACAAAGTGTTTTTACTTCAATTCAATTTTGTCTATTTCTGAAACTGTCATCTGAATGTGGCTTTGGTAATATTATAGATAATGCAGCAAGAACTGTTACAATGTAGGGAATTTTACTTTCAATGAGTAATGTTTCCTTGGTCATTTGCAGAATGAATCATATTTATTAATATTCTTATTTTTCTGTATTTTGACCCAACCATCTTGAAGTTCTTAAAGGTTTCCTTTAGCAGTTGTTAGTAGAGCAAGTTTTCTATCAGAGAACATTATGTAAATTTAGGCAAATCTTCATTAACTTTAATCAGAATTGTACATAGGTAGCAGAAGTTTAAATTAAATGAATTTTGACAATGTGGTAGTTATATGTGGAAATTTGGACATATTTATAACTTATTTTCCCAATAGGAAGTTTTTCTTTTTGAATTTTCATATCATATCACTTAAGTATTCAATTCCTTATTTATTTATATTCTTGTTTATTTTAGAGAGAGAGAGAGAGAGAGAGAGAGCATAAGCAGGGAAGGGAAGGAGAAGCAGAGGGAGGGGATCTCAAGCAGACTCTAGGCTGAGTGCAGAACCCCCAGGGGGGGCTTGATCTCACAATTCTGAGGTCGTGACCAGAGCCAAAATCAAGAGTCTGCAGTTTAACCAACTTAGCCACCCAGGTGCCCCAAGTATTAATTTCTTTTAAATGCAGCATTTTTTCTATGAATTTGTTTCTCTCCTGCAAGAGATAACAAACTATCTTTTCAGATTATTTCTCTGGCTTCTATTTCACTTTGGTCTTTGAAGTCAGTAAGCATCGTGGATATGTGAAGGGTAGGATCTGGGTAAGGAATTCTAGGAAGCTGCTTCAAGTGAAAACACAGTAGGAACCATGAAAGGGGTCTACAACCAATTATAAATCCCAGGATCTTCCGAGTGTTGTTACTAGGATGACTTCTTTTTGCACGCATCTCCACATTATCTTGCAATCAGTAATTTCTCAATGTGTGTTTGTGGGGTGGATGAAAATAGTCTAGACTTATGTATAAGTCTTCTTCAACTTACGATGCCATTTTGTTTGGATTCACCCGTAGCACGTTGAAAATACAAAAAGTAAAAATTACGTTTAATACACTGAACCTACTGAACACCGCAGCTTAGCCTTACCTACTTTAAATGTGTGCTGAATGCTTACATCGGTCTCCAGTGGGGCAAAATCACCCAACACAAAGCTTGACACGACTTGAAAATAAAGTGTTGACTGTCTCATGTAACCTACTGAGTACTGTAGTGAAAGTGACGAATCAAATGGCTTTAGGGGCACCGAATGGTCATCAGCGCATGGGTTGTTGATCCTCAGGATCACGGGTCGACTGGGAGCTACAGGGGCCATTGCCCAGCATCCCAAGAGAGTAGGTACTGCATACTGTTGGCCTGGAGAAAGAACAAAATTCAAAGGATGGTCTCTACTGAATTGTTTCTACCATTTCACCATCATAAAGTAGAGAAGTTCTAAGTCAAACCATCCTCCATCGGGATCGTCTCTATGGTGTCTTTAAAAATAGAGTTCTAGACTATCTCCGAAACTCAGAACTTCAGGAATCTGAGTCAAAGCCAAACCTTGAGACAGTTGCAAGTCAGAAAAGTATGAAAATGGCCTTTGTCGCCATCTGAAATTTAAGTCAACAACACTGCAAAATCCTGACCAACACTTCACATAAGAATATGAAATTGTATACCGCTTTTGTTGTAATTTGGAAGGACTCCAGCTTTTCTAGAAGAAGGGATTTGCTTACATATTAAGCAATATATAACAGAAAAGCAGAATGTTGACAAATAGCAACTTTTTTTCTTTTTTAAGAAAAACGTTCAAACAGTTTTAACCAGTGAATGAATATATGTGGGGCTGTTCTATTCAGTTGTAGGTCTGATTCTGCTTTATACAAGGGTTTATCTTTAAATTTTTAAAATTTTTAAAAGATTTTATTTATCTGTTTGACAGAGAGCAAGATCAGGAACACAAGCAAGGGGAGGGAGAGAGGGAGATTCCCGCTGAGCAGGGAGCCTGATGTGGGGATTGATCCCTGGACCCTGGGACCATGACCTAAGCCCAAGACAGGCACTTAACGACTGAGCCACCCAGGCACCCCAAAGTTTTTAAATTTTTTTTTTAAGTAGGCTCCACACCCAGCATGGAGTCCACCATGGGGCTTGAACTCACGACCCTGAAACCAAGACTGGAGCCAAGATCAAGTGTCGGTTAATTGACTGAGCCTCCCAGGCACCCCCATAAAAGTTCTTTTAAAATAAGAGTCATTCTGACTCAAAGTGTTAATATATACAATATATACATACCTTTTACATATGTTTTTAAATTTTTATCATTTTTCTTTAGTTTTGAGGTTTTTTTGACAGATCATAGTTTGTTGAAAAGTCTGACATCACTGAATCCGAAGTAAATGAAAAGTTATTGATGTGCCAGAGGACCTCTACTGCCTGATTAGCAGAAGCACTGAGGAAATCAATCTCAGATTAACTCAATTTTTATTTCAGCTTTGTGGATTACCTTTAATGCATTGTAAGTCTGGATTCACACGGAATGATATAGATATGTGTTCCACACGATAAAGTTATTCTCACTTAGGCAAAATAATGTCATTCATAGAAAAAATACAGAACACAGTCTTTCTCATAAGATCTCATTTCTCTTTCTAGCCTGCTAAAAACAAATAACAATGCAACATTGGAAACCAATACCTATAAAATATCAACAAACGCATAACACATAAAAAATGGGAATTAATTCTACATAATAGTTAGGTAAAGGGGTGGATAAAAAAGTACTGAACTTAAAAAAATACTGAACTCTCATTTTTCTAGGGTAATCCTACTGAAATCTATTAGAAACACAGATTAATTGATACATGGTATCTAGACATCAGCTCTTTGAAGGCAGCGGAATTTTTAAGAAAATTGCTGAAAAGTGGGACAAATTAAATTAATAACTCCAAAGCTAAAGAACCTCAGTCATACTTCCTTTGAAAGTTACCCAGAAAATGGAATAATTGTTTCTTCTATAGATGGAGTAAACACTGAGGACAGCAGAGTGATGGAAAAATATGACATATGTCCTGTCACACTGAACCAAAGGGAAGAAAATCTCTGCCCTGCCTGATTCTTCTTTTCCAGTTTATATGTTTATTAAACGCAGACACGGAGAACCTCACTCTTCACTTGAATCTGGATACCCTTCATCAGTATGATGATGGCTTTGTTATGAATCCTATCCGTAGGACTGTGTTTTAGTAATCCTTTGGAGAAAGAATGGCTAAACCATTGAATTTTTTAATCAGTGGTAATCCCCCGATATTATAAAGAGATGGTCATTTAGAGTCAACTTTAAGTACTTTACATATTCTTTCAAAAACATTAGCAAGTATTAACTTGGCTACAAATCTGTTCTTACTACCCACCCTCGAACCTCAAGACAAAATAGTAAAATTCAAATTTAAAATGAGAGAGAATTTAAAAACGAATTTTGTTTGCCTATCATATCTCCAATTGTTAAAATAGACAATAAAGTAAACAATCGTTGTATTTTACTTTCCATTTAAGAGTCAGGACAAGTTGCCCATCTTCCTTTAGTTTCCCAGGCAACGGCAACGGAGCTTGGTTGAACGTGCAATAACTCGTGTTGCCACTGGATGGCAGTGACAGCTTTTGTCTCTAAAATGCTCACCGCGCCAGGGGGTGCATTAAAGCGCCACAACTCTCTTGCAGGACTTCAGAGTAAAGTTTGCCGAAACTAAAAAAAGAGAGAGAGAGAGAAGAGGGAAGCACACAGAGGACCAGATTCCCTTCTACCACTGAATGGTGCTAAGCTTTCAGAGGACCACTATTTCTAGAATATATTTATTATTTAATTGCTTTCTGGCAGAGAGCAAAAATATCCCAAACTTTCTTCACCATTTTGTACTTCAGATTACTTCTCAACACACACACACACACACACACACACACACACACACACACACACACACACACACACCAGTATGCATATATGTCTCAGATAATTGTAGTTGGGACAATTAACTGATGACAGTTTAATTTTCCAGAGTGAATTGGTTTGCAATTGACAATGAGCAAAAAATTACTTTGAAAAAAAGTTTTTAGATATAGGTAAGCTGACAAAATCGTTAGGAAAAAAATTGTAGACTGGAAGTATGTGAAAATCTGAATTTTCATCAGTTTAAACGTTAATGATAATTACGAAGATGTTAGATATCACCAGAGATTGAAACAATGAATCAATTTGTTTTCTTAGGGAGGAAGGGCCTTTGCTTCTGAACAACGTTGCTGGTTATACTGATGGAGAAGATCTCAGATTACTTTTCTGATGAATGGTTTAAGATGATTGTATTAGTCAAGTTGAAACGAAGAGGGATGAATTCTTTTATACATATATGGAATGAATCAATAGAGATCAATGTAATTACCCTTATTTCAGAGAGCATACCTATTCATTGTAGGTATTCCTATTTTAAATTCTAAGAAACATGGCCTATACCATGTTATACTTTTCTTAGTAAATAAAGCTTAACATATAAACTGTACAAAGCAGCATCTATGGGAGGTAACAATTTATATTAAAGAAATTTAAAATGTGTTTTTATTTGTTTTTAAATCTCCTTTTATACCTTTGATGGAAGCTGAAATGGTTGAAAATATTACAGAAAAACAAGAGCAATAGCAGAAAACGCCAGAATGGGAATTCTGGTGCATTTTGTAATACGATTTGAATTTTGCAGATTTGAATTTTGGAAGCTTCAGAAAAATAAGAAATTTTTAATTACCAAATTTCCAATTAAGTTGTATTTTTATTTCTCGCAACACAGAAACACTAGCTGAATGAGAAAATATTATTCAATGGTAGGATTTGGGATATAAAAGGGACTTTGGAATCACTATTTAAAAAAGGTACTTTTCATGTTGTGTGAATAAACACTAAAAACTAAAACCAACTAAACTAACTAAATCTGAAACTTGTTTCTGCTTCATGACGCAGCCAGATCTGAATGCATAGAGTCAAAGTACTTGAAATGTGCTTTACCCTTCCATTTGTTTTATTTTACTGTGAAGTAGTACATAGGTAGAATTTTATTACTAAATACCATGCGAGTATACAAAATGCATAATTGAATAACAGCTGAAAAAAAATCCAAGAATGTGAAATACACATCTTTTGAAATGAATAAAAATGTATCCACGAAAAAATAAAAAATGCTGCATGGATATACAATATATACTTCTATATGTGGAACATAAATGAAAATTATAAATTTGAGGTTGTACTGACCAAACTTTGTATGAAGTAAGATACATTTGCAGCATTTCACGTGCATATACAGTAATTCAAGCCACTGTAATTCCCCTGGGGACCAGCACCCTCTCTCTTGCCTGTACATATTGACTTATTGATCAAAACACTTGAATAATACCCTACTGTTCCACTTTTTCTATTCTTTATTGTGGAGTCTTAAGTTTCAACTTTAGGCATTTCAGGGGAAGTTAGTCAAAGGCTTTTGCATACATATCTTAAGGACTGTGAAATGGAAAGTGAAATCATGACAAATTATCTATTAGTATCTATTTACCTGACGTCTGACACATGACTTTAAAATTTCTGAGATAAATAGATTTCCTGATCCCAGTGGAAACAAATATCAGTGTTTCAGAAACATTACAAGCAAGAACGTCTTCCTAATTTTTGAATACTTGGTTAGGCTATAAAAGACAAAGAGAGTGAAGGGTAACTCGAATTGTATAGACACATACATTCATACACTCTAGATGAGACATGGAACTTCTGGGACTATCTCATTCAGAGCACAGCCATATGATTCCGTAGCTTGATATTGAAATTTGGAGTTGTTGCCATACAAACATACCTAAATTTTGCATGAGGTGGCATTTGTCTGTACCTGTGTGTTCATTAATTAATACACAATGAAGAAAGTCAGTTGCATGTAATATAAGTCATTTAGGAGTAGAGTATGAAAATGTATGCCTAAATGGCAAATTTGTGGCTTCTCTACACACACCTCCAGCTCTAAGAGGATACTGCGGGGAGAACTCTTATGTCCTAAGATCTTAAAAATAAATGCAGTGCTCACTACAGCAGTGCAAATACTACAATTAGAATGTTAAGAGAAGATTAGCAAGATCCCTGAGCAAGGATGACATGCACAGTGTCTCATATGTTTCAATATAATGCATTTTTTAAGAAAGAGCTTCTAATCTGTCTCTAGCCTACAAAATTTTCAGGTAAAAAAAAAAGACACTTCTCAAAACTGGTCACATCTGTGAGTAAATATTTTTTTCACCAAATCTGGACATTGTGAATATATGAGTTTTACTACAGAAATTAGTCATGAGACCATTACCTTGAATTTATTTTTCCCAGAAATCTATGATGATTAATAAATAGATAATCTTAGGTGTGAAGGCGAGGCAAAGGGACAATTTTTTATTAAATGAACGGTGAGCCAAAAATTTTTATTGGGAAAAAAATGACAGATTTTGCTTATATAATAAAATCCTTAAACTTCTGATTCTAAAGGACGTTTAAATTCATTATCTTTGTTGTAAGGATAAAGGTTTTGAAGTCATTGTTGGCTTGGCTTAAGCCTTTGTAATTCTATAAAACAGTTCCAAACATCTAAACTTCAAATAACAAGTATTTCATGTTTTCTACTCTATCCTGAAGAAGAGAAAGAGGGCTAACATTCACTGAAGGGTTAACATTCACTGAGGGTTAACATTCTGGTACCTGGTGTGAGACACTCTACATCTATTATTTATTTGGTGGTAGAGAGGTTCCTAAGCTTTTGAAATAAAAATTGGGATCATTTTGCAATATTTCTGAACCACTGTGGAAATTATGGGAGCTGTTCAAATTAGAAATCAATTTTAGGGACTGAATAGGTTGGAAAACAAAAATATAGCTTGTTTACTGGAGAAAAAGAAAAAGAAGAGTGCGGGTTCCATTTCTGTAATCCTGTTACAAGCACACTGGTTGTCAGCGAGGGAAGGGAATCGTGCCAGTAACATTTCAGGAAAGTTCTTTAAGAACAGAGAAGAGAGTAGGAGGTTGGGTCTTTAAAAATTGTACAGGGTGCTTTATGTTTTTACATAGTAAATATTTCAGAGGTAAAAGTAGGAGTTTAAATTTTGATGGGAGTAAGTGATAAAAGTCAGGCATAGTCTCGCAGTATTTAAGAAATAGGTATTCATGTCGTGCATTTATGTCGCCAAACCTATTTTCTCCACCCTCAACTCTTCATGGTCCCCTAGGCATTGCCAAAGGGAAATTCTTAGTCCAATTAAACATACAGATGCCATAATTTGCCTCCCTTCTTGCTTTGTCTTCTTAATACTTATTTCACTTGGTTAATATTTGTTCTCAGTGCTTCCCTCATTCCCTGTGTTGAATCAAGGCTTCCCAAAAGTCCACTTTCTCTAGAAAGTCTCCAAACTACATCAATAAAAATGTTTTTAACTAAGCTCGTTAAAAACTTCACAGAAATCTTGCCATGATTTTAAGAACAGCCAACAACTGAGACGTGAGCACTGGTAGAAAAGAGCCCAGGTTCTTGACTCCATTTTCTTGTCTCACTTGTAAGTTAATACTCACTGATAAAATACTAAGATGCCAGGAAGCATATCAAGCATTCGAGGCAAAGGAATGAACCTCCAGAAGATTGGCGACGGAGGAATAGTCACAAATACAGGTGTTGTGTGACTGGAAGAAAATACCACAATGTACACCTATCTGCCCCCCACCCCCCAAAAATCTGCGTGTTTCTGCATTGATCAACCAAATGAGACGAAAATGACAAGAGAATAATAACAAAAACAAGAATTGCAGATACGTACTAAAACTTGCAAATAATTGTCTGGGCTATTTCTATGTAGAAATGACCCAATTTAATGACTTGGACAATTTCAGATTTTATATACATATATAATATATATATAAACATACAGATGGATTTTTTCAATAAAATGGGGATAGTAGAGGAATAGAGCAGAAGAAATGAAGAAAAGTTTATAGAGTGAAAAAAAATCTGGTTTAAGAAAAAATTCACTGTATGGAAAGTTCAAAGAAGATTTAATCTATTCTGAGTGGCATTTTCCTCTATTTGTTGTTACTTATTATTTAGCTTAAGTTACAATATTTTAGCCTCCTAAATGGTCACAATCTAAATTTATATCTAAATTTATATCTACATTGTCATAGCTAAATACTACAGTATTACTATTTAATCTTTACATAGAAGGACAAGCTGAAGATTATATCAATGTTTCCCTAGTATTGACATAATTTAGGGCAGCCATCAATTCTTTTGGATTACCTTAATTTTAAGTGAATGTATCGCCATTTTTACACTTTGTGAATTTTGCTGTTTATGCCTAAAAATTCTGTGACTGCTCCAGAACCAGAAATATTGTGATTTATATTTTTATCTTTTCTAAAATATATTTCTTTTATAAATGGTAAGCCTTGTTTTACTTTAATTCATATTAATTTAAGGTGTAAGATAAGGATCAGACTTATGAACTATTTTCCAAGAAGCCAACTATTGTAAGGTTATTTGATGACAGTGACATTTGCTCATATAAAGTTCATAATATATTCATGATCATACACTAAAGTTTATATCTACTAGGAATAAGAATTATATTGTTACTTAGATTATTCATGGTATTACTTATGTTACTACTTCTGTTATTAGTATATATACAGACTTATTTCAACGTGGGCATCTGTGGAATTTTTTGTTAACCTTAAGCAAATAATACATTTTAAACAAGTAACAATCAATATACAACACAGTAATTTCTGATTCAAATATCTTATTCTTTAACTTTTCATATTATTCACCTTTACACTGCTGGCATGTATTTTTAAGTAAAAATTTCAAGGAATGTTTCCATATGTAGTTTATGTTTTGAATTCTGAAGATCTAAGCATGGAAGTCATTCTGTTACTCCAGCACCTTAACTACTTGGTGTGTGGTCAAAATATTTCTGGACAGTATTTTTCTCTCAAAACTTTGTTTTCATTGTTACATTATATCCTGACACTCTGAGTTGAATAGAGTCTGAAATCAGTGTGACTTCTTTTACTTTTTGCCCAAATAGATGTGGACTTTTTCATTTAATCTTGATCAAAAACGTTGCCAAGTTTATTCTAAACCCAGGTGTTGGGGGAGGGGTATTTAACATGTTGCGGGGAAGGGTATTTAGTGACCCCCATTGTCTTCCGTACACAGGTAATGTCTCTTTCAGTAAACTCCTGGAAAGTGTTCTCTTTTAATGAATGACGCTAGCTTCATTTGCGTTTGTTCATTCCAAATGGATGAATTATTCATATATTTTATTTTTGTTTCCTTTCTTCTTTAGGACCTATTAGTATTACTTTTCTGTATTTTTAGAAAGCTGTCATCTCTATTAGTGATTTATTTTTCTACAGCATCAATTATGTTCTTTACTACAGCTGAAGCCAACTTTAATTTTTCCATCATGATGGCTTCTTCTCTCCCATATTCTTCTTATATCTTTGCCAGCAACATTTACATTTCAACATTTGCTATATTACCTTATTTTTTCCCATTTTATATTTGACGTAGTATTTACAACAAAGATTCTTTCTTCAGTAAAAACTGCTTTCAATGGCCCAAAGTCAGTGTTTTTTGTTTTGGTTTTGGGGGTTTTCTTTAACCTTGAATGAGGTAAAATCTAACACTGTTGTTATGTACAAAGGGCTTTATTCCCCTCAATGGCTATCGCTTTCTATCTTAGTGTTTTAAGAATCTCATAATCATTGCATCTGCTCTCTCTGGAGATAAGCATCTGCCCAAGTAAAATTCCAGGTTCAGGCAAACATTTAAATAGTTCGGTTCCACAAAAGTTATGGCAGAAAACTATTTTGTGTCTCTTGTCCTTCTTAGGAGATAAGTTAGTTCCAAGGGAATTTAAAGTATTCTGTAAATTCTCAGAATAGATTATTTTCAAGATTTTGCGATAGTTTTCTAATTCCTGTTGCCTCCTTTGTAGCTGAGGGCACAGTGCTCCTTGAGCCCGTCCATTTTCAGTCCTGCACAAGGGAAAGTTGTAAACTTCCACACGGTGGAGACCGATAACGGCAAGGTCATGAGAGGGTAGTCCGGACAATCTTGACGTGACAACTAAGACTTAAGAGGAGCCACAGACTTTCTCATTGGCACCCTGGTTTGCAGTCTTTGTTGGATGTGGTTTTTCTGGAGGAAATCGTCTTCTCTGTATTATAGCTTTCCTACTTCAGATACTGAGACATAGATTAGCCCCTACTCATTTATTAACCAGCCTATATGATCTTTCAGTCCTTAGATTCAAAAATATTCTATCAGTATTGCTTTCCTTCGCTGGAGTAGTTTATTTTTCTGTATTTTCATGAGTGTATCAGACATCTGGCACAAGGAGGTAGCTATGCTTGGAAAGTTACCCCATGACTTTCTAACTCAAGTGTCAAAGTCTTTGCTCCAATAAAGAGCAAATGCTCTTTATTGCCTGTTGATACATTTGCTTTAATGATTAAGATTTATCATGATACTAAAAAGTCAAATAATGTAAAATTTCATGCCATTCCCTTCCAGAAAATTTCACATGAATTGAATAGCTGATGATATATGCCTTTAAAGAAAACAGTGAAAATAATTTTTCTTGAACTTTGGAGAAGTACAACTTGAAAGAAAAGTCGACTTTTGTTTTAAAATTCATATTTTTATGATGATGGAACAAATTTTGTGCAACTATATAGAAAAATATGAAATTCCAATTTAGAATTCCATCATGAAACTACACCATTCTAATTTCTCCATGCCACGGTTTGTTAATATTCCACAAAGTCCCAGGATGCAACTATAAGACTGCATTCAAATCTATGAACATGAGGCAGTCATGCTCAGCAGAGTATAACAATAATTATAATAGAGATTAAATAAAAATAATTAGAAAAAGTTCATCTAGTTTTGATGTATTAATTATTCTGACCCTGTTCTATTCAGAGTCTAATTATCTGGTTCAGTGAAAATGCCAAGATTTCTACGACTCATAAAAATTACATTCAAGTAATTATGTCAGCAAACTAAACAGTATTCATTTACCATGCCTTTTTATGCACACATTTGAATATGCTTTTTTAACTGTTTTTGCTCTTTGTTCCTATTCATGGGAAATAATACCTGTAGAGAAATTTGAAAGTCAGTTGCACTCTGAGTGTAATGTGCAATTCTTGCTGATATTCTTCTTTTGTAAGACTGCTGTAAGTCTCATATAACCTTTGTTTAAAAAACATGAATTAAAGTTCACTCTTCAGTTGTTTCAAAGAAATCTTTAAAACCTGTAACTGTAGTAAAAAAAAAAAAGTTTAAAGCAGTAATACAAAGCATCTCTTAGAAAGTTTGTTACCTTGGGTAGCTCAGAAGCTGACTAAAGTAGGTCTCTACAGTTGCCTCTAGTAACCATATTTCCTTCAGAGACATATTATGGCAGCCTATAAAAAAGTCCAGATGTAGAAAAAATTATATATGTGAATAATATCTTAAAGTCATCATGAAGTGATAATGTAGATAGAGATTCCAAATCACTCAGCACTTTTAAGCCATGGGAATTTTTACATCATTATAACATAATTAGGAATTTCTTGATGCTAATGGCTGAGTAACTTCATGTGACAAAGACAGAGTTGTAAGGGTAAGGAATTCAATTTCTATTACACCCCTTATGATCTCTTTCACTATTTTTAGTAAAATTTTTGGTGGACATTTTGAGCAAAAATTTGTTGCCTGAAGTATGCAGATTATTGCTTTACTTCTGCTTTATGCTTTGCATAGACAGAAAAACAGTTGAAAGTATAACCTTCAATTGCATTCATACTGGGAAGAATATATTAACAGTTAATATCTGAACACTTTCTTTGATGTTCTAGTAATAAGATACATCTACACAGACAGATATGTATATAGTTATAGCCCATGTGTTAAAAGGGCAAATATGTGTTTCTTGGTTCCTAGTTTATCTTTCAGGCTCTACACACTAGTTGTAAACTTTATCCAAGATTGGGAAGGGCAGAAGAATCAGGTAGTGCCATTGAAATGGATGGAGCTGAAAGGAGACAAAGATGTTAGGAAAATTTACATAAAGTGCACTGGCAGCCAAGGCCAATAGGCAAGTCTTTCTCTGGCTGTCACTGCTCTGTGTTCATTTAACAGAGCTCATCTAGATAAAACTGAAGGGAAGCTAGTCATGGAGCTGGTGGTGGAGACCCATGGTCTTTAAGGGTACAAGTCCTTTGTGATGCATCGGAATGACCCTGCTAGGAACTTCATGGTAAAACTTTTTCTTAGTTTCCACTTTTAAGCATATGTTGAGATGTTGGTAGAACCTAATGAAATGTCCTGAGACGTGATAAACTTACAGAGAAAATATCCTTCTTGCACCTGTCAGCTGCCTTCAGTTTCGTCACATGTGCTGGAATATCAGACGTGGAAATCAAGCACTAGCATTTTGTAAGTAGCAGTCTGCACCCAGACTCTATGGAAAATGAGAATCGAACTTCTTTCATGCATGCCTCTTGTCAAATGTATACATCACTTTCCCTCTACTCCTGAAATAGAGGCATCATTAGGAATACTTATTTTTTTGTGTTTTGATGCAGAGCGTCTTATTTTAACACCTGTTAAGCAGTCCCTTTGAGCATGCATTGGGCTCTTATTTCTCATTGCTGGGAAATAGAAAATAAGATAATAATAAGAACATACTTATAATTCGCCATCTAAACACATGCCCAAACAGGCGAGTTTGCAAATAGGATTTTACAGAGACTTCAGTGGAGGGATAACTCATCATACGTGGTTTGGGTAAACAGTCTTGCCATGCACTATGTCTTCTTTATCCCACTAGTATGAAGAAGATTCCCCAAGATTGCCTTGGGGCACTCCCCCCTGCACTTTAAGGAGCTGCCCCCCACGTGGGATATCTCTGGACAATTTCCGGTGGCTGGGAGGAGGGCTCTCCAACATTCTTCTGCTCCATTTGCCCATTGTGTGACCATCCTGCCCCCATGTAACCTGACCTAGAGGATAGAACCTGCTCAAACCTGAGTTCTAGATGCATCCTCCTGGTCCCCTTTCCTTCACTCTTGATGAAGCAATGATTTTGGAGCCGCAGACACTGTTGTAACAGTCAAGTGTAGTAATTAGGACCATAGAATCAGACTACTTGCTTTCAAATCTTTTTCTTAACAGCTCTAAGACCTTGAGCAAATTACTGAACTCTTACTGTTTGTAATGTGGGAAACAATGGCTCCTGCCTCATAGGTTGTTTGAGATTAAATAAGTGAATAGATATGAAGATTTAGAAATGTGCCTGGTAACGAGTTGACACTACATAACTTTTAGCTATAAAATGACGATACTATCTCACACCAAAAGGGTACTATTAATGGTTATCATCATTGCTGACTTAGTGACTTATTTAATAAACCATGCCCCAAATCTGCCAGACTTGGGTCTTGGTTCTTAAACAAATAATTGAATTGTTTTTTTTCTATGCCAAAAGTGTGGAGTTTGCAGATGGAAAGCATTTGGATTTCAGGCCATTATCCCTATTACATGTTTAAGTCAACCTTATTGAGATGTTTGATTGGATTTTTGTTTTAGACTATGTTTAGTCTTTATCCAAGGCAAAGACTCACCTCTGAAAGATAGCTAGTCAGTCAATACAAAGGAATATGAAAAAAAAAATAATCCCAGATTAAAAATTATAATTTTATGTATAAATTTGTCCAATGTAGAACTTTGATGACAGAGAAAAGGACATTTTTATAGCTCCCAATAAAGCAGGAATTTTCTTTTCTGGAAATCTGTCAACATGAATTGTGTAGATATTTTACGGGCTTTCTCTTGTAGGATCTCATCAATCTTACTCTTTTAGAGAATACACATTATCTTCATTATGAAGGCAGTGAAACTGCTATTCAGAGAAGGTAGAGAATTCTCTGCCCGGAGAACTAGTAAGTGACTAGTAAGTAACAGCACCAAGATTTAAGTTCATGGTTTCTAACCAAATGCCTGTTGAGGGACAAACAGATTAAAAAAAAAAAAAAAGGGTGTGGTATATATACACAATGGGATATTATTCAACTATGAGAAAGGAGAATATTCTGTCTTTTGGTACAACATGTATGGACATTGAGCACATTATGCTAAGTGAATTAAGTCAGACAGAGAAAGACAGGTACTGCCTGAGAACACTTATATGTGGAATCTTAGAAAAGTCAAACCTGTAAAAACAAGCAAAAACAAAAACAAAAACAAACACACACACAAAAACAAAGCAGTAAAACAATGGTTGCCAGGAAGTGGAAGGGGGAAGACTGATAGTCTTTAGGGTATAAACTTGTAGTGAGTACTGATTAAGCCATTGAGATCTATCTAATGTACAGCACATTGAATATAGATAGTAATTCCATGCCATAAGTATGCAATGTGAAAAATACCATCACAACAGCGACCGATGTCACCTGCAGGTTCATCCAACAGAAATACTTGTTTCTTATGCTCAGTGACATTTCTTATTCCATCTGATTATGCATTGTTGAACTTCTGTTCAATGATGATTTCTCTTCCATTCCATGCACTCTTTATCTGGTCACCAAATGTCCTTATCATATGTATTTTAGAATTTGGAATTTTAGTCAAGCAATGCATCATACTGGAATTATAATACTTTCTCTTTATCATTCATGATACAAGGAGTTTATAAGTTTGTTCTTGTAATGGGTAGAATCATATCTCACAAGACCATTTTCTCCTATCTTTCATAAGAGAGGGAGTCAAAGAAGATTTTATTGACATATTGCTCCGTGGTTGTTAAACCATAGGCTTCAGGAAGGTGGTTTTGGTGTCTGAATGGATTTGATATTCCAAGATGTAGAGTCTAGAAGCTCTACAGGTTTTAGTACTATTGACTTATTTATTTTATTAGTATTGTATTAGTCGCAATACAGTACATCATTAGTTTTTAATGTAGTGTTCTATGATTCATTGTTTGCCTACAACACCCAGTGCTCCATGCAATACATGCCCTCCTTAATACCCATCACCAGGCACAATTGACTTATTTATTTCAACTATATTAACTGCTGCCCAGAGGGTGCTCATGGCATGAGCCCTATGTATCCATGTACATATAGACTCCTAAAGGAAAATATGTTCAGAAGGAAACTAAAAATGGTAAGGATGAAGAAACAAAAAACAGCATATAAAAACTCTGGACAGGGGTGCCTGGGTGGCTCAGTTGATTAAGCGACTGCTTTCGGCTCAGGTCCTGATCCTGGAGACCCGGGATCGAGCCCCACATCAGGCTCCCTGCTCAGCGGGAAGCCTGCTTCTCCCTCTCTCAGTCCCTCTGCTTATGTTCCCTCTCTAGCTGTGTTTCTCTCTGTCATATAAATAAATAAAATCTTAAAAAAAAAAAAAAACTCTGGACATCATTATTTTTAAGGAATTTTTTTTAAATAAAAGACCAAACATTTCAAGAACAAGAAGCCATAATAAAATTTTGCATAGAAAAATTAACTTGGATTTGTATCTAAGTTTTAATAATTTCTATAAGGGAGAGCAGAGGTAAACCAAGATAAAAATGTAACTATCAATAATACATTTTGGTTATTCCAAAATAATTAGCAGAACAAGTTGAATTAATTTAAGCTTGTATAGATTGGTGTTTTAACATAAAGGTGACCATCTGACTAATCTAGAAAAAGATAATTCACTTTCCTCAGCCTTCTGGCAAATGGGAGTTGGGGAAAAACTAAACTACTTTATGTAAAAAGAATAGCCTAAAAAAAAAAAAGTTGAGGTGTTTCCAAACTTAATGCGTACATGGTAACAAGTATCAGAAACAGCAGGGAGACACTAATAGTAAAGGTATAATTTTCATCTCTGAAGAGAACACTGTAACGTTTTATGACTAGAATATTCTATGCCAAAATCTCTAGAAGCACTGACTGTCTCATCTTTGAAAACCCCAAGCGAGTATACTTCATATATGATTAAATATATACATTCTGAGTCACACTTCTGTTGTGCTTAGGATGCATCTTTTCATATTGCGATGATGAAATATCTTTCTTGGGAAAAAGTGAAAAGGTAAAGCAAAGATTCTTTTTCAGATTCTTAAAAGGAGAGATTTTGCTCGTGTTCTCATAGTAAATTCTATGTCTTCTTTATTTGGACACATTACAATTCTATAGGTAAGTGGATATTTGTCAATAAAAATACAGAATTTTAAATTTTTTGAGGTGTTGGAAGCAGTGAAATAGCAAAGAATAAAGATATCTAAAGTTAAAAGAAATCCTGGATTTATTAATTGAAGCAACTAGAGAGCAAAAAGTTTAAAGACGGAATTAAGACTTGAGGCTTTAAATTTTACCACAGCATCTTTTTTCTAAAATAATTTATTTTATTTTATTTTTTTCCAAGATTCATTTTTATGGACCACATCCAGTGCTCCAGGCAATACGTGCCCTCCTTAATATCCACCCCCTGGCTCACCCATCATCCCAACCTCTCCCTTCCCAAACCCTCAGTTTGTATGAAATCTTAGACTTTCAACTTTTTCTAGACCTTAGATCTCTCACCTAAAACTATGAATGTATATACCAGGCATTTAAGCTCCCTTCGTGCTTTTCTTATTCTGAAAATGTACACATTAATTTGGAGTAAATCTTGGACATATTTTTAAAACCATATTTTAAAAATTCTCAGTGTAGAGAGAACAATGTCACTCATTATGATGCAGCTGAAATTTGTGAGCTACTTTAGACAACATGATAATTCCCCACTTTCCAAAGGAATACTTTTTGATTCCACAAAATGCTATATCATTGTAAAATACATTTTTGGCATTTCCTTTACGAGTATATATATATATATATATATATATATATATATATATATATATATATATATATATATATTTCCAGTAATGTGTGGGGGATGGATGAGCCAGAGATATCAATTTCTCTCTGAATATAATCTTTAATTATGTCTTGCCTTCGGCTTAACCCTAATAAGGAAGAGGTTAACTTAGTAAGCTGGGAACTGATCTCAAAGTAGAAATTAATGTTTTAATGCATTTCAAGGTTATAGATCTTTTTTCAGCTGGGAAAAAAAATAGATGGATTTCTAAGATATAATGCCTTATAACTTAACTAGGCCTCTCATACATGAGGTGCTGTAAATGCTTGATCCAATTAGCCCAGTTCACCTTTTCCTAGCAAACTAACTCAATGATGCTTGACTTTTATCTGTTAGAAAAGTTCATGTACCTGGAATATCAACAAATAGCTAGCACATATATTATATGAAATATTTAAAGTCTCACATCCTTCTCTTACTTTGTGTTCCAGATACTCTACTAAAATAATTTCATCTTATTCGTATATGAAAGGAAATGAAATATACATTCCCTTTGGTCTAATTTTTTTAATATTAAAAATGTTAAATACACAGAAAAGTGTTAAGTAATAAATACTAGCACATGCTCAAGCACACATCATCCAGATTTAACAAGCAGAAACATTTTGCCATATTTGTTCATTTCTTTTTTCTCTAAAATCAAATAGTAAAGAATTCAATTTAAATATTGTTATCCTTCCATCCATATTTTCTCCCTCCCAGACATACCATGATATTGAAGTTGATGCTTTTCTTTCCTTTCTAGGTTCTTATACTTCTGCTTCACAGGCATACATACATTATATGTGGTATTTTGGAGTATTTTTTAAATTGACACAAAGGATGCCAGATTACATGGACATTTTGGTAACTTGCTTTTTATTCCACGTAATATTCTGGGGATGTGTACATATTGATTAGTGTATATATGATTCATTACTTTTAACTGCTTTATTACGTCATAAAAAAAGATCTTTATTCCTTCCCCTATCGATATGATGTGATTTTTTTCTGTAGTGTTTCTTGATTACATTACAATGTCCTACAGACATCCTAGCATATTCCTCACTGTGTACATGTCTACATTGTGTACATGCAGAGTTTTTTAGGTTATGGACTCAGTAATAAAATTTCTGAAAGGTATATCACCACTTTTGTTTTTATTAGATATTGTCAAAGTCATTTCCAAAATGGTCAACTAATTTCCATTCACATAGCAACTTATGAGAGATCCACTTGGTGTTTTCAAAGTTTATATATCCATCTATTTACTTATGTATAAATGATGTTTTATTCTTTCATTAATTTGTATTTTCAGAAAACTAAGGTTAAGTGTATATTTCTCTATGAAGAGAAATGGTTCTCTTTCTATGGTTCTCTTCTTCTCTGACTTAGGGCTCATTGAGCAGGAGAGACAGAGTATACATGGAAAAGAGTAAGGGAGAAAGCCATGAGGATATTTAAGGAAATATCTTCATGGAGAGTACTGGAAAGAGAAATAAGGGAACCAGAGAGCAATTAGCAGGTGAATTCAGAGGTAAGAGGTGGTTAGGAGTGTATACTGGGAAAGGCATTGTAGACAATTACAATGATTTTGACTTTTATTCTGAGGGAATAGGTAGTCATTAGATGATTTTGAGTAAAATGGTGACATAAATAATTTGATTCTACCAAGATCACTCTGGTAAGTGACCAGACAGTGACAAAGAGCAGAAGAAAGGGAACTAGAGATGGGGTTACTATAGAAAGTTAGGCAAGAGATAATAGGGAGTTGCATCAGGTGATAAAAGTGGTAAGAATTTAAATATATTTTAAGACAGACCTAAAAAAAATGTATTGAGAGATGAGATGTTGGCTACAAGTGAAAAGGATGTGTCAAGAATGATTTGAGCTCTTTGAGTTGAGAAATAAAAAGGATAGAGCTGTGTACTGAGATGTTTCCTGAGTTCTAGGCATTTCAGAGAATTGTAATATGCCAACCAAGATAGGTATGTTTGTAGTTGATTGAATGTTTGCTGTGGACTCAGAAAACTTCTGAACTTTGGGTAGAGATATGATATGAGAACTCCGATGGAAGAGTCAACAGTTTCAGGAGAATTTCTGTATGTGGCAATGGGACACCAACCACCTGCCTCCAAGAACTATTAGGAAAACTGGGGGTGCAGGGGGAGGCTTATCTATAAAATGTGTTTGAAGTCATTGGAGAGCAACTGAGGGCTCAAGAGGCCAAGATTCCAAATGGCAGTGACCCTATTCCTAGCATTGGTGCTTGCATTTTCTGCTTCCCAAGCAAATAGTGATACTTTGAGAAACTGTGTCAAGGTCACAAAGAGATTGACAAACTGAGAAGAGGATCTAACAGCTCGTTACTGAAGGAATAAAGGTTTGGGTTTCAGGACAAGAGAAAGGGGGGTCATAAACACTGCATGGATTCAGCTGGACTGTGCAGTGCCCTTCCGAAGGAAGAAAGGGTGAAATGGAAATAGAATAGCTCTTAGAAGGATTGAAACCCTTCTTTAAACCACCTTAATCTCTAGTAGACTAAGTTGATTTGGGATTGCTAGCACCCTTCGTCAATCTGCACAAAGTAAAGGTAAATCCTCTCTAGGAGAAGGTAATGTAATCCTAGGTCTCACATTCTGTCTCTAAATTTTAATATATAATGGCCAATATTCATTTTAAAATAATAAGACATAAGAGAAAAGCAATACCTGGATGAAAGCAGAGACAAGAGACAGAAGAAACAAACACATAGGAATCCAGATAATAGATTTATCAGATGCAGACAGTGAAATGACAGGGATTAATAGGTTTAAGAACTTAAGTGATAAGATGGGGAATTTCATTAACTATTAAAAATAAGCAAATGGAAATTCTAGAACTGAGAAATCAGTAAGTGGAATTAACCTAACAACAGGAGAGTCTGAGTATGTATCCAGGTGGAAGCAGAGTAAGGCCAGGTAATGCCAAAAACAAGACAGAACAAAAAACCTGAATAGATAGAAGACTAAAAGAAAAAGGGTGTGATAAACAATAAGAACGGCCTATTATACGTACAACTGGAGTCATAAGAAGAAAGGAAAAAAAGAAAACAGTATGGGGAAACATTTGAAGAGGTAATTGCAAAGAATTTCCAAAAACCAACAAAAGATTTTGAGAGAGAATCTTGAAAGTTGGCATACATCAAGCTGGTTTAAAGAAAACCACATTTAGGTGAATCGTAGTAAAATCTAGCACAAATTAAAATCAAAAGCAGCCAAAGAATAATGAGACTGAGGGCTGATTTTCAACCAAATTTAATAAAAAGGACAATGGATTTATATCTTCAAAGTACAGGGAAATTAGAATTCACAACCTAGAATTCTATATCTAGCAAAGGTACCTTGCTAAAAATAAAGGTGAAATAAAGACATTCTTAGAAAAACAGAAACTGAATTTGTCCCCAGCAGACCTATGCAAAAGAAAATTCTTTAGGTAGAAAGAATAATAACCAAGTAAACATCACCGGGTGTTGTATGCAAGTGATGAATCATTAAATTCTACACCTGAAACTAATAACTGTATGTTAACTAGCTGGGATTTAAGTCAAAACTTGGACGGAAAGAAAAAAGCCAGGGATGCAGAGAAGAATGAAGAACATGTAGTATAAATATGCGAGTAAAGCCAACTACTGATATAAATGCTATAAAACAATAATTATAGTATATTTATGGAATTTGAACCATGTATAGGAAACTGAAGTATGAAAGCCAAAGCAGAAGCAAGAGGACACTAACAGAATTGGTGCTTTAAGGCTCTTGAAATATGTGGAAATTAGTAAAAATACAAATTCATGTTGGCCTGAATAGCTCAAGAATGCACATTTTTAGTCTTTATGATCTCTGCTAATGCATTTGTGAAAACAGGTAAAACTAATTAATTACTAGATAGAAAAATGGAATAGCAAAAAAATAATTAGTTGAACAAAAGTAAAGAAGTTGGGGGAAGGTCACCTGGGTCACTTAGGCAGGGAGTCTTGATTTTGGGTGGCGTTCTTGATTTGGGGTCAGGTCATGGTCTCAGTGAGATCAGACTCCATGCTTGGTATAGAACCTGTTTGGGATCCTCTCTCTCTCCCTTTGCCCCTCCCCACATTTGCTCTTTCTCTGTCTCTCTAAAAAAAAAAAATAACAACCGCCAAAAAACCCACAAAACCAACCAAACAAACAAAAAAACACCTTGGGGAAAAACAAAATATGTGGGGAATAGAAAATGGTAGTATAATAGATACTAAGTTAAATATGTACAGGATTAAATGTAATTAACTCAATATTACAATTAAATGGCAAAGATTTTTAGACTAGATTTACAAACAACAAGCAAACAAATGCTCATGAGACACTAACTGATATTAGCAGGATGCACCAAGGTTAAAAATAAAGGACAAAAATACACCAATAAGAAAAATAACCTGAACAACTCTAGAAAAAGTATGCTGATGTCAGAGTAAGTAGGCTGTAAGCCCAAAAGCATTACTGAAGATAGAGAGGCATTTTATAATCATAATTATTTATTATATTAAAAATTGTAATCCAATAGGCACATTTGACAATTTATAATTTTTATACACTAATTGCACTGTCTCAAAATATATAAAGTGAAACTAAAATTTTTAAAAGAAACAAAGGCACCATCTATTTAATTGAGGGTTTCTAGTCTTGAATAGATGTTGAATTTTGTCAAACGCTTTTTAATTTTATTATAATGAAATATTTTTTCTTCTTCCTGTGTTTATGATAGATTATGTTGTCTTATGATTATTTGAAGAAACGTGCATTCATGGGATAAGCCTAGCCTAGCCCTACACTCATGTTGTATTACCATTTTGGGAGTTTTGTTTTTGTTTTTACCTATTTGCTGGATGAGATTTGCTAATCTTTTATTAAGGATTTTTCAGCTATATTCATGGGCGTCTATACTTTTATTTCTTCTTATATTTTGATTAGGCTTTATTAACAAGGCTTTGCTAATCTCATAAAATGAGTTGAAAGTGATTATCTAGTAAACATTTGTGTCCGAGTGGTATTATTTATTCCTTAAATGAATTCATCTCAATAAAATTCGCCGGTGAAACTCTCTGAGCATGGAGTTTACTTTCTTCATTTTTTTTAGCCTCTTTTTTTTTTCGTAAAAATTCAATTTATTTAATGTCTATTTCATATTTTCTACTTCTTCTGTGATAGTCTTGCTAAACAGCATTTCTCATCTAAGTTTTAAAATATATTAGCATAATATAAAATCCTTATGTCCACAGTATAATAACGTTCTTTTTTATTCTTGATATTAGAAATTTTTTTTCTCTCATTTTCCTCATCAGTCTTGTTAGAAGTTAATTAATTTTACTGATACTTTTCAAATCACATTTTTATTATTTTACTCTATTGTTTTGCATTTCATTGATTCCTGCTCTGTTCTATAACATTTCTTTTCTTCTGCTTATTTTAGATTGGTAATCTTTTTCTAGCTTCTTAACTTAAAATCTAGACCTCAGAGTGAAAACCAACCTTCATTTCTACTAAAAGCACTTAAAGATGTTAAGTATTCTTCTGCACTCTTCTTAAACTGCTTTCGACTCATTTTGATACAGTGTATTTTCATTGTCATTCAGTTCAAAACATTTTCTAAATTCACTTGTACTTTATTAACACATGCGTTATTTAGAAGTATGGTATTTGCCTTCCAATATTTGAAGACATTTTACATATCTCTTGATTATTGCTTTCTTTTTAAAAAAATTAAAGTATAATCAGCATAGTATTATACTAGTTTCAGGTGTACAATAAAATGATTAAACAATTCTATACATTAGTCAGTGCTCATCAAGAAAAGTGTACTCTTTTTCTTTGGCAACCACCCCCCACTTTTTCTCTGGCAACCACCAATTTGTTCTCTGTATTTAAGGGTCTGGCTTTGTTTGTTTGTTTGATTCTTTGCTCATTTGTTTTGTTTCCTAAATTCCACATATGAATTGACTCATATGGTGTTTGTCTTTCTCTGTTTGACTTACTTCACTTTGCATAATACTCTCCAGGTCCATCCATGTTGTTGCAAATGGCAAGATCCCATTCTTTGTTATGGCTGAGTAATATTCCATTGTGTATGTAAGTGTGCATGTGTGTGTGTGTATACACACACCAAGTCTTCTCTATCCACTCATCTATGGATGGACACTTGGGTTGGTTCCATATCTTAGCTATTATAAATAATGCTACAGTAAATAAAGGGGTGAACATATCTTTTCAAATTAATACCTTTGTTTTCTTTGAGTAAATTCCCCAATAGTGGAATTAGTGAAGCATACAGTAATTATATTTTTAATGCTTAGGACACTTCATACTATTTTCCACAGTGGCTGCACCAAGTTGATTCCCAGAAACCAAAATACTCCTCAAAGAAAACACAGCAGTAATTTCTTTGACACTGGCTGTAGAAACAAGATATGTAGAGACAAGATATGTAGATATGTCTTCTCAGGCAAAAGAAAAAAAAATTAATCCATTGAGACTACACCAAAATAAAAAGGTTTTGCACAGTGAGGGAAACCATCAACAAAATGATAAGTAAAGCCGTGGATAGAAGAAGATAATTGCAAATAATGTATCCAATAAGGAGGTAATATTCATTATTTCTTGCTGAATTTCTTGCAGTAGAATAACATTATCTGTAAACATATAATCTTTGGAAATTTATTGTGATTTGTGCTACAGTCCATCATATGCTCTAAATCAGTGAACATTTAATCTGCATCTAAAATGATGTACATTCTGTAGTTGTTTGGTTTACAGTTGAGAAATTTCATTTAGCTCAAGGTGAGTCATAAATATGATTTAGATCTTCTATCTACTTACTGATTTGTTGTCTCATTCTACAAATTGTTGAAATTAGAGTACTTAAATCTTAAATTATGAGGGTGGGTTTGTCAGTTTTGGTTTCATGTGTTTTGTAGCAAAATTAGTTATTAGCCATTTCCATATTTACGATTATTATGGTAACAAATTATTGTGTTATTATTATCTCCTTATATCATATTATTCCTTAACTTAAAATATTTGTATTATTTGAACAGACTCTTCAGTTTTCTTTGCGTACTGTAACTTTTTTATTTGATCTAGCTGAGTTTTTATTTGAAATGAATTTCTTCTTAAAAATCATACAGCCGAATCTTGTTCTTTTCTTAAAATTTCATTTTGAAAAAGAACATTCTACCTTGTAATGGTGATTGTCAGCCCATGTATACTTATTAACTGCTGACATATTTAGTCTAAATCTACCAACTAATTATTTTCCTGTCTATTTTTTCCCCTCTGTCTTTCCGTTCTTACTTCCTTCTGAGTTAATTGAAAAAAAATATTTCTTTAATTGCTGTATTATCTTTATTTTTTTTTAATTAAGATTTTATTCATCCAATGTGGGTCTCAAACTCACAACCCTGAGACCAACATTTGCATATTCTACTGACTGAGCCAGCCAGGCATCCCACATATATTCTTTTTAATCCTACCTTTTTGCATTATTTTTTACTGGTTGTTTAGTTCTTATAATCCTTGCAATATCTCCACTTAACTTGACACTTGAATTTGAAATTCCATCATTACATATAAAAGATAAGATTCTTCAACTATAATACCATTTACCCTTCTCTTTTATCTTGTTATCATATATATTTAATTATATTATTAACCAACCATACAGTGTTATAATTTCTGCTTAAATGGTCTTATGTACTACAAAAATTAAGAGAAAAAAATATGTAGTCTTTTTTATTAACCTGCATACTATTTTTGGTGTTCTTCATTCCGTTCTATAGCTGAGAATTTCATCTTGTGTCATATCCTTTCAGTCTAAAGAGAACTAATTCTTTTAGCATTTCTTACACTGTATGAAACAATATATTCTTCCATTCTTCATTCACATCCAGAAGTCATTATTTGCCTTTTTTTCTGGAATAATTTCACTAGGTATAAAATTTCTGACTAACAATTTTTCAGCATGTAAAGATGTTGATCCATCGATTTCTGTCTTGGATTTTTTTCTGCCGTTAGTTTCCTACAAGTATCCTCCACTCCTCTGGGTGCTTTTGAAACATTTTCTTCATCTTTGATTTTTAGCATTTTTACTAGAATATATGTAGGTATAGTTGTGTTTCCATTTATCTTCTTTGCAGTTTACCAGAACTTTGTTTATGTTTGAGAAATTTTTGATAAATATATTTTCAAAAATATTTTTTGCCATATTTCTTTTCTTCTGGAATTTCAAATACACATATACTATATGTTGTCTAGTAGGTAGTTGAAGCTCTGTCTTTTAAAATATTTTCTCTTGCTTTTTTTATTAGTGGTTTTCACTTTTTCAGTGTTATTGAGATATAATTGACATAGAAGTTTTAAAACCTTAAGGTGTACAAAATAATGATTTTATATATATGTTGCAAAATGCTTAGAATGATAAATTTACCATCACCTCACATAATTATATTTTTCATTGTGCTTAGAACTTTTAAGATCCAATCTCTTAACAAATTTCAAACATATGATGCAGTGTTGTTAATTATAGTCAACATGCTGTATATTGCATTCCTAGAACTTATCTAATAATTGGAGACTTTTAACTTTTGACTACCTCCATCCATTTCCTCTAACTTTCACTCCCTATCACTGGCAACCACAAATCTGTTCTCTTTTTCTATGAGCTCAGGTTTGTTTTGTTTTGTTTTGGTTTGGTTTTTTAGGTTTTGACATATAAATGAGATCATTACATTTTCTGTCTTTCTCTCATTTTGCTTTTCTTTAGATAGTTTCCTTCAGTAGAAATTGTGTAACCTAAAACTTTACTGAATTTCAGTTTCACTACTCTTTTCAATCTGTTGTTGTCGATCTAGTGAATTTTTTTATTTTAGATATTGTGAGTTTCATATTGGGAATTTCTTCTTTTTTTCTTTTTTTCATTTCTCTCTCTCTTTCTTTCTTTCTTTCTTTCTTTCTTTCTTTCTTTCTTTCTTTTTAAGTTTTCAATGCTTTACTGAGATTCCCCTTATGTGCCATAATTATGATATATGTTTTTCATATTACAAACATATTTTTAGAAGCTGTAAAGAAACTTTCTTCTAATTCCAACATTTGTTTCATCTTGGGGTCTATTTCTATCAACTATATATTTCTCTTAACTCAGGCCACTGTATCTGTTTTTTTGTATGTCTAGAAGATTTTATCATATGCTGAATATGGTAGCTAGTACATTATAGAGACTCTGGATTCTGATTTCATCCTTTTAAGAATGCTGATTTTTATTCTAGCAGGTAGTTCACATGTTTATACTCAAATTCCAAACTTTGTTTCGCCTGTTTTGGACAGCAGTTAAAATCTCTGATCAGTTTTGTTTTGGGGTGTGTGTATGTGTGTGTTTTGATTTCCAGCTTTTGATCTGTTAGCCTTGTACTCTTCCCCATGTGTACACAATTCAGTTTACATATTATGAAAATTTGGGAGTTAGTTTCTCCAGTGTCTCCTTCTTTTCCATGTTTACACACACACACACACACACACACACACACACACACACACTCTAACACTTTGTTAGCCCTGAATTCTGTTTGTGAATTCTACGAATATTCTGAGTTAAAGTCGACGAATATTCTGAGGTAAAACCCATATATGCTGAAATGTGTCTCAATACATTTTTGTTTGGTCAATCATCTTTGCTCTCTGTGGTCACTCTCTGGTGCCTCCAAATAACTGATTTTTTAAAAACTTCTAATTATTTATTTGAGAGAGAGAGAGAGTGAGCGAGTGAGAGAGACCACAAGCAGGGTGAAGGACAGAGGGAGAAGCAGACTCCCCACTGAGCAGGGACCCTGATGTGGGGCTCCATCTCTGGACTCTGAGATCAGGACGTGAGCCACCAAACTGCCCCAAATAACTGATCTTAATACTTTTTCTAGAATTTTTAATTGCTATCTGTGAGATGTCCATTAAAAAGTTAGTCAGATAGAGGTGACTCTGCCATCACCAGCAAGTGAATGCCTATATTCTGTAATAGTTTACAGTGCCTGGCAAGGTCCTCTCAGCGTGAATACACAGCAAGACCACAAAGACCCTTGTTTTATTCCTGGTGAATTATACAAACGAAAGGGCTGATGTCTCACTGGAAAACTATTTATGTGTCTATTAAAATAGCGAGAATGAAACCTATTGGAGATCTTCTCTGTGGCTAGAATTTAAACTTGTGTCTCAATAGGCTGTACAAACACAAGTGTATCCAGGGGAGAATAGCCTGGAGGTTGCTGTGTTATACTGAGGATTTGTTGATTCAGTCAGCGAGCTTCAGCTGGGACTAATTTTCATACTCCATAAAATGAGAGGCATTAATACACACCTTCACCCAAAGGATACTATGTAAAGATTTCTGTCAAGTCTTAAATGTTTGAACTTCTTTAAGAAAAATACGATGTAAATAGAAGATGTGTCTTAAAAGAGAAATCATTTTATTCAGTTTTCTAAACAACTCCCATAATGCCCTTTCTACTGATGCATAACTAGTATTTAATGATAATAGTATTTGCATTTTAAATTACTTTGTGTGCCCTGGATATTTACTCTGATCACAAGAAGTATATTGCCTTGGGTTATGTGGCAGTCGTAATTAACTTTTGCTTAAAAGTACTATATGATCTTAGAAAATAAAGAAACTTGTTAACAGTGCCATATTTATTTTTCATCCTACAGCAGAAAATTAATACATAATTTTCTCTAGGTTTCTTTTGCTATTTTCTACGTTTGCCTTAAACCAAAGATTATATTTTCTTCAGTTATATATGATTAATTATTAAAGACAGTATTTCTATGACCATAAACATAGAGAATTTGAGAGGCTCACTGGAGTTAATCCGCTTGCTATCACTCTGTCCTAACGTAAGAATTAAAGTTTACAATTACGATACTAAGTCCCAGTTTACACTACTGCTCCTTTTTCCTGAATAATTTTTAACAGTATCCCATTACACTATCAGATTTTTCTCTGTAGGAATAAGACATTTTGGGGGTTATAAATTACAGAGTTTCCCCACCTACAGTATCTTGCTAATCCATTTGTGATATCAGTGTTCATGAAGTAAAACTACCTGTTATATTTGTATTTATTATTAGATTCCGTAAAGAGCCACTATTATCTTTTCTTTCTCAAAATTACCTACCTTAAGTGTTATAAAATAAAAAGTCAGCTAGCATTACAAAATAGAGATGCATTTTTAAATAAATATGAAATAATTTTATACATATTAAAAAAATAAAAAATTCTTAGAGTCACATAACAATATTAAGCAAATTAGTGTTTGGGAAAATTTTAAGGAATACGTAATTTAAAATCAGTGAAGAAATAAGTATATGCCAGGCACTAATTCAGAATATTAAGATAAACTGAACCAGTGCAGCTCAATCTCTGACTGATTTTTATGTTAACATGCACACTGAGGCAAATTCACATCATAAACTGGAGCAGGGGAGTATCATATTCAATATTCCTTAGATTATTAAAATTAACTTGCATCTGCTTTGTATTTCTTTGGTACCGAAACATATGCTGTTAGATCCGTAGTGTTGGGGCGCCTGGGTGGCTCAGTTAGTTGGGTGACTGCCTCAGCTCAGGTCATGATCCCAGAGACCCGGGATCGAGCCTCACATCGGGCTCCCTGCTCGGCGGGAAGCCTGCTTCTCCCTCTCTCACTCCCCCTGCTTGTGTTCCCTCTAGGCTGTGTTTCTCTCTGTCAAATAAATAAAATATTAAAAAAAAAAAAAAAGATCTGTAGTGTTGCTACAGCTTTACCATTTAAACAACCAGATTTCATTTAAGATAAAAAATTTAAACCAGTTACGTTGTACAGCATGCCACACAGCGTTGTCAAGTTGTCTCTTCCTTCAAACAGTGACACAGAGAATCTGTTTTTCTATAGTTAATATTTTTCCGAAAGAAGAAAACATTTGACACATCATGAAGCTCTGAAAAATGTTGGTGTCTATTCACAAATATAAATTTTGGGTAAGGTCATGAAGCATACTTCTTGTGGGTCCTTGGGTAGAAGCAAGCCGTTCTTATGCAGGTACAAATATATATAGACTGATGACCATATTGGGGGAAGATAGAGACTAAATCACAAATACAGGCTTTTTGTGACTTATTATTACCAATGGCTAGAGAGAATTTCCACATACAGAGGTCACAATTACTTCATTTCAATTCAATTTAAAGCTATACTAAGTTGTTTTGAAAGTCAATGTGCTAGGCAAGATAGAGAACCAAAAGTTAACATCTGTCCTCTGGGAGTTTATACTCTTTACTTCCAATTACAGAATAAGCCAAAAGTTGATAAAAACCAGGAAAAAAGGTACAAAGTAGGCTTGCTGAGAAGGAAGTGAATGTATCTATAATGACACTGGAAAAGTAATTTAGAACTGTATTTGGAAAGGTGTTGCTAAATTTTGGAAGGAATTTATAGACGAATTCAATAGTTAAAAGGATTTATTAAACAATGTTTGAGCTAAGAATTGACACCATATGTTCCTGATTAAATTTCAATATTCAATCTCAATGGTTTTAATGTTCTAATTTCTGTCACTGAGGAGTTTTAGAAGAATGGTATTCAATGACTTTGATTCTAGACTTATAAAATTCATAGCAAAAGTATGCTATATTATGAACTGAAATGTTAACAGTAAGAAATATTCATTTAAGCTGAATGAAAAACACATTAAATACATTTTTTGGTCCAGTGGCTACACTAATAATAACAGATAATCAGTGAGTTCAACAGCAAGGATGAAAAAAAAAAAATCACGCAAGTTCTGTGATCTTTTATCTGAGATATAAACCCAGCTTTTCAGTCTCTTATAACCTAAGATCATCCCATTGAACTCACAGTCGAGTGTTGAGTGTCATTTCTAGTTCTATCAATGATTTTCATACTACACTGAAATAAATCCTGCAAGTATCTAGAACTCCTTTGTTATCCATGAACTAGAAACTCCCAGGCAGTATTTCATCATTACTTAGAAGTTTGTAATGAAATACAATGTGATTATTAGTATCAATTTAAGTGTTGGCACCTGAGTGATTTTCTGCATCACCTCTGTGTGCTTTGAACAATCTTTTTTCCATAACATACTGATTCCTCACAATATACTCTCTCGTGTAAAAAGAGTTTAATTGCCAAATTATCGTGGAAAATTTAACATCGAATGCAATCTTTTAACTTGACAATAAAATTTTTAGTTACTCCCCCTGAAAATTTTCAATCAAGGATAAATAGATACATTTTACTAACCTATTTAATATCATGATTTGTTTCTGCATATGTAAAAATATATACCCCTAGCTATATGTAAAAATATTCACCAGAAACCTTTTCAACCTAATGTTACATCAGGTAGAGAGAAATCTGTTATGCGTCCCTAAGAATTGAGTGGTGTTGGGTGCCTGGGTGGCTCAGTTGGTTAGCAACTGCCTTCTGCTCAGGTCATGATCCCGGAGACCCGGGATCTTTTTTTTTTTTTTAAAGATTTTATTTATTTTATTTATTTAACAGAGAGAAACACAGCCAGAGAGGGAACACAAGCAGGGGGAGTGAGAGGGAGAAGCAGGCTTCCCGCTGAGCAGGGAGCCCGATGTGGGACTCGATCCTGGGTCTCCGGGATCATGACCTGAGCCGAAGGCAGTTGCTTAACCAACTGAGCCACCCAGGCACCCCAAAATAAATAAAATCTTAAAAAAAAAAAAAGAATTGAGTGGTGTTGAATTTTGATTTTTGCCAAGTCCTACTCTAAGCTGGCTCTGTTTTGTCTAAGCAAAGACAGTCTTTAGAGGAAACATGTAACTACAACAACATAGGGCAGACACACAGCTTATGACCAAAATGAGGGCCAGTAGAAGGGAACAATCCAACCTTACGACCTTACTTTCTGGTTTCCTGTCTCGCCTCCTCCGAAAATTCAGTAAAGAAAAGATATTATCCTCCTTTTATCCAACTGGTTAAAGGCATATTGTGTATGTTACCAGTTTCCCACACTGGTTATGCACTTGGCTCAGTTGGAGAGGTTTCACAAAACCCAGTATCAGGCCCCACCCATGCCGGGTACTCAGGCAGTGTCTCTGGCCACAGTCACAGGCCCTACCCTTGCTTTTTTTTTTTTTTTTAATATTTTTTTAACCTCTTCTCTCTTTACATGAATCAAATGATGCAAATGTACAGCCAGGGGTTGAGAAGTACTGGGGTAAAGGTCCCTGCAATCCAGTGGGAAAGACATTCTTCTAGGCTTGTTGCCTTAGCAGTTTTCCAGTAAGACACATGTATGAAGGAAGCTCATTCCACCGGAGGCTTTTCCGGCCAGAACCCTAATCACAATCATGTATCTTTGACATCCTTGGGTTATTTGATCTTATATGTAAAGTAAGTTAAAGGGAAATGGGCATTAGCATGCAGAATTTTGTACTACAGAAACACTGTCTTTTACACATGAAGGACTGTGTTCAGTGGTGAAAAGCCAGGGTCTTTAGGTCAATGGGACACTTGAAATTGTACTACCATGAAACAATTCCTACTCCTTTTTTTTTTTTTTTTTTTTAAGCTGAAAGCAAGGGGCAACTCAGTTAGCTAAGTGTCCGCCTTTGGCTCAGGTCATGATTTCAGGGTCCTGGGATCAAACCCCTCTTCCGGCTCCCTGCTCAGCAAGAGAGTCTACTTCTCCCTTTCCCTCTCCCTCTGTGCTTTCTCTCTCCCTCAAATAAATAAATAAAATCTTTAAAAAATAAATTAAGCTGAAAGGAGCATGCAGAGATGATTTTTCATACGAAGCATCTAGTAACAGTACATCTTAGTTGTTTTGATCATCTTCACATTAGCAAATAAGTGTATAGACATGCAGAGATTCCAACATGAACTTCTTCCTAACAAAGTGGAAAGTCATCATGGTGTTCTACAAAACTGCCTCCTCTCTGGGTTTGTTCCTCAGTAATGGTTACTCTCCAGAACAGATGAGAGGAAGACTGTAAGATCAAGCCTCAGGCATCCTTTCTGGTTTTTCATTACAATCCAAAAGAAAAAAATCAAGACCATATAATATTGAACTATCATCATGCCTGGCACATAGGACGCCCATCCCTACTTCTGTGCTCATTCTCATTTCTCTGTCCATCCACATGTACCTGTGTGGATTCTCGTGATCGTTCAACATCCAGGTGAATTCCCAGCTTCCTCCAGGAAGACATTCCCCTGCCTACACTACAATGTCCACTCTCTAACTCTTGTAGCACTTGGACTGTGTTTATACTGTCTCTCAGATCAGTTAGTTCATAGTATGAAATGTAAGCAATATGCAAGAGAATAGACAAGACTCTTTTCTGGTCTGACTGAAAGAAAAGGTTATCTAAACATATTCTTAGAATATTCAAGCCTTGTTTCACTCAAAATCCATAACAATATCCCAAATCAGAGATGTATAAATTATGTGAAGAGTATATCTCCCCTTTCAGGAGGGAAATAACTCTTGGTGATATATCAGGGCAAAAATAGTCAAGAAAATTTTAAATAAATTATTCAAAATGGAATAGGAAATGGTGTAGCAACTCCATTTTGGTTGCCAATAGTCATTATCCAAATTGGATGGAAAGAAAGGAGTTTAGAAAATTTTAAAATATTTTTGAGCACTCTGTCCTTAAGGATTTCCCAAACTCCAACAGTGGGAGTAGCTACAGAGTTCTGCAGCAGCCCTGATAGAATTGAGACTAATGTTGCTGTTTCCCAGGGACAATAATGGGTATAGTATCATTGGCTGCATTTTTTTTTTGATTATCCATACAAATTTCTACTCTCCGCATGTGACTTTTAATCCATTATTCATCCTAAGAACCCGGCAGAGACTGACGGTATGAACTCTATAAGCTACCTTTAATTGTGTTCTACTAGAAACCTGGGGTATTTCATATCATAGTAACAATAAGTTGATTCACAGGTTTTCTTTTGGGAGGTCAACCCTAAACAAAAGTGTCATGTTAGCTTTCTTAACATAATGCCATGATACCACCTTTAACTGAAATTTGTATTATTAGAGTCACAAAAGCATTAGATTGCAAAACTGGGTCATTGTCTCCAGGAGTTACCATTGTAATGTCTGCACAGGGGAAATACACAGGAATGATATGATTCTTGGGAAAACTGCCAGGAAGAAACATGTTCATGGGTAATACATATCAGAGAAAGGGCAGGGAGAATGTATAATCATTAGGCTGTTAAATTTATAGGCAAGAACTAGGTGATAAATTAATTCTAGATATCAAAACACACACACACAAAATTGCTCATGATTTTCCTTCCTTCATGCTTTAAACTCTTCACAGATTTTTTTTTAAATGATAAACAAGGTTGTTTCTTCCTTTAAATTCTAAGGTATGCAAAATTCAATATTTCTCTGAAATCTAAAGACACTTTCATTTATTTGCAGTCAATGATCATTCTAATAAAAAAGAGACATATTTCTCAAGTTAAAACAGTAAGTAGTAATGCAGCAGCCAAATAGTAAATACTTTAATGGTTCTTCATTGCTATGCTTAGGGAAGAGACATTAGACATGACCTTGGGATTATGAAATAGTCCAAATCCAAAGGCAAAAGTTGAATCTTTTTTCATGAAGTTGTATTAAGAAACCAGGTTTTAATTACTTTTTCCCATGTTTATTCCATTTTGTTAGATTCCTACAGAGAGAGGCATCTCCAAAGATATCACCCAGTAGCCTGTTTGATCACATATGATTCATGAATGAATACCACTTCAGTTTGGCCCAGATAGTGGCTTTTCCTTAATTAACTCTGGAGAATTACAATGACAACTCTCATTAAGACAAAAGAAAGAAAGACAGAAAGACAGAAAGACAGAAAGAAAGAAAGACAGAAAGAAAAAAAAGACAAGGAGTACCAAAGGCATCAGGCAGTGTTCAAGAAATGCAAAACCTTTAAATCAGTTGCCAATTAATCTGTTTTGCACGTATTTATATATAAATGTCTGCAGAGAACATAATCTTGGGCAACTGGATAGCCTAAGAAGTGAGAGCTACTATTTCTTATACTGACATGTTTTTACTTTAAATTAATATATTGATCATTTTCCATATAGAAATGGGGAGAACATCTGAATGCAAGATATTTGCACCTAAGTCAATTGAACGAAGTCAGGCTTTCTTTTCCCATGATGGACTGGCACATTTAGTCACTTATATCCGTGTAAACCTTTTCCCCTCCACAGTGGGATTCTCAGTCTCCCTCTCATTTCTAACTGTTGCTGTTTATATGCTATATTACATTCTCTAATTTCCTTTTATCTTTTCTTTATTTTGCAATGTCTCAGAACGTGTCTCTTTAAGACAAGTTAATTTAGCCAATTACTCCAGTTTGGTTGAAGATAAAATCTTTAATTTATCCAGGCCTCCTTTATTCTTTCTAGGATACTCTTTTCATTAATTTCACGAAGCATTCTAATTCTCCAGTTTAGGGAAAAGCTAATTTCCCCACATACATGAACACACGCAAGCTCAGATGCAAACCAGTATATAAGGATACTGCCCACACTGATTTTTCTCCTCCTTTTTCTAGATAATTTTTTCTTTTGCGTTTTCAAGGTATTTGAAATAGTAATGGATTTCAAGTAGAGAAATCTATATTTATTATGTATTATATTATCCTTAACGGTTTTAATTCATTCATATTTTAGCAAAATGCAGTTTAATCTCCTCTCTTGAGAAAATAGTTTGACAGAATAAAGGATAAGGACCCAGGATGCCTGGAGGTCTGAGGAATTGTTGGGAAAGGCCAGAAGTGCAACACCCAACAGCTTGAGGCATTTGAAAATAAAAGTGCCTTTTTTTTCATTTGTCCATTTATGAAACACATTGCATGTACTAGTTACTGATTTAGGCATAACGGCCGATGAAAGATGCCATCCCTGATCTTCAAGTTGGGGGAGAGAGAGGAAATATATAAAATGTGATACATGCTAAATGAATACAGATAAGAAAGTAATCAGCTCGATCTGGGGCAAGTTTCAAACAGGAGGGACGTGAGGGACGGTTTAAAGATGAGAGTAACCTGGAGGACAGTGGGAGAAAGAAAGTAAATGGGAACTAGGGTAATCCAGGGAGAGAAACAAAACAACAGAGACTTCGGACACAGAAACAAACTGAGGGACTTGGAGGGAGGGGGATGGAGGGATGGGAGAGCCTGGTGATGGGTACTGGGGGCACCTAAAGCGTGGAGCACTGGGTGTGGGGAATGGGGAATGAATCTTGGAAAACTTGAAAAAAAAATTTAAGTAACAATAAAAAAAAAAAAGAAAAAAGATGAGAGGAACAGCTTGAAAGTGCCTATCAGATTGATTTTACACTTGTGATGCATCATCTAAGAAAACTGTTAACATAAACAGGTCCTGTGTAATTCGATTTGTTTACATGTCCTTATTCTTATATGTGTATGAACTACGACTGCTTCTAATTCAGACGACCTGGAAGACATTGTGTCTGTTTCGGGTACGAGGTAATTTGCTCCTAAGTGTGTTCCCCCTGCTGCTTTCATGTGTAAGGAGGTTTGTTGTTCACATTTGTGTAAAGATAGCAGGAAAATGATACCCAAAATATAACTATATTGATTCAGATCATAAGAAGATCATGACTACAAAAAGTGTACGAAAAATGACTAGTTTTTTTCAATATTTGATTAATTCTTAAAAAAAAAAATCTGTTGTGGGGCACCTGGGTGGTTCAGTCATTAAGCATGTGCCTTTGTCTCAGGTCATGATGCCAGAGTCCTGGGATCAAGCCCTGAAATGGTTCCCTGCTCAGCGGGAAGCCTGCTTTTCCCTCTTTCACTCCCCCTGCTTATACTCTCTCTCTCACCGTGTCTCTCTCCGTCAAATAAATAAGTAAAATCTTTAAAAAAAAATCTGTTGTTTACAGTATTTATATACCTTCGCCAACTCCCCTGTTTGCCTCTTTCCTCACTCGGGTGCATTTCTCCCTTTCCTTCTCAGAGCCTGTGCTTGAACGTCCGAATAAATTGTCAGCACTTTTTTCTCTGCTTAAGGCTCTATTTTCTAAATTGCCAAGGTCAACACTTGGTGCCTCAGGATGGGGCTTTGGAGTTAGATTACTTAGCTCTCTGAAAACAAAAACTGCTGGCATTAAGTGGTATCATAATTACCTAAGCATCCACCTGTGGTTATGATGTGCAGGTGGAGGACAAGGGAATTTAATGATTGGGCAGCCATATATCCTTTTAGGATTGTGATGAGAATAAATTATGTCAACAGTACAGACCTTAAATATTAGATTAAAAGAGTCAAGAAAGATACTTCTCTATCGAATACATGCTCAGAAAGCCAGATGACACTAAATTTGCAAGGTTGGTAGGTAGTTTTCCTATGAGAAAGTTAGGACATTGAAAGAACAGGACAGTGAGATATGGGATGGAGTAATGAGTGGCTTGACCTAAGAGCACAGAACCCCAAATTTCAGCCTTTCTCAGTTGTCCCAGGATGTACTTCCGTCTCCTCTTACCTGGAAGCAATGCGATGAACTCACACACAACAGGTGTGGTAAGAAGACACTTAACTCCCCTTGAGATATGCTTCCAACACCACATGTTGCCTACAGGCCATACCCAAAGTCAAGTCTCAACATGGCCTCAAAAGGGGAAATCAAGGCTTTCCTCCATGCAGAAATAACATATTGGAAAGTAATGACAGTGCCTAGCAATGTGAGAGCAAGAAATAGGAAAGTATATATGGGTTTGGGTCTTGAATCTGGATCATAAGACTAGATAGACTCAGAATCTCATGAATCAGGATTCGATATTTTAGAAAAGACAGAGGTGGCCCTAATAAATTGTTTTGTTAACTCCCAGAAGTCTGATCTCATGATGGCTAGAAGTAAGAGTGAAGACTGTAGTACAAGAACCTCCTCGGCAAATGTTAGAAAATCAGAAAGTTCTGGCACATGAGGATGTTATAATGATTCTTTTTTAATGTATAGTTTGAGAACTCACCACTTGACCAAGTTCCCCGGGAAAAGATAAAGGAATTTTCTGTCCACTGATGTGTAAAAATATGTACTATCAGCAGTGGGGATGTGTACCAGAGTATCTGGTAGTTTGGTAATGACTGTCCTCTCCAGGGTGAGGATTTGGGTAGCGAATTCAGCCATTGACCTGTCCTCTCTATTCTCTCTAGGAAAGATGGGATTCTGGAAAGGCATAGCACAGGTAGGAGCAATCAATCATCAGCACCCAGTTGGATCTCATTATTGCAATACTTCGTAGGGTCAAAGTAGCAAACAGGGGCTTGGTCCACAAAGATCAGGGGCACCTGGGTGGCTCAGTCTGTTAAGTGTCTGCCTCTTGGTCTCTGCTCAGGTTATGACCTCTCAGAGTCCTGAGATCTCAGCCCCATCTCTGGTTCTGCTCTGGACGTGGAGCCTGCTTAAGATTTTAAGATTTTTCTCTCTCCCACTCCCTCTGTCCCTCACTCCCCACACCCTACTCTTAAACAGCAAATAAAATAAAAAACAAACAGACAAACAAAAAGAAACCCAAAACCTCTCATGGCAGCTACTCGATAATGGTCTTCTCATAGAAGTGACTGATGAATAGCTGAACAGGACACTGTAGGCTTTATACAACTGGGTGGGGGGATTACGAGCAAGCTGGCAGAAGGCTAATGATCATGTAATGAAAAACCATAGGTATTTACCCAGTTTCCGAATAGACGCTGTGCCCAATACTCAGGCACACTGATGGAAGGGGAGGCTGGGCCGCTCTGAGCAGTGATCTTGAGTGGGTCACCTTGCTGCAATTCCATAGCAAATATTTGTGGTAAATATTCCTCCAGTTATTCCTCTGAAGAATCCTATGGCTATTCGCCCAGGTCACCATGTTCTGTGAATAGGAAATATTCAGATTTCAAAGGAATGCTAGGTATGGATTCTAGATGTCATTGATAACCAGAGACTTGTAACACCACCATGGTTCACCAGTTAGAAAGGGAGTAAAGATCAAGTGATAAGTGCAGTTCTGGCTTGAGGTCAATTCACAGGTCCGTGGGCTCACCTTGTGGTTACTTCCCCAGTGAGTCAATGTGTTGGAAGGACACAGATGGCTGTGAGAAGTCTGAACGGATACTGTGTGAGAGGAAACCTCGTAGACATTCTCATTTTCCCTTCCCTGCCTCTTCTTTCTCATGGTCAACAACTTATCTGTGCTGATTTTCCTTTCCATTTCTACATCTGCCTGTGGTGTCCCAGCAGACAACATGATGGTTGGTTGCCTGAGAGGCTGAGAGAGGAGCTGAAGGGCACCTCATCCAGCTGAGCTTGGGCTTTGCAAAGAGCATCAACACTTTGATCTGTGCCTTAGGCTCTACTACAAAAGACAATATTAAAGCATAGCATGAATATTTAAAGAAATATTAACTAACCACTTTTTGGCCAACCAGATATTTTTTTTAATGTGTTTTGCTTTGGGTTTTTTTGTTTGTTTCTTTTGCTTTGTTTTTGTTTGTTTGTTTGTTTGTTTGTTTGTTTTTGGATTATTTCACATGCTCTGTTGGGTCAAAGCTACTGAGCATGAAAAATATAGATTCAGCCTTCTTTTTTCCAGTTTGACACAAATTAGATTATAATTAGACAGTGTGAACAAAACATGATAAAAATCCATATTAGAATGTCATTCATTTGGTCTGCCATTCACTTCTCCTGGAGACCTTTTAGATTGGCAGCTTGAACCAAATTACACACTGACCCCTCCTCCTCCATCACTTTCTCTTTTGAATTCCAGTCAGTTCTGACTAAGCACCATATCAATTTCTTCCTCTTCCAGCGATGCCATTTCCTCTCTCCTGGCTCAGTTACTGTCTGCGTTATCAGGTAACCTAAGAAAGTAAAAAATTAGCTCACACATACTTCATACACAAAGTGATTTGTGCACTAGGTTTAAAAAGAGCAGGTGAGCTGAAAGAGACATCAGGTTGGGGGACACACATTGGTGGAGACCCTGTCTGGCCAGTCTTGTTAGTGACAATGAGAAGAGAGCTGATGAGGGAGATGGGCACTTTTCTGAAGACCACCACACTCTCCTGCTGCTTCACGGTGGCCCACAGTGATCCCCAGTGGTCCTCTTTGTTCCCAGTTCTCCTTGCAAACTAACTGGGGATTAGGAGGTTAGGATAACCCAAGGTCATAATACCTTCCAGAACCAGGGATGTAGTGAGGGGTAGAGAGCTAGGTGATAGACGAACTTACTGCAAAACATAAGGGAGGTGAAGAACTGCTCCAAAGTCAGTCTGGGGCAGAGACAATGTTATTCATCCAATCTCATTTTCTTTCTTTGAAGGAACACAGCTGGACATCCTGTGCTTTCCTAGCATCAGGGGATGGAGTTCTTTTCATTTGGGAGAACAGTGATGTATGCCCCTTCTGCCCAGGTCCCTAATATCTTCCACACAGCCTGATGTCAAAGCCCTCAAGGATGTATGGGATGGCATCCTTCCCTGCGGCAAACATGCATGAGACTGTCTCAGAGCCAAAAATAGCTCTCTATTGGATGAATCTACTAAGATCTGGGAATTGTTGATTGTAGCAATTGGCTTAAGCTGTGTGATGTAGCATCCTGAACCTATTCTTTCTCTTAAATATTTGTAATGAAAGTGAACATTAGTTTTCTCTGAAGGTAGGAATTAGAGAAAAAGGGATACCAAATTCATAAAACCTAGAGAATTATAGAGAAAAGGATTTCTCTCTTTATGCCAATAATCCATTGTGTTTAGTACTCTCTTAAAGTCAAAGAGAAGAAACATGTTTATTTCTTTTAATAGAAAACAGGAGTCCTGAATCCACTCCATAAAAGTTGAATTCTGATGACTGAAATGGATGTACTAAACTCAGACTCTTAAAAATGTGACATATGAGAAACATTTTTCCAAAGAAAGTGTCATCACTGGGGGCTACCATATAGAAAACTATTTACATGCTCCATTTTCTTATCACCAACTATTTTATTAATTATTATATACTAATAAGCATAAACATAAATGAGTAAGGATTTCAAATGGGACCCATTAACTACCTCTGGATTGATTATGCAATGTCATTTTACAATATGCACATTATACATGACCAAATATTTCTTTTTGCAATTTTATGTTAATTATTAAACTTGGAATTAACCATCATGAATAATTATTAACATATTCTAGTCATTGCTACTATCATTCATATTTTTATAACAGGGACTACATTCCAGAAAGGAAAATCTCATTACATTCAAATGTCATTTGTATGCTTTTGGCTTTAACCATTTAAAATATCAGAGAAATAACTAACATATTCAAGGGCAATTTTAAAACTGCCCTAATGAAAATAATCAGAAAAACAAAGTTCCCATTATTTTTTCTGACTCTATCTTGTGTTATTTTCAGACATTACTTTCTCAATATAGACATTATAAAAAAATTATTCTTCAGTAAATGATGTTGAACAATAATTTATGATAATATTATGTAATAAGGAAGTTTCGTTGGATTGTCAGTCTATGATTTGTTCCATCAGAGAAAATGCTGCTCTACATTTTTTTTCTGAACAATAAGGCAAAATTTTTCAGTGCAGAGAAAGACAAAGCGTTATTAGGGAACACGAATATATCTTGTTGGAGTTCAGTGAAGCCAGGAAAACGAGCAGAGTCAAGCTCATGCCTTATGAAGCATATAGGTTGAAGGGGGGGAAAAAAAAGAGATACTTAGTTTGGAAAATATTTTGATACAGAAACTATGTGGAAACAAAAAAAACAATTTGGAAACAAAATAGCTCTCAGCATTGTTCATACATAAAATAGTATCCCTAGACATAATTATGAGCAGTTAAAAGAAGTTATAGATGGGAACTTTTGGACATCATATAAAGAAACAAAACTAAGCAAGTATGTCTTCCATGAGCTGAGATGCCACTTGAGATAGGAAGTTGCATTTCACTGTAGGTAATTAAGGAGATCACAGTTTGTGGGGGGTATTGTGGAAAAACAGAAACGTGTGCAGGTTGTGTGCAAAATTGTACTACCTAACTGCTAGAGTCCCTTCTACTTCTTGTATTCTATGGATTTAAAAGTCAGAACATCTACATTTTGCTTTTGATTACATAGAATGAATATTAAGTGTTTTCATTGGAGTTAGCACTGGATTGGCCAGAGATGGAAATCTTACCGAGTACTTACAGATTTCTTGTTATCAGATTTCAGAATGGTTGGCACTAAGATACGTGGTGTGTAATGTTTATCAAAAAATAATAAAAGCAAACTATTTCTTAAATTACAATGCTGAAGATGAAAAATAAATATTTTTGGTTTAGTCCAAGAAAAGATAGGTGATGCATGGTGGAGGATGTAGAGCATTTGACATACCAGTTAGAAATCACTTAACAGTAAGTCTTATAGTGAGCTTTGCTCCAGGAGAAACTGACCATTCCGTTCTGCAGGGACTCTTCTTTATTCTCAGCAACACAAGAAGTACCATGAAGTCTTGGTTATCTGTACTCTTCTACACAGCCCTAGCAGATCCCCAGAGGAATGGAGGGGTGCTACCCCTGTTCCTCTTCAGGGAAGGAGGGATTGTCCATGCTCTGGGACGGTGGCCTCTTGTGGGATGGCCTGTCCATATTCACTTTTTGACGGAGGTGGGGTTATGAAGGGCCAGCCATGTTGGCCTTTTATTTCCACAGTTATCTCCCAGGGGTCAGCTAAAACCAGCGTTTCTCAAGTTTGGCACTATTCACATTTTGGGCTGGGTAATGCTTTTTCAGGGGCTGTCCTGTGCAGTATAGAATGTTTCTTATCGTTTTTGTCCTCTACCCACTAGACACCTGTATCAATACCTCACTTTGCATTCCATGGTGAAAATAAAAATGTCTCCAGCATTACCCAAGGTCCCTATTGAGGAAAAATGGTGACCAGATGAGAACCACTGGGCTAAAGTTGTCTGGTTCTGCAATGTCTCCCAATCATCAGTTCTTCCCCCGAACCTGCCTTGAGGTATTGATTCCAACGAAACTCCACAATAAACACTAAGGTGATAGCCTGTCACAGATCCACGGGAAAAAAGAAAAAAAAGAAAGACAAGACAAGACAAGAAAATGTTATTTAAAACCATAATTGACTGGAATCACGAGGTTTTTTTTTTTAAAGTTGTCATAATGGAACAAATCTGTTTTCAGCTCCTTGCAGAAGCTGTTAAAAGAGGCAGAGTCAAACCTGGAGTAAGTGGCCAATGTTTTAGCCAATTACCTTAAGGGATTTCTAGATCCCTAAGAGAGGAGAATGAAATTTGAGGGGTGGACAAAAGTGCTCTGCACAAGTTAATAAACAGGGAGGTTAAGGGTACCTGGGTAACTCAGTCGGCTGGGCATCTGACTCTTACACTCTTGATTTTGGCTCGGGTCATGAGCTCAGGTTCCTGGGTTAGAGCACCCCCCCCCGCCCCCCGCAAAGACTGTCTGCTCAGCAGGGAGTCTGCTGGAGGATTCTCTCTTTCTCCCTCGCCCTCTGAGCCTTCCCAGCTAGTGAACTCTCTTTCTCTCTAAAAGAAATAACTAAATCTTTTTTTTTTTTAACATGAAAGAGGTTAAAAATTATTTTTAGGCCACAGAGACAATAGTCTAGTCAGGAAAAACAGGCAGTGGGCAAGATTGGGGGAGGCTGGAGCCTGTGGAAAATTTTGTCTACATATAAATTGAGGGGAAGAGTCGATTAGCTTATTGGGGTTATCATGGCAGAAATGCACCTTTCTCTCCTCTAACCTTCAGTCAGATCCGCTACTCCCACAAGGTCACATCTTTTGCTCCAAGTTTGTTAATGTAGGCTCAGGAAAAAAAGGAATTTTTAAAAATGCATATATATATATATATGTATGATATATATATATGTACATAATATATATGTATAATATATATATATAAATTATTCATATTCACCTTATTAGTAACACCTTATAAAAAGTTGTTCTATTGCTGGTGCAAAATGATTTTCAAATATTTCTAGCCTCTGATCATACCTTTTCTGCAGTTACGAGTTGCTGGCCGTAAGGTATATTTTCATGTAGTTAGTTGCATGCTTTGTCTTTTATCTCCAGCCAAACCTTCCTTCTTTAATCGCTGTGGTTTTATGTGTGGGGTAGACTGTCATTGGGGTTCTTCTCTCTTTTTTTAAATTTTTATTTCTTAATTGGGGGAGTTGTGGGCTAGAGATGGGATTACTCTTCTCTGAACTTCTTCCAAACCATCTGGGGCTTAGGGCCCTCAAATTGAATTCAACATCCAGGTGTGATATTCTCAGAATTTCGGAGGGCATGTCAGACTGTAATGAGATGAGGCATGTCTTCATTTCTGTCACTTAATAGAACTTCTGTGGATAAATATCACTAGACTATAGCATGCTTAAGTGATGTCACCTTTACTCTGGATGTAGTTTTGAGTCCAAAAGTGGATATGAACAAGTTGATATGTCTATTAATCATAAACAAGTCTTTCATAGGAGTTTTCTTTTTTCTGTTCAATAGTCCAGTTATCTATTGTTGTGTGAAAAACTACCCCACATCATAATGCCGTAAATGATCATTTCTTCATGATTTGTAAGGTCAGGATTCGGGGAGGACTTTGTTCCGTGGCACATCACCAATTCATCTGGCGCGAGCTGGGGCAGGCAGCACTGGGCAATCCGTGTTGAAGTGGGCATCTGTACTCAGATGTGGAACACCAGTGTCCTCCTCGGTCCATCTCTCTGTTTCTTGTGATTTTTATTCTCTAATCTGCTCCAAATACCTTAGTTTTCTCAGTCTCACTTCCAGGAAGGGGTTGGATCACTTTAGCCAGCAGCAATTCTAAAGAACTTCAGGGAAAAACTGAATCTGATGTCCACCATCCGGGTCAACAGAATGTGGTCAGGGAGACAGGATCCCCCAACACACAGCAAATCCCATGTCGACCTCATCATTGGAAGAGAAAAGTAAATTATTGGGAAGGAGAAGGGCATAATACCTCAATGTGCCTTTTTAAACTGAAAATTTGGGGTCTTTTAAATAAATATAATCAGCCTGATTATATTCTGCACAGGTGGCAGTAACAGAAATATAAAATTATACATATAGATGACCCAGAAAGTTATATATATATATATATATATATATATATATATATATATATATATATATATATACACAAAAGAATAAATGTTCTGGGGCGTCTGGGTGGCTCAGTTTTTGAGCGTCTGCCTTCGGCTCAGGTCATGATCCTAGAGACCCGGGATTGAGTCCCGCTTCGGGCTCCCTGCTCTGTGGGAAGCCTGCTTCTCCCTCTCTCACTCCCCCTGCTTGTGTTCCCCTCTGTAGCTGTGTTTCTCTCTGTCAAATAATAAATAAAATCTTAAAAAAAAAAAGAATAAATGTTTCTTATCTGCATGAAATGCTGTCAGAAAAATATTTTTGCTTCATTTGATCACCTGTCAGCTTTAATTTTTTCTATAGACCTCATTCTGCTCGCTTCCCACCTGGTCACTTCTGTGCATTTACTTTCCAAATCCTACACCTTATATTATAAGGAGGATGGAGTTCTATAGCCCTCAGTAGTGAAAGTCGGGATCTTAGGCCCCAAAATATGGGTCTATAACTGAGCTACACATAAACACAGGGGCACAAGATACTGCTATGTGTTCAAAACAGAAACAAAAAAATTGTTCCCATCTGGGGAAATTGCAAAGAAACTTGTGATCTGCCTGAAGCTGTGGATAGAAAGGAGACACCATTGAAAACTGGGAAACCCCAGCTGGTACTATTACCAGTTATCAGTCCAAACTCACATCATCTGTGAGTAAGTACATCATAGACAAATTAATATAAGAACTGGTCTGAGATGGATACATTTCCTCATGCTAGAGACAAGGCAAATCTATGGCATATATTATGTATCATGCAGGAGGACCTTCTCAGGGAATGTCAGTAGACTCAAATACTTAGAACGTGTCTTTCAATAACTAAAAATAGTAAAGAAATTTAAAAGACTTTATGACCCATCTGTTTGAAGGGTATGCTTTAACAATAGACTAGCCACAGCTAAAGAGAGAAGGTATAAATTTAAAGATTGCTTTAAGAAAATGACTCCTATTTTTCCAGTTCTAAAATTAGAAAAAAATTCATCGATGAAGGCGGCTCCAACGCCCAAAGGGGTTAATATAAACCAACACACAGCTAACTAGAACAAAACATAAAACCTGAAAGGCAAAGAGCAAAACTGTAGAAGATTACGAAAGAGAGACAAGATTACTTGTTTTAAAAAAATGTAGCTGTTAGGCTGAAAACAACTTAGCATCGACAAAAATTAGAGTAATTTTTTTTTATTTAAGAGAAAGAGAAAGAGTACAGTGGACAGTGGGGAGATGCCCAGGAAGAGAGAGAGAGAGAGATTCTGGAGCAGACTTCATGCTCAGCATGAATCCCATGTGGTCTCGATCTCAGGACCCTGAGATCATGACCTGAGCCAAAATCAAGAGTCAGACACTTAACTGCCTGAGCCACTCAGGCACTCTAGAGTAGTATTTTCACAGTACTCAAGGAAAATAATGTCATTGCTCTCTTCTGAAATTTTATATTATCTGTCCTTCAAATTTGAGGGGAATAATATTTAATATTTACTTCCAACACCATTTATTTTGAGCAATTTCAAATTTTCAGAAAAGTCCCAAAGTAGTGTGATAAATATTATATACGGATTACCCGGAATCACAATACGTCTTTCTACATTTTTTTTCTTTTGCCATATCAACACATCTACCTCTTTCCACATGCACCCTTTCTTCTGAGTTGAGTCTCTTGCATACTGTAGGACACTTCACTCCTAGCTACTTCTGCACATTTTCCCCATTAACAAGGATATTCTTCAAAGCCATAATACCAGGATCACACTCAAGATCAGTAATAATGACATAATACAGTATAACACATGCATTGTATGGTCCGTGCTTAAGCTTCGCTCCTCATGTAAGAAAGTGTTTTGTTGTTGTATATATTAGATCATCCAAAGTCCAATAAAGAAGTGTGCTTTGCACTTGGTTATTAGGCCTCCTTTTAGTTTTCTTAGTTTTGTTCATCTGTTTGCCTTTCTTGTCTTTGACTTGTGGAAGGGCCCGGTCTAGTTTATTTGGATGGTGTCATGCAATATGGATTTGTCCATTCAAGAAAACACGTCGATTGAAAACTTTCTCATTCTTTCATACAGAGCCAAGATTCTCAGCTGTGTGCCTCTAACATTGTCAGAACATTGTTTATTCATTTAGACTTCCTTTTTTGTTCTTTTCTCTTTTTTTGGCTCTTGCACATGATTTGTTATAGTTCTTTATTTTCTTAATCTGTTTCATATTTGTATCTCCTTTTTTCTGCAGAGGTAACACTGGTCTAAACACAACCAATATACTTACCATTGATTTGCACAATCCTATAACACAGAAATGTGTGTGTGGGGGGGTTTCTAATTCTCCAATTGTCAAATATAAATCTACCAAAAAAGAAAATTGTGAGGGTTATTGATAGCGCTTTTGTGCACAAAATATACCCCACTGAGGGTGTTCAGAAAGAGTCATGTGGTCAAAGTTACTTGGATTTCTGTGGTTGTGTGTGTTGTTTTGTTATCAATTTGATATGGAGTTAAGACTTTGTCTAGGCACTCAATTCAAAGGTTTTTTTTTAAAACCATCACAATAAGTAAAATTTAATTTTTGAAGTGGAAGTATTTCAAAAGTATGACTCTATAAAACAATATACTTGGAGAACTCATTCTCTTTCCTATCCCAAATTTTTGCAAAGCACATATGTGTGTGTGTGTGTGTGTGTGTGTGTATTCCTTTCTTTGTTATATATGCTTATATTATATATGCTACTTTATTATATATGTGTATATACCAAATATATATAGGTGTATATATGTATGTAAACATATAGATATATAAATCTGCATTGTTTTAGATAATTTGATATTACTACTAATAATGTCACCACGAACAGTCTTATGTGATTTTTTCCATATTATTGGAGGTACAGTTTCACAACAGACTTCTAAAAGTGATATTTCTCCTTCAGTGAATGAGTTTCTATAATAAAATAGTTTTAAAGAATAGACACAGGAAAGATAGCATAGCAATTAATAGAATGGGTTCTAGTCCCAGACTTGTCACTTCTTAGCTGTGCTATTGGGGAAAATTACCTAAATCAGGTTTCTATCAAAAGAGGGAAATAAAATATATTTCATTAGGATGGTCATAAAGATTAAGGCAAATGGTGTACATAAAAACAAACCTCCTAATGCAGTGTCTGTCATTTAGTAGATACCTAATTTGAACTCCAAAGGAATAAACTTCACTCTGAATTTCTCTCATGTAAACTTACATCCTGAGTGAGTCATGTCACTCTGACAAAACATGAAAATTACAGGTTTGTAATGAAGCAAGTGTTTTTATGTTACTCTAGTTTCCAGGATGTTCTATAATCAGTAAAAAACAGAATAAAAATACTAAATATGCGTTTAGGAAAAAGAAAAAAATAATCTAACTGTACCCACTTCAGAAAACCTACTTTTAACTCAACATAGTCCCTTCTAGTTCATCAAATGCATACTTAGAAAAGGGACCTATAAGTTTGGCCCTGGATCAATTCTGGCTGTCACCTATTTTAGCAAATAAAGTTTTATTGGGACACAGGTATGTCCGTTCATTTACATATTGCCCAAGGCTGTTTTCTCTCTATAACAACAGAGTTGAATAATTGAAATGCAGACTGCATGACCTGTAAATCCCAACATATCAATGATCTAGCCTTTGACATAAAAAGTTTGCCAATTCCTGCTTTAGAATTATAATACAACGCTACACAGTTTTGTATTATATTTTAGTTAATATTTCAAGAATATTTCTTAATTTCTACTTTCTGAACACCTCAAATTATCCATTATTCATCTGTCAGCATGGAATCACATCATTTATTTAGCCTCTCTTCTTTGTTAAATATTTGGTGTTTTTCGTATCTTGAGTTGTACCAAATAGTCAGTGAGCATCATAAGTCTTATAGGACCCCTTGCTATCCATTTGCAATATATATACATGTATTTATCTTTCTATATTATTTCCTGTGGAGAGAAAAATATATATATGTATTCCATAGGGAAAATTTCTGGACCAAATGTGTATGGTCATTTTCACGTGTCTTGATCTCTTGATCTATTATGCTCTGCAAAAAGGTTTAAATTAACTTCCAGTGCTAGCATAAGTAGTTGGAACTCAGATTCTTAGAATTAGGTAGCATTATGCTTTAAATTTCTGCTAAATACGCTAAAATTAAACCTAAATATTCATCATTTTGCATATATTTGATCAAAAAAAGTCCTGAAAATTTTTATCTAGTGCCACTTTTACTGATGTGTTAATAGTCTAGTCGAATATTTTGTCAGGTTTTGTAGATTTTTTCCTCTGTGAATCCATGCAACTTCAGGCCAGTGGAAAGGGTATGGGATTAAAGTGGGGGAAGGTCTGTCTTAACTGAACAGTAATATGAGAGTCAATTTGAATACTGGAAGCTAGAGAACACTAATCCAAATAAACTCAATATTGATTAAGCCTATTCTGTCTCAAAAATTGTACTAGGCACTGGGATAAAGGAATGAGCCAGACTCATCCTTGTCCTCCAGGAGTTAAATTCTGTGAAATTTAGGAACTAAAAATGATATATCAATGCAGCCCCTGGATGGCTTAGTTGGTTAAGCATCCAACTCTTGATTTCGGCTCAGGTCATGATCTCAGGGTCGTGGGGTGGAGCCCGTAACCAGATCCATGCTTAGCAGGGAGTCTGCTTAGGTTTCTCTCTCTCTCTTCCTCTGCCGCTCTCCCCCACTCACCCTAGACAGACAGACAGATAGATAGATAATTAGATAGATAGATAAAATAAAAGAAATAATGATATATCAAGATGTTGGAAATTCTAAGGTGGGAGTACACTTCATAGGTACCATTTTACCTTCGTTGTTGTCTTTCTCGATCATCCTTAACATAACTTTTGCTCACAAATGATTTTTTTAGTGTTTTGAACTATTTATATGTTATTTAGTAGATTACAAGGTAATATTCTATATTATTTCACATTGGCACTCAAGAGAATGTTTTTCATCCTGTCTGGAAGTGGGGGAAACTCTTGGTTTAGGCAGTTGGAAATATTGGCGATGTGCTCAAACCAAAATATTACAAAAGAAAAATTGATAAGTTTTCAGTTTTAGAAATATAAAATCCACACTGACTTGGCAATGATTTGTTTTTCATCCTAACCTGTTACTTCTTCATATACTTGAGCATTGCTTCAAATTTTAAGTGTCCACAAAAGGTTCTTAGTGGCAAAGGCTGTCTTTGAAATTCCTTCCAGCCACTAGGTTTTGCCAGTTATTTGACACTGTTGAGAGTTGACCCTACAAGTTTACAAAAGCTGATGACCATTTCTTCCCAACCATGCGTTCAGTAATGTCATGTCCGTAACTTGAAATAGCCACAGTGGGAATGTATATACCATGGGAATCAGCAAATGTAGTAAATCAGGCTGCCTTCCCACTCCCACACGGAGAATGAATTTTTAAACATTTATAAGTGTGCTGCTGCTTATAGTCTGACAGTTCTAATCAGTCCCTTATAAAAATTCATCATTTCTCTCTAACTTACATGAGAATTGTTCCCTCAACTCAAACTAGCATCCATGCTAAACTTGGAATCAGCAACACGTCACATTTCCCTGTAAATACCCACAAGCCAACCTGTAGATGGTAATAAGTGTAATGAGGAAGGAAGCTATGATGCCATCAAAGAGAGGGAGAGAAAGGAAATCTCCCCTGACAACTATATTTAGAATACCCCAAATCTTGATGTACTGTCATCAGTTCCTAAATTATCAGATAATTTATTCCTAGAGAACAGGGATGGAGTTTCCTGGATTCGAGGGCTTAGCACAATTTTTTGCAAGAGTAGGCTTAATAAGTGTGGACTTGATTTGAATTAAAGTTCTCCCCAACTCTACCACTTAAAACGATTCCCATTTTAAAGTGGGTAAAGCAAGACCTCCCTCACTTAATGAAACCCCAAGTTCTGTTTTCTGAAACTAGAACCTGGGGTTGCATATCAGATATGTATTTACATTTTGAATTAATAACATATTAATAAAAGTTTCATATTTCACGATGTTCATATTATGTCACTTAAAATTTTTTAATTTGAAGGTATGGTGTAACCAATACAAAATTAATCTATCCAAGGACATGTTTGATCTAACATGTTTAAGTAACAGTGTGGTGAATTCCTGGCTTCAGCTAGTGTTGTGTAACTATGAAAACACCCAATTTAAAAAATCAGGTACAAGTGGTTCTCCCTTTCGCTTTCTCTTTTTCTCTTTTACTTGTGTTTTAAAAAAACAAGTATAACATTTTCTTTATTATGAATCAGTGTCCATTTTTAAACTTTTAAAAAGTGAGTTATACAGAGAATGAAATAGAACAGGTATTCTCACAGTTGACAAAACTTTGAATCCTGACAAACCTTTAGTCGGGCTCCAGAAACTTCTCCTACACAGACTCTGCAGGCTCCCTTGTAAAATCTAGTTTTAGCAAGAATCTAAATTCTACATCCAGTTCTCCACTGAGATCTCTTTTCCCCTGTTGGGATAAACCTGAGTAAAATCTGTTTTCACCACTTTCCCACCTAGCTTTATTTTTTTTCTTTGACGCAAGGCCCCTTTAGAGTGGTTGCCTGTGTTCATTCACAGTAATACCTCTCTGCTTATTTCCTCATGATACTCTCCAACGTATACAAATTTGTTGTTGACTTATTTTTGTATGTATTTTTGACTTTCCTACCGCACCAGAAAGTGCAGACCAGTGCTGTTTTGATCACACGTGTATGCTCTCCTTGGTGTCCATCCTGCATTAGGCACTTTGGGTAAGGGGGCAGATACGGTATTCATTCTATCACATTCTGCCTTATTGATGTCTTCCCCATGTTTCTGGTTCCACTGTCATCCTTCCAGACTGTCATTTCTTGCCAGAACATGGTAGTAGAATCTTCCCAAGTCTCGCTTTCTAGCCATCTGTCTGTCCCTCCCAACCATCCCCACTCCATTTGTCTAGAGAGCAGGCTCTTACACACATATTTTAATTCTCTGCATCAGATTTTTTTTTTCATTTGTGATTTGCTTTATTTGAGTCTCCTCTTTTTTCTTCATACTTTACTAAGGTTTCTTCAATTTTGTTGCTCTTCGAGAAACCAAATCCTGCTTCCACTGATTGTTGTTGTTTCTCTTATCTGTTGTGTTTATTTATTCTCTTATCTTCATTATTTTCTTTCTTCTGTTAACTTTTGGTTTCATATTTTTCTTCTTGTCTGGTTTCTTGCAGTGTAGAGTTAGGATGTTTTTTTGAAATCTTTCTCCTTTTTTAACTAAGTATTGCTATAAACTTTCCTTAGTATTGCCTTTACTGCATCCCATAAGTTTGGGTATATTGTGTATTCATTTTCATTGTTTTCTCAAGGTATTTTCCAGTTTCCTTTTTATTTATTTTTTCACCCACTAGTTGTTCAAGAGTGTGTTGTTTAATTTCTACATATTTGTGAATTTTCCAGTTTTCTGTCTGCTATTGATTTCTAGTCCCATTCTTTGCCAGTTGGAAAACATATTTGGGACATGAAGTTGAGCATTTGACTTTAAAACATCCTTCACCAATGTGTATAGAAAGTCTTTGTCAGGGTTGATTTATTGTTGTTGTTGTTGTTGTTTGTTTGTTTTCCCCCTAAAGCAAAAAGAAAAGAAGACTGTTGTTAGGATATGTAGAAACCAAAATATCACTGATTTCAAGACTACAGAATTTTGAATTTTGTTGCTGACACTTTGGGTTTGGGTACCTTGACATTGGTTTTCTCATGGGAAATACTAGCTCTCAGATTAGACAGTGAAAACACACAGGAGATCACCCACTCTTAATTACAAATAGAAACTTCCATTCATTCCAATGTGCTTCACAACCAGAGTTCCCAGAAGGAGACCTTTCTTCATATTTCCTGCCAAAAACAATTAAAGCCAATATTCCAGGAAAAGAGAGTTAATATTATCTCAGCGATCAAATTCTCTTTCCTTGTAAGAAAAGAAAAAGCACCAGGAAGATTGCATGTAGAAAGAATAGAAATAAACAAATGAGGTTCCCAGCTATGGGAGGCTACTCAGCTGAACAGCGAGTGAATACTTCTCAGGGACATCTCTGCTTGATTCTTTGGAGTCCCCATGGTCTTTCACCCAGATCCTCAGAACTGAGCAAGATGGTCTGTTAATGTATAAAGTATGCTAGAATGGGTATAGCTCATGAGAGAAGGAAACACAAAGCTAAACTGCAAGGAAGGCTCATGGTAGGAGAGAGATCTGCTCCAAGAGCAAAACTCTTAGACTATTCAAGCTAAAGAATCTTGGAAATATCTAGTACTACCTTCTTATTCCAAAGATGAGAAGATTGAGGTCCAGAAGCATAGGTCACATAAATATAGGCATCAGGCCTTTTACATTTTTTTAGTACTACACAAGCATAGACAATTAACTTTTCCTTGCCTAAGATTTTGGTGTGTATCCATCTTAAACACACTATGGAAATATAGCCACCCCAAAACATATCAACATTGTTGGGTTTATAGTCAAGACAAAAATATGGAAATGATCTTGCTTGAGGAGTTCATTTAAATTTTCTGAAACTTGACTTCCTTATCCACTACTATATATTCATATATATATGAATACCTATTTTGGGGCACATAGCTGCCTCAGTTGCTTAAGCATCTGACTCTTGATTTCAGCTCAGGTCATGATCTCAGGGTCATGAGATCAAGCCCCATGCTAGGCTAAGGTTCCACACTCAGTGCAGAGGCTGCTTGTATCTCTCCCTCTGCCCCCCCATATAGATAAATAAATAAATAAATAAACAAATAAACAAACAAATAAATAAATAAATAAAATTGTCAAAAGTAAATAGGAGAAGACCAGTCTTGAAGGACTACTATAAGAATAAAAATAAAATATGAGGAAATGTAATATAAATCAGTTCCTACAATGTGAACATCGATGATTACTATTACCATGATAAATATTAACTGGATATGGGAACACCGAAAAAAATTCACAAGAATTGTGTCATTTTGTTGCCAGAAATTATTTCGGGAACTCTCTAGTCCCTTCACCTGCTCTATGTGTAACAAATGACTTCCAAAAATATGGGATGCCTCATCCACAGCCATGTGGTCGGTGAATGAAAGGTCTATAGTCAGCATGTGATCTAGATTCACCCTGTGCAGTCTTTCCTTTCACATGTCTTCCCCCTTTTAATCCCCACAGCGTTTCTCTCAGACAAGTGAATTAAGACTGTTCTCATTTTACAGATGATACATGAAAGGCATGGAGACGTTGAAAAATGTTCCTGTGACTCTGGAGTTAGCAGAGGCGTTGAGATTCAAACTTGGCAGGTTGTGTGAGGTCTCCCAAATCTCTGCTCCTTAGTTTTTCATCAGCCCACAGGACTTAGGGTCTGTGGACTCTTCTGTACCTCGGAATCAGCCGTCAGCTGCCCCAGTTACGTAGAGTCGTTTCTTTCCTTTAAGAGCACTCAAGAAAACAAACTCATGATTCTCGGAGACCACTGCATCTCTGAGGTTTCAGAGTACCTGACAATTGTGTTCTCCTTGTTCTCTCTCTAATTTTAAACTCTTTCGAGTAACAGTCTCGTTTTTTCCCCCAATTTTAAGATGTGCCTCCAACCCACAAAAGAGAGGGATCACAGTCTTCTCGTTACACATTTGTTGTCTCAGTACCTTCCCAGTTGCTAGGGTTTCTCTCCTAGTCTTTCTATGGAATTGATAAGAATCTCATTCTCATAAAGGAGTGACAAAATCGGCTAGTTTCATGTGCTGAAAACCTTCTCCAGCTTGGAAAAGAAGACTCCACAGAACGCTGCCTCAAATGAGGGCTTTCCTGGAGGATGTTCCAGGGCTATTGGACAAGCACACCACTGAGAAGCACTCTCTGTGTGCCGCTTCCTTGACCCTCTGCCCGCCGGAACCAAGCCCTGAACACAAGCTTCTCTTTGGTGTGAAAAGAGGCTCTGGAGACAGACAGCGGTAGCTGCTTTGTGGATTCTGATGAGTATCAGTAAGGAAGAGCAGGATCAAAACTAGATAGAGGGACAATTATCAGCGCAGGAGCGCAGGAACTATACCCGGGCTCTGGCATCCCCTTATCAAATAATCGTACTTAATTAAACTGGGAAAGGGAAAATGCCCTTTTAAAAAGGAAAAACAAAAAAAGCACAGAAAGTATTATTTTGGAGACTGGTCGAATGTAAGCAAGCCAGCTATCCATGCCATCCCCCGAAGTTCAGACAGAGCTAAATTATGTTTCAGATTAACGTATCGGTCGGTTCAAAGGTCAGCCAAACAGCTGTTTCTCAAGGAGGCACACTACAGAGCTTAACTGTTCATTGCAAGGTCTGCAGTGGTCTCAGCGGATTCCCAGAGGAGTCACTGTTATTTGTTTCTGATTGGGAGATATCCCAAAGTGACTCCGTGCTACTGATGACCTCTATTGCTAGGGCATGAGGGTGAAACTCTGGAGCCACTTTGATTTTACCAGTCTCTGGGAAAAAAAGAGAGAGAGAGGGAGGGAGGGAGAGAGAAACACCCACTCACAACGACATGTCTTTAGTGGCTCAAAGATTAGCCATAGTGCTGCAGCCTGGATGGGGGAAAGAATGCTGGAGAGTCAAGAGGTCCACTTGCTCATTTCTGCAAAAATGTAAAATGACTAAAAATAGTAAGCTATTCAAGAATGTGGTTTTGAGTATTCAGGTTTGATTTGATGCAAAACTGTTTGGTAGTAAAAAAAAAAAGACATGGAATATATTACATTTTTATTCAATAGTTACCATCATTCCCCTAATGACTTTAAGGTACTTAAGTTGAATAACTCTTTATATGAAACAGCCAATTGTAAATGAAAAACAAAATAAAGTTCTAAGAGAAAGACACCGAGAAGAGGGTAGGCTTTAAATTAGAGTCACAGATTGGAATTTAAGACATATTTGAAAGTGATTATATTGAAAGTAAAAAAAAATATTAAACTTCAGGTATCAGCTCAGTTAAAGAGCTAACTTCTTGAAGCGGTCCTAAGAGATGTTTAGGGTTACTTCCATGGTGATTTCAAGTGTTTTCCTCTTGGAAGGAAAGATTTAACATTTTTTCCCCTCAGATATTCATTATTTACTCACTACAACACACTCACCAGTAGTTACTAATTTATCTTTATGTCTCTTTGTCACAAGAAGTTCCAAGGTCTTTTGGGACTTTGCATAATACTGAGTTCAGGGTTGCTTTGAGGTTAATAAAAATCCACAAAAACTTTATTTAATTCCCACAAAGTCATTTAACATTCAAAACTAAAATCAACTAAATCAAAGTGAAGTTATTGAGTGCTTATTAGAAATAGAGCACCTTGGGCGCCTGGGTGGCTCAGTGGGTTAAAGCCTCTGCCTTCAGCTCAGGTCATGATCTCAGGGTCCTGGGATCAGGCCCAGATCAGGTTCCCTGCTCAGCAGGGAGCCTGCTTCCTCCTCTCTCTCTGCCTGCCTCTCTGCCTGCCTGTGATCTCTCTCTCTGTCAAATAAATAAATAAATAAAATCTTAAAAAAAAAAAGAAAGAAAGAAATAGCGCACCTTGAGATTTAGGGGAATAACAGAAAAAAAAAATTTATAAGAAGATGTGACCTCTACCTAGAAAAAGCTCAGCCTAAATCTGCACTGGGAGGCAGGAGGTGTGTACTGTACCTCAGCTATTTATTTGTCCATGTGTCAAATACGTATTTGGTAGGGTACTCATTAATTTATTTCACAAAGATTTCCACCTGTCTTACAATGGGAATGTCAGAATATATCCTTAGCAGTTATGAAATAATTATATAATTCTTGGCTGGTATAAGTGTGAAGACAATTAAGGTGGCATGAGAAGCAATTGTGGAGGAATGAGATTGGCACTTGGGGAGAATTTGGAACAGTTAAGGGAACTGGTTGGCTAAGAATACCTCAGATTGAGTTTATGTAGAAGAGAGAACAGTGGTGCTCTGACAGAAACCAGGATGTGTGGCAGGAAACCAGCCTGATGGAATGAGTACTGAGTTACATGCATTACCTTCCAGCAGCATTTCTCACTGGGCAGATGAAGACAAGCAATCTGGAACTGAGAAAGCCAGAAGATATATAGCTAGTGTGAGCCATATGTAAAGCCATAAGTTCATGACTTCACCAGATCACCAACAAGAGGTCAAGAAAAGGGTTTTTGAACAGTAAGAATGTCCGCGGTGAATTTCAAAAGCTTGCATCAGCAATGAAATGGGTTCATTTTATCAGCTCCACCTTCAAGGACGTGTGTAAAGAAAGCCCATGATTGAGCGTATCTGGGTCTGAGAATATTCCCGGTGGAAGATGAACAGATTGTTTTGGCCAGGGTGTAAGCCAGGGCTGTGGGGAGGTTGATAGCAGGCAGCACAAGGCAGGAAAGAAGAAAATCAAAATGAGAATATCCTACATGCATTCATTGGGATGATGTGACTCAGGAGGCCAGTCAGGAGGAAGAGTAGAAGAAATAAACAAGGAAGGGGTACAATATGGCATAATGGAAAAGACACCTGCGGGCCCTCAGCCACTCTCCATAGTTCCACCACCTGCATGAGATCACATGAGATATTTTATGTAAGCCCATTATATATTTGTGTGTATATGTATACATAATATATATATTACATAATAGATATATAATAATGAGAAGACTATATTATAATGATTATATATATTACAGAGTATGTACATGTTTCTTTCATTATTCTACTTTTAGCATGATGTATTAAAAATATTGTGTGCTTAATACATATCATTAAAATCAGTTGAATTTTAAATTGTATCTGGGATGGGGGAACATTGTATTTTGAGACTTTTTAAAAAGATTTTATTTATTTATTTGATACAGAGAAAGAATACAAACAGAGGGAGCAGCAAGCATGGAGAGTGGGAGAAACAGGCTCCCTGCCAAGCAGGGATCCCGATGCAGGACTCGATCCCAGGACCCTGGGATGAGGACCCAAGCCGAAGGCAGTCACTTAACCAGCTGAGGAGCCCAGGTATCCCTGTATTTTGAGATCTTTTGATACAATTACACATTTGATGAATTTCATGAGCCCTGTCTGGCATCCAAGGGAGATAATGTCACTGGGTAGAAGAATGAGCTCAAGCTTTCAGAAAGGTCATCAGGAATACTGTTCAAGGATATAACAGAGGAAAATATGAATCATCAGGTGCTGAATTATGGTGAAAGGAGGCAATGAGCTCCTCACTTATATATTTTTTAATTTAATTTATATATTTTTTAGTAGTCTCCATACCTAGTATGGAGCCCAATGCGGGGTTTGAACTTAGGACCCTGATGTCAAGAACTGAACTAAGATCATGAGCCGGTCGGTGTTCAATGACTGAGCCACCCAGGTGGCCCCACTGATTTTTGATTGTGAACTTCCCAAGTACAAATATATGTGCCCTATTCAATTTTTTTAAATGATTTATTTATTTTAGAGAGAGAGAGAGTGGGGAGGGAGGGGCAGAGGGAGAGGGAGAGAGAAGTCCAAGCAGACTCCATGCTGAGCATGGAGCCAAATGCAGGGCTTAACAGAGGGCTGGATCTCACCACCTTGAGATCATGACCTGAGCCAAAACCAAGAGTCAGATGCTTAACCAACTAGGCCACCCAGGTACTCCCTGCCATTCATCTTTATATCCATAGTACCTGGGTGGGGGGGGGGGGAGACTTTCACATTGGTGTCATAATTAAATTAGAAGAGGGATGCAGTATAATTTGGAGGTGTATTTCAAATGAGGAGACACACGGCTATGGAAGAAGTACTAGAGAACCAAGAGCAAGATCTCTCCTTAATGCATTCATTTATTCACAGATATTTATGGAATTTCTAATATGTGCTACACCCTTTTTTAGGCACTATGGATATGAAAAAGAATAAGAGCGACAAAGTTCCTGCTATCATAGGGCTTAATTTAATAAGAGAAGACATATAGTGTATATATGTTGAACAAAATAAGAAAAGGCGAAATCTCCTTTGAGAAGGTTGTGGCACATAATCATTTGAGAAAAGTCAAGTTTAAGAAAGGACCAGGAGGTGTATGAGAATACAGCAGAGGAAAGTTAAGAAAACTAGGCTTTGACACTGATGGTGCTCTACTAGTTTCAAGGGGCAATCCCTTATCACGTGTTTCGTCAACGAGCTGATACAGCCAAATGGAAATAAATCTCAATCTTCTAAGAGTCTTAAAAATTGCACATTCTAGGACCCATCCTAGAAACAGGGATTCACTAGAGTTGGATGGGACAGAGGAGTTACAGTGGATGGACACACATGGTGATTCTCAGCAGTTAGTTCCCAGACCTCACGTTGAAAAACGAGAATTCTATAGAAAATTTTAAGTAGCTAAATAGAAAGACAGATTCATGTAATCGGTGGAATACTCGAGATGAGGGAAATTGAGCTAATGCACTTTAGTGCCACCAAGTAGCACTCGCTGGCCAGAAAGAACACATGTTTCAGAGTGGAATTAAAAGTTCCATGTAAGATAAAGTTTTAACACCTTGTATTTGTAAGATGCAGAGGAAAAATGCATTCAGATGGAACTAACAGAATGTATTTAGGAAGAGGAATATAAAGAAGTGGGAACTATGGGTATTAAAGTCCTTCCCTCTATTTTATAGATTTTAAGTTTTCTCTAGATTAAAAAGAAGAAAATCTGACTTTATATTTAGTGTCCATTTACTACAGAAATTTGCAATTTTGCAGTTTAACCATCAGTATATGATTTATGTTTTCTAAAACATAGAAAGTCCCTGATTAGAAAGAAACTGTGTAAGTGGGTAATATATCTCAGTTGTAGGAAATAAATTCCTATTTTCTAAACTCTAAAAATAGCTGGATATTTTTGGAAAAAAAAGAGAAGCTTCTTTTCACTTCAATATTAAAGTTTTCAAAAATAAGACATTAGTCAGACTAAGTTAGTGGCATGGTTAGTTTTAAATATTGTGTGAATTCATGACATCTCCTGATCTGTTTCTGTATTAGAGCATGAGAGAGAAATATGTCATTATTTTCGACTCAAGCAATTAAGACAGTATTAGGAAATGAAATGTTCTGTCTCCTTTAACTAGTTTACAACGTGGCTATACTCTTGGACTTTACCAGTCTCTTGAGAACATTTTTTAAAGATTCATTTATTTTTATTTTTATTGTTATTTTTTTAGTTTAAGGAATCTCTCTACCCAATATGGGCTTCGAACTCACGACCCTGAGATCAAGAGCCACATCCTACACTGACTGAATCAGCCAGGCTCTTGAAGCCCCAGGCTCTTGAAGATGTTAATTATTAACTTACAGAGGCACAGGATGAAATAAGCGATGCCTTCAGTAGGGAGTCCAAATCCGCTGCTCATTTTCATTGAACATGTTGATCAGTTTCAGAAATCTTGATAGTCTTCCAAACTATGCCCCATGTTTCTTTCATGAATCTAAATGAAAATAAAAACATTGTGTTCTTGTCTCTCTAGGGATTTGGCCAGATTCTTGAAAAGCAAACTTATGATGCAGTATTTGGAAAGGACACCAGTGAAAAGGAAAATGGAGGGGAAAAAATTGAGGCAGGGATGGTGTGGTATGATCCTGTTGCTTTTTACGGACCAACTGTGGCTTTCTAGTCCTGTAGGACTGTGGCCTGTTCCCAGTGGGGTAGACCAAGAGACAGGGCGGTGTTCAGCTTAGGAACTATTAAGATGTTGAACATCATTGACACAACCACTCAGAACCAGGGAGTTGTGTGTGCTGTTGAGAATTAATCAGTCTGACAGTGATTTCTGTATTTTGATATTCAGATAGGCAATGACCTAACAGAAGATGGCTTTCAGTATGACACAAAAGTCAAAGAAGAAGCATTAACACAATCATGAATGAGTGTTTAGACATGGTAAAAGATGTGAAGGCCAGTGCATGCTCTATGCTCTGCCACTTTTTTCTTTAAGATTTTATTTATCTGAGAAAGAAAGAGAGCAGGGGGAAGGGCAGAGGAAGAGGGAGAAGCAGGCTCTCCACTGAGCAAGGAGCCCGCTGTGGGGCATGATCCCTGGGATCATGACCTCAGCTAAAGGCAGACATTTAACCACCTGAGCCATCCAGATGCCCCTATGCTCTGCCCCTTCTTGAGAAACTTATTGCTATAGGACATCATGCAAAAAAAAGTTAACATATGATCAAACTATGTACACTGTAGGTTGAAAGAAAATATTTTTTAAATTAAACAACATAGATGCCGTGGGTGATTCCATAATTTCTTTAGGGACTTCTCAAGTGACTTATTTAGTCATGCTGTTAATGAAGTAAATCTGATTTATTTTCAGTTGTTACATTATTTAGTGGTTAAGAGGACATTCCCCAATTATATTATAATCCCCAAACTTTCAGCTTCATGCTCAGGAGACCTTAATGAATATATTTCCCATTGAAGAAATGTCTTCTTTCTTCAGAATGAGAACAGGTTTTGACTTGAGAGCTCTGTGATTAACACAGCGGCTGCAGGGGTACGTCATCTCTGTAAAACAAGGGCCTGACTCCAGTCTAAATCTGGAAGGGGTGATCCACGTGGGGGTGGAATTAAGCTTCTTTCTTTAGTGGTGGGAGGAAAAGGTGCCTTGCGGGCAAAACTTTTATGGTTCAAAGCACATTACTTTCTTCCTCTTATTGGTTCCTATCAGTTTACTATTTCTTTTTCAACCCTTGCTGCCCACGTCTGCCAGAGAAGAGGTACCACTCGCTTTTAACGGAACGGAAGAGCCCACACGTTCTGAGGGCCAGCTGTGGAAATGGCCGCATTAGTGTATCCTGCTGACTGTCACTGTGTTATCAGCAATTCCCCGAGGAGGGCTGAAGATCAAGAGAACTCCAACCCCCAGCTCCCTTCCAGATCCCGGGTGAGGTTTAATGCTGTGGTTATCTGCTCTTCATGTCAAACCAGCCCAGAAGAATGGGCGGGGCTAGTCCGTGGGATAAAACCAGCGAATGGGGGGTGCCTGGGTGACTCCATTTGTTAAGCCACTGCCCTTGGCTTGGGTCATGATCCTGGAGTCCCGGGATCAAGTCCCTGTTGGGCTCCCTCCCAGCTCCACAGGAGTCTGCTTCTCCCTTGGACCCCTCTCATGTTCTCTCTCACTCTCTCTGTCTCTCAAATAAATAAATAAAATCTTAAAAAAAAAAAAAAAACCCAGCAAATGGAGACAAAGGCCCAACTTTCTCATTCTCAGCAGCAGCAAGGGGGCATCGTAAGTTACATTTCAAAACATGGGAAGCTTCCACCTTCATGATATAAAAAGAATGGGAGTGATATCCAAGTAACTGAGACATGTAAGGCAGCCTCCACGTGATTTGCAGAAGTTCACAAATGGGAGTCGGGATCACGACCAGAATTGAAGTAAATTCAGAAAAAAAAAATGTTATTCCGGACTTCAACCCTAAACATGAAACCATGAACTGTCAGGAGAGACTTAGCAACGTATTTGGTAATTAGATATTTTTTTTAACTCTTGACATGGCATAGGAAAGACGGGTTGATTTATCCTATTGTGGTTCTTATTTTATTTTTTAAATAACTAGATAACTCAGTGGACCAATTAACATTCTGAAACAACAAATGATCATGTTACTGCCGGGTCCTGACTTACTGTAAAGTCTCCAAGGGAAAAAAGGCCTGAGCCCATAGTGAAACCCCATCCTCTTGTACTTAGGTATGGCTCCTCAGAAGGTAGCGGGTCTAGTGCCCCGCTGTTTGGAAATGACTCCGAGGCAGAAGTAGAAGATGAAGTTACAGCAGGAGAGACTGAGAATCTCAGAGGACTGGCTCTGTGAGGCAGGGACTCTTGCCTGTGAGTGACAATTTCCAAAGAAGGTTTCCCTGGAGGTATTGAAGGGTTGTGACTGTTTAGGTCTTTTGCCCTGAGATAGTGATGGTGGCTGGTGGTCTCTGCATTTACCTTGTTGATTCTGGATGGCAAGCCTGGAAAATTTTAGAAACAGGGAAACATCATATGAAGTCTTGAAAGACATTACTCAGACATGCAAAATACATTTTCTCAGACATTCCTTTCTCCCCTCCTTCTCTTTCTCGCTCTCTCTCTAACACACACACACACACACACACACACACACACACACATATTTTTTTTTCCCCAGGGGAAAAAACAGAATTTTCTATTCATGCAGAGAATAGAACTGAATCTCTCATATTTTCCCCCAAGTTTTCCGTAGTTATCGTGTAAGAGAACTACAATACAACATACAAGAGAAATATTATGGAATTATGACTTTTATAGACACTCAAGTTGGTATTTTCTCAGAATCGAGGAGTTATAATAAAAAAAAAAGACTCCAAAGCCAGTGGTATGTCCATGTTGTAAGTTATCATTTAGAGACTCATTACTGCCCGGTGATTTTAAGCTTTAACATCACCGACATTAAGTCTCGGTGTCCCATTGCATTTATAATGAAAATACTGGTAGTTGGGAAAAGCTTAAACTAAATTTGGAATCAGGCCCAGGGGAGAGAGACTGTTCTCTGGCCGCCTGAAGAGGCAGTGGGGAGGGTGCAGGGGGAGGTGCCTTTGTACACTTCCCCTGGCCATATGGGCTCTCCTGTAAGGGAACCCTCCAGTGTGACACAGGATGAGAACTTGGCCTTGGAGCCAGAGGAGCCCCTGAAATCTGATCAACTAAAGGCCAATCCGCAGGAAGCTGTCATCACCTCACAGAGTTTGCAAAACTTAAAAGGGAACCACTTTCACTTTCAGTGTTCCTCCAGACTATTCCTCATAACTAAGCATTCATGACAGCTACACCTTGGGTTGAATTTGTATTGTTTCAGGTCTTTTGTGTTTGTTTGTTTGTGTCTTCCACAGTCCTTAATATCTCCACACACCTCTGCATTGTGTATTCTGGGCACCCAGAGGCTGGAAAGTTTCATCAGTGAAGACAAGATCTCCTGCCTGTACTTTCATTCTGGCTATCTTTCCTTTTATTACTAATTTACTAATCCTCCTCACTCCTGCTGCTGATTTTCAAGGCCAAAGCCACACCCTTTTTTTTTTTTTTTTTTGCAAAGATTCAAAGAGGCGCTTGGCTTTGAGATGAGTGCTAGTGACTCAATTGTGAATCACTTTGTAAATGTATGGCTGCATTTAGCATATGGAAGGAAAACCTTCCTTGTGAGGCTTGGTTGAGTCAGGATTTCCCAAAGAGCCATCTGCACCTGAGGACAACAAACCTTTATTCCATAATGATCGCAATTTCTGACATCATTTCTTCTTTAAGGAGGATTTATTTTGAGCCAGGCAACAATTGGCTTTGTCTGTAATGAGAAAAGTTGCTGAGAAAGAAGTTGAAATTCTATGAATATTGATTTCAGGATGGCCTTTTTAAATGCCGAATTTTAAAAATGTTTTCATCAATATAACATTCTTTCTTCTTATTGCAATGTTAACTTGAACAGTGGAGAATATTTATACCAAACCCTTAAAAAATATATCACTTTCCAACTACACAGAAAGGGAACTTGTCAGGGAATTAAAAAAACCTTGGTTCTTATTTTGGCTGTTTTTAAATAGTTACTACATAAGAGACCAGTGTGCAATAAGGGAATGAGTCCTTCCTTGCCCTGGAACTCTTTCATGATCGGTATGAGATTTAAATAAAACGATGGTTGTGGAACACTAGACATAGAAACTGGAATGTTAGATGCTCAACACATGCAAATGTGATCTTGACTGGTTTGAGGGCCCAGAAACAACGAACATCTAATTGAGATTATGACCATAAAGTAGGTCTAAAACACTAGAGATAGAGTAAGCAAATATGAAAAGTGTAATCTACTTAGTTTCAAAACTAATTGCCCTGAATGTATTTTTCTTCCGATGGCACTGTTTCTCTAGCTCCCTTAGAAACCAGAGGTGCTAAAGTGATGTGAATCTTCAAAGGTGGGTCTTGAAAAGGAAGAAAAAGGCAGAGAAGGAGAAAAAGGAAGAGAGGGAAGGGAAAGAGTGGACAAAAGAGTGATTATCTACTTATTACGCACTGAAAATGGGAAGCACTACAGCATAATAGTTTTAAAAAATGGGGAGTAAGATGCCTGGGTTCAAGCCCTGCACCACTATGTAAAGGCTCTTTGACCTTAGGCAAGTGAGTCAATGCCTCAAGCCAATTTCCTGTTCTTTACAAAATGAAGATAACAATAGCACCTTCCTCCTGGAGCTGTAGGGGGGATTAAATGAGATAACAAGTCCAGTGTTTATTTAGGCAACACCTCTTCTCTTTGTAAATTATGAAGAGGAATTAGTAATACATATTTCTTTTAGAATTTATAACAGTTTTTATCCTACTTTTCGAAAAATGAATACATTTCTCAATGTGGGAATTCTGATTCCAAGGCACATGCTCCTACCTCTATGCATTCCTACCATATGGCAAACTATAGAGACAGAGTAAGAAAGCAGCCTACAAAGAAATGGGTGGAAATATTTTTAACTCATCTAAAGGATTAACTTCAGAATCTCCACAGGAAAACAATAATCCAATTAAAAAATATGCAAAGGACTTATAGACATTTCTTTTTTTTTTTTTAATATTTTATTTATTTGACAGAGAGAAACACAGCCAGAGAGGGAACACAAGCAGGGGGAGTGAGAGAAGGAGAAGCAGGCCTCCCGCTGAGCAGGAAGCCCGAGGTGGGGCTCGATCCCGGGTCTCCGGGATCATGACCTGAGCCAAAGGCAGTGGCTTAACCAACTGAGCCACCCAGGCGCTGCCTAGACATTTCTTCAAAGAAGATATACAATGGCCAAAAAGCACATGAAAAGATACCATCATAAATCATTAGAGAAATATAAATCAAAACCACAGTGAAGCATCACCTCACTTCCTTAAGGATAGCCACTGTCAAGAAACAAAATGACAACAAAAAAGGAAAGGAGAGGAGAGGAGAAAAGAAGAGAGGAAAGGGAAAGAAAGAAAGAGGGAGGGAGGAAGGAAGGGAGAAAGGATGGAAAAGTATAAAATGAGTGTTGGTGCAGACATTGAACTGTTGTACACTATTACTAAGATTGCAAAGTGTGCAACTGCTATGGAAAACAGTATGAAGTTTCCTCCAAAATTAAAAATAAAATAACCATATGATTCACCAGTCGCTTTTGAGGAATTAAAGCAGAATCTCAAAGAGATAACTTACATGTCCTTGTTCATTGCAGTATTAGTCAAAATACCCAAAGGTGAATGGAACACAAATGTCCATCAACAGATGAACGGATAAACAAAATGTGATATATGCATACAATGAAATGTTTTTCAGTCTTAAAAAATAACCCTGTCACAGGCTAAAATATAGATGAACCTTGAGGACATTATGCTAAGTGAAATAAGCCAGTCATAAAAAGACAAAATTCTGTGTGGTCCCACTTACATGTGTTATCTGAAGTAGTCAAATTCATAGAAACAGAAAGTAAAATGGTGGTTGCCAAGGGGTAGGAGGAAAAGGAAATGGGGAGTTGTTCAATGGTTATAGAGTTTCAGTTTTGCAAGATGAAAAGTTTTAGAGTTCTGGTGCACAATGTGAATATAACTAACACTAACACTACTGAACCCAACACCTAAAAATTATAAATTTTACATTTTGTGTTCTTTTATTTTTTGTTTTTAAAGATTTTATTTATTTATTTGACAGAGAGAGAGAGATCATAAATAGGCAGAGAAGCAGGCAGAGATAGAGGGGGAAGCAGGCTCCCCGCTGAGTGGAGAGCCCGACGTGGGACTCGATCCCAGGACCCTGAGATCATGACCTGAGCCAAAGGCAGGGGCTTAACCCTCTGAGCCACTCAGACACCCCTTAGTCTCCTTTCTTCATACTTGAAATATTGTGCCATAGATGCTATTTATTATTGACCATTTCTTGGTACTCAACATGGTGTCTCTCTGCTTTAACTCTCATTTCTTTCTTCTGACTTCTAATTCTCATCAAAAATCCATCCCTGTTGAGATTCAATTTATAGAAGAGTTCACCTGTGTTTTTTTTCTGTTATGCACCACTTAATATGGTAAGATTTGTTATGTGTTTTTATCACAATTAAAGGCAAAAATTAATTTATTCATTAATATAAGTGTAGGTACAGAATACTGAAGACAAATGTTGTAGGGGGAAAGTGTTAGTTTGGTTCCTGGTCACTGAAAGCAGGTCTATGAAGAATAGTTTTAAAATTAATATTGAAAAGACATTTTCGGGGCACCTGGGTGGCTCAGTTGGTTAAGCCATTGCCTTCGGCTCAGGTCATGATCCTGGAATCCCAGGATCGAGCCCCGCATCAGGCTCCTAGCTACGCAGGGAGTCTGCTTCTCCCTCTGACCCTCTCCCCTCTCATGCTTTCTCTCACTCTCTCTCAAATAAATAAATAATTAAAAAAAAAAAGAAAGAAAAAGAAAAAACATTTTCACCGGAGTTTCATCCCACTGAGTATTTTTCAAACACTTTTGGTACACTTTGTGATGGATCTTTAATAAGTACTTCAGTAGATAAACCTTCAAAACATATATTTTAGGGGTGCCTAAACAAATATTATATATTTTAGGGGTGCCTGGGTGGCTCAGACGATTAAGCAACTGCCTTCGGCTCAGGTCATGATCCCGGAGACCAGGGATCGAGCCCCATTTCGGGCTCCTTGCTCGGTGGGAAGCCTGCTTCTCCCTCTCTCACTCCCTCTGCTTGTGTTCTCTCTCTCGCTGTGTTTCTCTCTATCAAAGAAATAAATAAAATCTTAAAAAATAAGATTTTATTTATTTCTTTGGCAGAGAGAGAGATCACAAGTAGCCAGAGAGGCAGTTAGGGAGAGAGGAGGAAGCAGGCTCCCCGCCGAGCAGAGAGCCCCATGCAGGCCTCAATCCCAGGACCCTGAGATCATGACCTGAGCTCAAGGCAGAGGCTTTAACACACTGAGCCACCCAGGTGCCCCCCAAAAAACCCATATATTTTAAAGTGATGATTTCTCATTCTTACAAATCTTAAGAAAATCTCCATAGTAACATCTACTTTGTTGGCATTTCCCTCACATTGTAAAGAGGTTGTTAGCCTTTGGACAATTTTCAGAATTAAGCTGACTTTTGGGGGGAGAACCCATGAATTAATTCAAGTAGGGGAAGTCTACATGTTGTATCTCTTGGAAAAATGGAACTATATGATGCTTTGCAAAAGGAAGACCAAGGTGTGGGAGAAAAGAACAAGTAGACATGAAAAATCAAAGATAGGAATAGGATAGAGAACAAGGATGAAAGGAAGAAGAGATGACATGATCAAAGAGGAGGATAAAGGGTGAAATAAGTTTAAACTAGAGAAAAATTACCTAGAAATTCAATATCAGACAATAGAGAGGACATTCACACTATTTTAAAAGAGAACTCCATTGAGCTGAGCCAGAAACAGAAAATCAACACATTTAGAGACTCTATGAGATGCTTTTTGCATTTCCTGTAGATTTGGCTGGCTGTGACCCAAAATAGTGTTTGCTGGGATCTTCCTGAATGGAGAAATGAAGAAAGTTGAGCTACTTATCGAGAAGTAAATATAATACAATTTATTTCAGTTAGCAAAACATGGTTTTTAAATACAAAAATATAAAAATAAAGACTAAGGGATAACATATCTCTTATAGTACTTACATATATAGCTAAGACTATTCAAAAAGCATCTACAGGGAACTCCCTATGCCTCAAGCTATAGAAGACATAGGGACACATAAAGGACTTATATTGCCCCTGCCTGATAAAAGCTCACAACCTCCCTCAGAAGAGTGTGGACTCACATCCATGAAAAACCTTGAGCTCAATTCACAAAAGTTATTTACTAGGGTCTTACTGAAAGTTCACCATAATATAAATGTGTGGGCAGCCAAAAAAGGGAGGCTAAATCCAGGAGCAATGATAGGAGAAGACCCAGACTGAATGTTATTAACAATTGGATAAGAGGGATGCCTGGATGGCTCAGTCAATTAAGCATCTGACTCTTGGTTTCAGCTCAGGTCATGATTTCAGAGTCATGTGATCAAACCCATGTTGGGCCGCACATTAGTGGGGAGTCTGCTGGAGATTCTCTCTTCATCTCTCTCTGCCCCTCTCCCATCTAAATTAAATAAATAAATCTTAAAAGAAAAAGAAAAAGAAGTGGATAAGAGAAGAAAAAGAAAAGACTCTGGGAAGGGGACATGTTGTACAATGGTTTGGCAGGCTATTCACATTTTTCTGAATACAGAAAGTGTTGCCGGAGCAAAGAAGAGGAAATCAGACATCTGGGCTAATATTGCAAATAGGGCATAGAACTGGTCTCAAGGTAGAGTGCCCAAGACTGGAGACACAGGAGCTGAGGATGACTGAAGTTTTTCATCTGGAAGTTGCAGGCTAGGATGTTTGAAGACCTTCTGGGAAGGGATTAAGGAATATACCTGGTCTCCGAACTCTGAGCTGGTCAGGCGTGCTCCCTTCTTCCCAAGGGTAGGGAAGTCCAACATGAGGCAGGAGTATTCCAGGAAAAAACTTCTTTAGACTGTGAACACAACCTCATGGAAAGATCTGTAGTAAAATAAAGAAATCACACACACACACACACACACACACACACACACACACACAAATACAAACAGGAAAAAAAAAAAAAAGAAAAATCCTTAGATGAAGAGGTGAGAAGGAAAAAAGTAACATTTTTGGTGGTATTTTCAGAAATATTTGACCAAAAACATTAAATATTT